>PVIA01002115.1:0-108447 GCA_004024845.1 Tonatia bakeri | reverse complement strand
CTCCATGAGATCTCCACTTCTGTAATTCTGTTCCTGTTCTAGTTGTTTGCTTAGTTTTTTTTTTTTTAGGTTGTTGTTAATAGCTGTGAGTGTGTTGTCATTTTACTGTTCATATTTTCTATCTTCTTTTTCTTAGATAAGTCCCTTTAACATTTCATATAATAAGGGCTTAGTGATGATGAACTCCTTTAAGTTGACCTTATCTGGGAAGCACTTTATCTGCCCTTCTATTATAAATGATAGTTTTGCTGGATAGAGTAATCTGGGATGTAGGTCCTTGTCTTTCATGACTTGGGATACTTCTTTCCAGCCCCTTCTTGCCTGTAAGGTTTCTTTTGAGAAATCAGCTGACAGTCTGATGGGAACTCCTTTGTAGGTTACTATCTCCTTTTCTCTTGCTGCTTCTAGGATTCTCTCCTTCATTTTTACCTTGGCTAATGTAATTATGATGTGTCTTGGCATGTTCCTCCTTGGGTCCAACTTCTTTGGGACTCTCTGAGCTTCTTGGACTTCCTGGAAGTCTATTTGCTCTGCCGGATTGGGGAAGTTCTCCTTCATTATTTGTTCAAATAAGTTTTCAATTTCTTGCTGTTGTTCTTCTGGCACCCTTATTAATTCAGATATTGGAACATTTCAGGCTGTCCCAGAGGTTCGTAAGTCTCTCTTCACTTTTTTTTTTTAAAGATTTTATTTATTTATTTTAGAGAGGGAAGGGAGGGAGAAAGAGAGAGAAACATCAATGTGCAGTTGCTGGGGGCCGTGGCCTGCAACCCAGGCATGTGCCCTGACTGGGAATCGAACCTGCGATGCTTTGGTTCGCAGCTCGCGCTCAATCCACTGAGCTACGCCAGCCAGGGCTTCTCTTCACTTTTTTGAATTTTTGTTCTTCATTCTGTTCTGGTTGGATGTTTATTTCTTCCTTCTGCTCCAAACTGTTGATTTGAGTCCTGGTTTCCTTCCCATCACTGTTGGTTCCCTGTAGATTTTTATTTCACATAATACAACCTTTATTGCTGCCTGGATCTTTTTTATGCTGTTGAAGTACCCAGTGAGTTCCTGGAGCATCCTCATAACCAGTATTTTGAACTGTACATCTGATAGGTTAGTTGTCTCTTCATCACTTCGTTGTATTTTTTCTGGAGCTTTGATTGACCTGTTCTTTCATTTAGGCCATTTCTTTTTTTTCCCTCAGCACCCTTGTTATGTAGTAGGGGCAGAGCCTTAGGTGTTCACCAGGGAGGGGCAACCCATGTGGCTGCACTGTGACGCTATATATGGGGGAGGGGTCCAAGAGGGAACAGTGCCACTTGCTCAGCTCTCTGCCGCCTTTCAGTCACTTCCCCCGCTTCCCACAAGCAAACTGGGCCCTTCTGACACTGATTCCCAGGTGGGTGGATTTGCATACATTCTAGGACCCTGTTGTTCTCTCCAACGAACCCTCCTGTGAGGCTTGGAGTTTCTGGAACTGGATTTTATATAGTCAACTTTAACATCGAGATTTAGTAAGAATCCACAAAAGGTTCACAGTATCATTAACGTTCTAAAAATGAATCCTAATTTAACATAATCAACCTGGCATTGAAGAAGAGATTGTGAGTTAGAACACATCACATCCACACAAGGTAAACAAAGACTCCTAGGTGCTTACCAATACTGTTTGTGCATCTGCCAGGTCAAAGGTTTGTTTTAAAGGTGCTAGGAAACATGCGGGGACAATGTGCTTATAAACAAAATCAGCAAATCCCACTGGTCCATCTTTACCACCTGTCAAGAGAATTCACATTTTCATCATATATAAAAAGAAAATGAATTTGTCACTTAGGACAATTAACTCCCAGCTCCTGTCTATTGTTAGGCTGAGGGCTCCATTTTGTCTCTAAGAGTCTAGGAAGCAGGTTGGGGAATGAAGTTAAAAAAAAAATCGTCTGCCCTGGCTGGAGTGGCTCAATGGACTGAAGACTGGCCTGCAAACCAAAAGGTCACCAGTTTGATTCCCAGTCAGGGCACACGCCTGGAATGCAGGTCAGGTCCTCAGGAGGGGGCATGTGAGGGGCAACCATACATTGATGGTTCTCTTCCTCTTTTCCTCCCTCCCTTCCCCTCTCTCTGGAACTGAGTTAAGTAAAATCTTTAAAAAAAAAAAATCTCCTTACCCCAGAGTTCTACCAACTTGGAGAGGATGATAAAACATGTTTTCTGTGCAATTGGATCTGGATATTCAACTGCTCCTTGAATCACAGTAACTAGAACTCGTTCTACATTCTCTGCTCCTGAGAAGAAAAAAACCTCAAGTTTAATTGCTAAAAGAGCTAGAAAGGCAACCAGAAGCTCTCATTCCATACACAGGAACAAGACAAAAGCATTTACAAAGTTGATAAAATCCCCCAATTTTTATTAACTGTGCTTAATTTTAAGCATAAAACACTGAAAAATCACTATTCCCTTGTTATCTTACCCTCTGGATTTCCTATTTTTCCAAATTCTGTATATTCCCATTCATTTTTAATTTCAAAAAATGGCAAACTGACCAATAAAACTCAATGGTCAGATCCATTCTGGCAGTTGCCACCATGCTGAAGGACCAATTATGGAATACTGCCTTAAGAAACAGGGAACTAAATACCAATTAAGTATATGGTCTCTACTTGAAAGTGATTCTCTCCTTGAAATAAATGAGTTGTCATCCTAGGGAACAACATGCATCACTCCAAAAGTTTAGTGTTTACGTTGATTAGCTCTTGCCCGCATAGACACAGAATTGTGACAAGAACTTCAGCAGACAATTTAGGCATCACATGCATCCCCACCTTGGTTTGCTATGACTTCGCTCATTCCACTGCCTGTGACTGTTTGCAGGAAAGCAAAGTAACTCCTCCGCAACATCTGCTTCTCTAAAGCAGCAGACTGGTCATTTTCTTCTGCTGGTCGGAGCAATACTTCAAAAATTGCATGAAGCAGAGGCATGAACATTTGTTGTAAAAATGGAGATACCTGTATCTGAATATAAATATTTTTATTTCAGAAATGAGTAAAAAAATATTATTATGAAGGTTAGTAAAAATTCTGTATTGCATACTTGAAAGTTTCTGAGATGAGTAAATCTTAAAAGTTCTCATCACAAAAAAATTCTGTAACAATGTATAGTGACAGCTGTTAACGAGTCTTATTGTGGTAGCCATTTTGCAATGCATACCAACACTGATTCGTTACATTATATACCTAAAACTAATATAATGTTATATGTTCATTATACTTCAATCTAAAAAAATGAATACTGATAAATATAACTTAGAGAAAACCATGTATTAAAATGTTTCTTCAGAGTTTCTATTTAGGATAGATATTTATATCAGTTGGCAAATAACAAGGTTAAAACAAAATCTACATGGCATATGCGTTATTAAAAGCGTTAAAATTATTAAATTCAACCGATTTCCTACAGTTCAAAATCCAGGTTTAAGTAACAGGGAGTTGGAAATACTTCACAATCAAATAATGACATGGGATATTTTCAAATTTAAATTTCAAGAAATGAATTCTACTGCTAAATTATAAATGTGTTTGTATGATGGGCTCTCAAGCTTTATATGCCACAGGGTAATTCTTACCTTCTCTCTGTTTCTCATTTATAAACTATAACACCTATCTCCTAGGGTTGTTATAAGGATCGAACGAATTAAAGTACAGGCTAATACTTAGAACGTATTTTAAACATAGACACTGTGTGTTAGCCATGCTTATTAGACAGCTTATATAATGCCTGACTTAAATCTCCTTGTACATAAAACTAGCTTTAGTACTGAATTACTTTAAACTCCTGTGTGGGCACCAAAATTACAGTGTTTTTTATTTACCTCTTTAGAAATTTAGTACTCAAAGCTGCTTTTATTTACTTTTCTAAAACAGCAGCCTAACAGTTTTCTTCTGCTGCACAAAGTGGACAACGTCTGTTTTTATTAAAACATCTATTAAGCGTGTCCATTGTGTCAGGGAGTGTGCCGGACACTGGGGATGACAAAAGTACAGGATCCATGCACTCACGTAACTCACATTTACAAAACTAAACTAAGGGGGCAAATGCCAAAATATATATCTAAAGATAAATACATCTAATCTTGCAGGAGATCTAAGTCAGGAGGTGCCCTGAGGTTTGTGGTACCTTAAATTTGGCTGTGATCTGGTTGATAAGAGGAATGAACTCCTGCAGGTCTTTCGCTTCGCAGTCTTTGAGCATGTGTTCTGAGGCAGACGGGATGAACGGAAGAACTTCTTCCTCTAGGCAGATTATCATGCGGTGGAGGAAAGTGCGGACACCACTTCTGAGAACATCCTTTTGTAATGGACAACTGAGGGCTGGCAAGAATGTCTGTAAACAGTCCAGATAAACTTCGGAACAGCCACACTGTTTCACAGTCTGCTTGTTGCTAAAAGCTTTGCTGGTTCGACTACATAAGCAAAATCAGGAAACTATTTTTAACTTTATTCTTTAAAAGTTTTATAAAGTAATAAAAAACAAAGTAAAACAAATTCCAAAACTGATAAAGACAATTGTTTACTTTCCAAATCACATTACTTTTCCATCTTTAGTATAATATGGTTATTTGCAAACTGCTGTTTCCAGTGACTATTCCTGACAGAGCTCAAATTAAAGTAAATGAATGAGATGTAGTTATGACAATCCCCTTAATCTGAGTCCACCTAAAAGTTTTACTAAAATCCTACTGATAAAGTAAGTAGAAAAAAGGGAAAAAAATCCGCATACTATGACTATGCTGTCCTACTAGACAATCTGCAAACTACCCATTTAAATTTAGAAAAGAGTCTTTAGAATCAAGTTATTTATACAAGTAATAATTAGCTTTTGCACTGAAATATTCTGTAGAGCAATTTCTCTACATAACTTCTAATTAGCAATCACTACAATTTTCATGCTGTTACTGTTTGTTAGTAAAAAGCACTGATGGAGAGAAAGAAACAGCAGCTTGGATGGTCTTCAGGACACAATGCCACAGCAAAAAAGAAGCCCCAGGACTTTCTTGTTAAGGTACCAAGGCTAAACCAAAATGTCCCATTACGGCCTTGGTATACAAACACTTTAGCTTACCACCTTAAATACACAGTCAGTTTATACCAAAGAAGTCAGAGTTAAGGACTTAGTTGTCAAGGTAGAAATTCAGAATGTTAACGACCTATTCACTTCCTCAGCTAAATCTTATAATTCACTACATTTAGAAAAGAAAGGTTTAGACAATTCTCTAGACAATCCAATTTTGGAAACATGGATATATGCCCAACTCTAAAAGATCCAGCCAAGCAAGTGGTTCTGTTTGTGAAGAGACACTCACTTTGTAATTTTAGTCGCAACCACTTACCTGGCAAATCCAACAGCATGGTTGAGGCAGTCTGCTAGAGATGCCTGCCTTTCTTCGTCTTGTGCCAGCATCAATTTTTCTAACAGAATTTTAAACTTTTCCATTAGGGGAGTCAACAGATTCCTCATTAAGGCTTGCTTCCGTTCTGCTGGGTAGTCACTATTAACAATCAGCACTCCAGCTGTCTCATAAATAAACAGTTGATCATCGCTGCTCAACAGAGACTGGTAACCATTCTCCTAAAATGAAATTTAGGCTCAATGAAATTTTTCCTTGTTCAGGTCCTCTTACTTAAGCAAAGTAAGTGCCAAAGCGAGGCGATAAAGTCTATCACATCAACTCATCATAAAAATGTAGGCTGAGTACTTATAAAAAACACACTTTCTCCCAGGACCATGTGACAGAAAGAAAACAGAGGCCAAAAGCTCGTGGATCTAACTCCGCCCTTGTCAAGACTTTGCAAATGGTCATGCTCAGTTAGCCTTCTCACTCGTTTTCTCTTGTAAAACTTTGTTCTGTAAGATTGCTGGGAGGCTAAACATGAGGCACACCAAGGCACTGTGAATGCTAGTGCAAAGGCCACACAGTTAATATTTTAAAGAGTTGAATAACAACAAAAGCCACACAATACACACATACACAACAGGTGCTACTTTAAAATGTTTGAACATGTGGCTGCAAATAAAAAACCAGACCTCATTCAGGAAGAAGCAAACATCCTATTACTGGTCAATTTTCATTACTGAGTTTTGTTGTTTTTTACATTTATGCAGTTAGGGAGGCGAAGAGGATTGTGGGGAAATATCACACGCCCCTCTAGGTCAAACACTCAAGCTCCCTATTAATACAAAAAGGCTAGTCTTAGATAAATTATGTCATGGTTTTATAATAAAAGAATTCCTCATCTCTTAAAAAAAGAAATGCCCTGATTTGGAAGTAACTGAAGTGTTTAAGTGCTGCTAGGACTAATCACTGCTCTAGGAATTGAGAACACAAAGTAGCTACATAAATATAAGGTACTAAAAAATAGGTCACTGTAAAATGCCAAGGAAAACTGGAATTAAGTGGGTGAAGTACTTTAATATATCGGCTTTTATAGTATGTAGGCAAAGATAATTTGACCATATAATTTGCTAGTAACCTTTCACGCAGTGAAATTACATAACCTGTATATGCTAAATACTAATATTTAAACTTAAAAGAACAAAAGCATTAATTTTTGTTCAATACTTTTTAAGTGGGAGCTTTAGTAATTTTTATCAAAATAAAAAACCGAGTCAATGTAAATACTCTGCTTTACACAAAAACATGTTATTAGTCAAGATGTGCCTACAAAGTACCTCAAAGTAAATCCTTCTATTGAAATGGAGACCAAAATATTCAGATAAATAAATTTTTTAAATCTCAAGCCTGAAAAGTTAAACACAGAAAAGCTTCAGTCTAATAGTAGCAGTCACTGAGAATAGCTAATACGATCACAGTACTAATTTGGAAATTGAATTTTCCCTGCTCCATAAAACACTTCACCAGAATTTAACAGTACAGAGGGAGCAAACCGTATCCCACATTGCCAAATTTATCAGTCAACTCTTGAGTCCTTTCTATTGCTATGTTTTATTTACTATATCTCTACGGTTTTGGCAAACAAAACTAACCCTTGCACACAGCATCCACATTTGAAAAAAAGAATGTCAACAAAAGCATTAGCGTTAAAGGGATACGTGGCCTCAAAATTTGGGGAAAATCTGTAACTTGGAAGAATAGATACTTACGGGTGGAGAAAGCTCTAATAAATCTTGTATTCTATTCAGAATATCCTCGATGAAAGGATTCATTTGTTTACTGAGTAAAGGCAAAAAGGAAAATCAGTAACATAAATAACAGTGCTTGAAAAGTTGCTAAAAATAGCAAATCCCCCTTTAAGGCAGAACTAAAAAAGTTCAGTTCTAAGTCAGTCACATGTGATGTAAGTGTCCATCAGTAGAGGAGGGGATAAAAGAACTGAGGTGCGTTTACACAATGGAATACTATACTTTTTATTTTTTTCAGAAAAAGAAAAAAGAAGGGATTCCTGCCTTTTGCGACAACATGGATGGAACCGGAGACTATTATGCTGAGTGAAAAAAATCAGTCAGTGAAAGACAAATATATAACCTCACTTATAAGAGGAATCTAATGAACAAAATAAATTAATAAGCAGAACAGAATGAGAGGCATGGAATCATGGAATAATCGACTGAAAGCTGCCGGGGGGGGGGGGGGGGCACTGAAAGAAAGGAGGTGAAGGGATTAGTCAAAGAACATACATGAAGCACCCATGGACATGGACTGACTACAGAAGTAGGGGGCAGACTGGGTAGAGGGGCAAAAGGGAAAAAATGGGACAACTGTAAAAGCAAAAACAATAAAACATTAAAAAAAAGATTAACTACATGATCTTTTGAGGTGAAATAAAGTTAAAGTTACCTGAATCTGATCATTTATTCCCCAGTTCGGAGAATTTGGTGAAACATTTTTATCATTATAGTCTCTTGAAGTTCAATGTTTTTATTTAAAGTGAATTGTTTTTGAGAGTTTAAATTTGAGTTGACATCCAAATATTCAAATTTTAAGAGTTTAAATTTAAGAGCCTGGTATTTAAATCAGATGCAGGGTAACTGCATTGGCAAAGGGCATATTTAATGAAAGACTTCTACATTTCCCCCTCTGCCAGTCATTTCTTAAAAATTTTCCTTCATTATTTATATGGAGGTGGAAGCTGAATTCAAGTCAATCAATAACAGATCTGGATTCATGTACATTCAGCTGAATTAACAGCTGTGGAAAATTCTCCCCCACCTTATTTTTCACAAAAGTTTATTCAATTTCCTAATTAGCTGTGTAATAGCTTTCCATTTTCTGATCCTATTTTTCCTTTTTGATAAATGTCAAATAGGATTAATGTTTTATTTTAGAACTATAACATCTTAAAATAACATGTAACAAGTCATTATGTTTTAATAATAGTTAATTTTTATAGTACTAAAGTTTCTAAAGCAATAATAAACTGCTATAATACAATTTAAAAAAGACTAGCAATAATATTTTTTAATTACCACCTTATAAGCCTAAGAAATAGTAGTTTTCATACTAAAAACTGTAAAGAATACAAAACAGATTAGTTAAAAATGTACTTCCAAGGAATATATTCTTTAGAGTTTCAAAGAAGTCATATACACTGATCCATAGCAATAAAATTGTTAGTTAAGTAAGTAATTACATGATGTTATTAGTGATTAGTGTTATACATAGTTATGCAAATTGCTTTTTAATCAACAAAGTAAATGAATGAGAAGTCCTAACATGATAAAAAAAAGGAATACTTAACAAAATGCTATAGAACAGAAAAAAAAAAGACTCTACCACAGGCTCTTAACAGAATAATTTACAGGTCATATTTGATAATCCTAAATATAAGAATAAAACTAGTAGCTGAAACTTTATACTTACTTGAGAGATTTGACAAATCTAGAGAACAGGTAGGCAGTTCTGCTCCGCACTTTTGCACTGGAATGCCGCAGACCTCTATGATCTAAGAAAGCCATCTAAAGAAACAGAGACAGTTTTACTATGTCGGCACGTATGTAAGACTTTTGCTGCTGCTGGTGTGATACATTTTTATTCACATCGAATTTTACTTCTTAGCTTCTAGAAGGCAGGAATCAGATGTGTGTGTGTATACATGTATATACTTACACGGCACACAAATAGGCCCTTGAAAACTTGTTTTAAGTGACTGATTAGTCAGAAATTTGAAAAGAAATGGAGAAGGGTTAGTTTCAGTGTGTTCAAGAGTTTTTGAGAACCTCTGGCTCTGGAAAATATTACAAAAGATAGAAAAACAGAACACTATCTGCTCAGTAGCTGAAATACATAGAAAATTACAAAAATTGAGAGTAAAATGTATACTTACTAGTACACATGGAATGTGCTGAGGTTCAACTGTGAAAAACTTTTCATATCTGACAACAGTTTCGAAGAACTCCAATGTCACAGATGTATGCTGGTAGGAACTAACCCCTGATGTTACCAACTGGAGCAAGAGAAAATTAAGAAATCCATCCTTACTTGCTGTAACATCAAAATGCCCCAGTATTAATAGATACTAAGCTCTAACAAGAACCTCCCATTAGCTTATAGTCAAAACAGAAAATTATATTCAAATAAATTACTTTCAGTATACTTACAGTTCGCATCATATCCTGCAAAGCACTCGCTTTTGAAACATCGCCTGAGAAGTGAGCACCATGAGATACTGGAAGAGCTTCTGCCAACATATACAGCAATCTTATTGCTACTTCAACTTCCATGAACCGAGTGGTCTGCCAGTTCCTGCCAAGGTATAATATGTCACTGAGATCTGAACATACTTTCTATACAACTAGTGATGTGAGAATCAAAAGACACCAACAAAAGCCTCTTTAATTACTGCAAAGTCATAACAACTGTTAATTTTTGTCAGGCAATATAATTTATATCACAAAACTAGAAATGACTGATGCTATCCATTTTGTTGTTTATATTTCAAAAAGCAGTATTTCCCCTCAAAGATCAAGAACATCAAGGTGGTAAGTGCATTATTTCAGAGATACACATAGGATCTTAGTGAGTCAACAGAATAAAGCACGTTAATCACTTGGTAGAGAGGATCATCAGGGAGAAAAGGAAAGAGGTGACCTGTTACAAGAACGTAACAAACTTACTGCAGTGTAGAACTAAAAACTCTGCGAACAGAAGCCAGCAACAACTCTGGTGAAACTTGAGCAAGCCTGTCCAGCAGTAACTTCAGCTGCTTCCTGTATTCTACAAACATGGCTTCATCTTCACCCTATGATGCATTTTAAAATTCTCACTTTAAAAATTAAAATACCTTAAAACCCACGTAAATGGTGAGTTGACAGTTTTCTGCACTTACGAATTTAATACTTCCATTTTTCCTCAATATTCATTTACACAGGCAACTGTACCAGGCTTATTAGTAGCCTTTCCCCTCCTGCTCACAAATAAGTATCTTTGAACACAGGCCTAAACCTTGAAGGCCGAGAACCAGAAACAGTATGGGAAGGAGGTTTCAGGATAAGAATCTAGAGTCAGAATTTGTTCCTACTGGGTTTTGTGAGAACTTCAGCACTTTGTGTGTTTATGTTCCTGTATCTCTCTGTCCACTGTAAAAACTGTAGTAATACTGTATAACCAAAGCTATTGTATGTTACGAGCCTGGCACTTTGTAAGTGCATAGTGTGTTGGTTACCATCACGACTATCCTCTTATAGTTCAGGGTTTCTGAGTGCCCCAGGTAAGGAATAAGACACTAGCACGCAGCTCAACAGTTGATGCCATGATTGAGTTACCAGAAAGCACTGATGGCCCTTGTGTTTTGTGGGAAGCTGACTCTCTGGCAACCCTGGACAAGACTTCTATCCAGAACAAGCCCAGAGAGCTAAATACTTCATTTCTAGTCTGCTGTCTACACTGACTGGGCCTCCACTTACCACTCTGGTCAAATACAAAGTAAGGCAAGATCACCAAAAATACTGTTAATATTTTATAAAGTTCAGTGCTACAAAGTATTTTTAAAAGGATTATTTAAAAGAGGTACCAAATACCAAATATTAAGGATTAGGAGGCTTCCATTGATTTTACCTAAAGTTGGTAAATATAAATCACATTAATTTTTTAAATATTTGTCTTAAAGGACTTTAAAATAATCAAAACTTGAAATATTAATTTGATGTAAGTCAAAAATAAAACTGATTTCTCCTCAATACAAAATTCTTAAAAAATTTTTTTTTTAATTTATTTAATTTGAGACAGAGGAGGGAGAAAGAGAGGCATAGAAACATCAATGTGTGGTTGCCTCTCATGTGACCCCTACTGGGGACCTGGCCCACAACTGATGCATGTGCGCCCTGATTAGTAATGGAACCAGTGACCCTTTGGTTCATAGGCCAAACAGGCCGGTGCTCAATCCACTGAGCCACAACAGCCAGGGCTCAGTGCAAAATTCTTACCTCATTTTCAAAGTTATATTCTTCATCATAAGTCAATTTTTTCATAACAGCCAACATGATTGCCTATAATTAAGAATAAAATACCTTTTGTTAGTCTCCTTTAATTTCAAAAATTAGAAATTAAGCTATTATTTCCAGGCAGACTATAGACAGATACCAGTTTAAAAGAATAAAAAAGAAGTCAATTACCTCTACATTAGCTTTCTGTTGATCCGAGAGCACTGTAAGCTGTTAAAAAGTAAGCAATAATTTATTAGGTTTCCTAAAGTTATACTTGCTTATCAGAATATTTTTCTAATCAAATAACACCTTTAAAAACATGCGCACAACTTTTCTGGAGGGTAGTTTGGAAGCTCCTTTCTCCCATCCAAGTACTAACCATGCCCGACCCTGCTTAGCTTACGAGATCAGACGAGATCGGGCGCGTTCAGGGTGGTATGGCCATAGACGGCAGCTCCTTTCTATACAAGGTGGGGCATAAGTAGGTTTGTAGTTGTTTGTATGAAAAATAATACAATAATTAATAAATAATAACACAAGAATAAACTTTTTCACATACCCACAATTATAAACCTACTTTGCCCCACCTTGTATTTTTAAAATGTACCTAAGATTTAGCAATGCCACATTTAATAAATAATTTGACATAGGCAAAGACATGTAGATGAACTTGATTTTTAAAGATACTACAGTGTATTCAGCAAAGATGGTTATAGGACAGTGAAGTCTGATCTCACCTTGTTTTTAAACAAGGAAGGAAAGCATAAGAATCCATTATGAGAAACACAGTGGGATTACCAATAGCGATTAAGAACTTTCTTCGTACTATTCGACACTGCCGAAAAATTCTTAAAGTATGCATGCAGACATATGTTATATTTATAACAAATAGAAGCTAAACTCAGTTTGGGAAAAAATTATTTTAAGCTTGACTTGATTCAACTAATTCAATATAAATAAAATAAAAATGGTTCTCTCATCTAATGTTATAATGAGAAGTTACTAATTCTTAAAAAGGCTACATGCTATAATATAAAGATGCATACCTTGCCATTTCAAGTTCTTAAAAAAAAAAAAAAGATTTTATTTACTCTTAGAGAGAGGGGAAGGGAAGGAGAAAGAGAAACATCAATGTGTGGTTGCCTCTCGCGTGCCCCCTACTGGGGACCTGGCCGGCAACCCAGGCATGCACCCTGACTGGGAAATGAACCAGCAACCCTTTGGTTTGCAGCCCAGTGCTCAATACACTGAGCCACACCAGCCAGGGTACCTTTTTATGCTCTTTTTCAAAGTGATTCTCTAGGGGAAATTTTTATTGTAAAAAATTATTTATAAAATATGATGTATATGTAATTAAAATAATAAACTATTTAATACAATTTCTACTGTATTTAGAAATAAACACAATTTAAAAATGAAAAAATAACCTAAACCTATAATTAATTCTGAAGCTTGTTATTAGTCTTAAGAATTTCAGAACCTAGCAATTTGTTTTCTGGCTAAAAAGTTTAAAAAAGAAAAGAAAAAAGAAATACATTAATAGTTAACAATAAATGTCATTAGGTAGTAGAATTATGGCTATTTTCATTTTTCCTATTATTTTCCAATTCTATATTATCCACTGAAAAAAAGTTAAAAGGACTTACTTGTTTCAAAATATGAAGGTAATCATAACAAAATCCAATAATGTTAGAAGATATATCATCATCCTCATGGATTAGTAGCTGCAACATCAGTGCCACTTTTGTTTCAATAGCTTGTAGTGCCTCTTGTGCATTCTTGATATCCCCACTCTTAATTAATTTAGTCCAGCTAACTATCAATGACTGTCCCATTCCATTTACCAATTTAGAAAATCTGGCGAGGAAGTCGACATCTTCTTCCTAAAAGGAATCATACAGTCCTCAATTTAAACCACCCACCTAAGACTAAGAGGGAAAACCCAAATTTTATGAATCAAGTGCAATTATAGGACTCAATTTTAAACATTAGATATTTGACAATTCTACCATTTCGACTGGGACATTTTTAGAATTTGAATTCTTTTACCATTATACACTAGTGCTCTTCAAAACAACTGTTTTCAATGACTATAGTCCTGTAGACATTGCTGACTTCTAAAAGCTTGAAAACACAGATGGGATGTGTGGTTTTTAGGACCTTCTCTCTAAACTACTGAACTTACTAAATATGCTCTAATATTGATGCTGTCATATCACAGTATGTGCAACAACTTACAACAGTGCTTCCTGTTACTATTGAATTTGAGATTGAATTTGAGCCTTCACCATGATGTGAAGATACTGCGATCACAATTACCTGCCTAAGGTCACAGCAGTGTTAGAGCCAAAACACAAACTTAGTTTGTCATTAATTATCCTTATGATGTTATCCTATAGAAACAGATTTTTACCTTCGCCTTTTATGTCTTTCACCGGAGACTGACTAAGATGATTATTAGAGATGTAAGAAAGCAATACTATTCGTTTGTCAACAAGGAATGCACTGGAGCCCTGCTGCTGACCTATTGGCAACACGAACATTTCTTAGTAATTCTTTATCACTGTCACAGGCAAAATTAAAATAACCTTCAAACTGCGTATCTAAATTACTAATTTACCACACACACAGTTGTTGGGGTTAAATCCTAATAGCTCAAATGAGTAATGATTCAAAAGTATGATGAAAATACAACATTTATAAGTAAGTGTACCTTTGGTGAAAACGAACTGTCATGTAAATAGCACAATCCCTTGCTACTTCAAGCATGGTTTGTGGGCTAGCAGTATGTGCATCGCCCGGGAGTTTGCTAGAAATGCGCACCTGAAAGCACCACCCGACTTTCAAATTTAAGAACTGGTATAATCCATCGCCTAAGATGAATACTACAGAAACATTATGGCTTTCAGGATACAGTGTTTCATTATTATAATCTCAAGGAGAGTTTCTAACATTAAAAGAAAAAAGAAAGCATACTCAAATTACTACCTATACTGGTTTGTTCTAAAAATCTTTTAAATTTTATACATAAGTTTACTGACCTGGTCAATGATGAAAAACCCAGCAGACTGTAATACTTGACACAAAGATTCTACTAGTTTCATTTTATCAACAGGATCCATTCCTTTATTTACAATTTCAAACAAACAGTCACATGCTTCTTCCCGTAGAACTTCTATTGACATATGACCTAGCAGCATATTTATAAACCTGGCAACGGAATACAATCGTTATAATGTTTTCAAACTCATGAGCTTCACATACTGTATTTTGTAGGTTTATATTTTAAAAATATGCTTACCTATCATTGGCTATAAGGGATAAGTCTATCCAAGATACATAAGCCCCAACTACTTCAAGGCACTGACACGTCACTTCTGAATTAGTATACTGATAATTTTGTAGGATTTGGTACCATGATTCCACCAAGTTTGGAATGCACTGTTCCCTCATGGTATCTTTTATTAGAGTGTTTCTACGAGCCTCCTAAAAACAAAACAGAATACCTTACATGCAATCAAAGCAGACTTCCCCACAAAATAATGTTTCACATCATAATAGCTGCACACAATAAATTACCTCACCACTAAACTCCCAGACTTGTCAACCCATTTCCTATTTATCGGCTCTAAAATCATATCTGATGTATCTATTTCCTTTTTCTGTTCTTTTCCTCACGCCAGACTTAACCTCTTATTAAACACAAACTGTAAATATCTACTACTTAAAAATTTGAGGCATGTGGTAAGTTATTGCTCAATATAATACAAACATGATTAAAGAGAATGGCAATAACTTCAATGCATGATGATAAACTTTATAAATGTTAGATACACAATGAACTCAAAATTATTATACACACTTGAATTAAGCCATTTCTATTGTGTTCTTTGAAAATAAGGAGAAGGTTGTATCAGGTAGTGAAGCGCAGAAAGACTAAGTGAAGGGCTATGTGACCGAGAATACAGAAGAACCCAGCACTGACTCATAAGCAATGCTTCTTCCTCAGTGACTATATAGCAGTAAACACAGACCGCATTTTCATACAAATTCTCAGGAGAAAATAAATCTGTGTTTTTCACCAAAGAAAGTGCTCACCTAGTTAAAAAAAAATCTAAAAAATACTCTAATTTCAACCTATACTTGGGGAGAAAAAATCCAAAATTTAAGTTTCTTTGTAAAACAAAATTCAAAATGTTGAGTCAATCTATAATTATTCTTAAGAATGTATGTCTCAAAAATAAGATTCACACTCCTTTTATGTACCCATTATCTCTTATGAAATCTACATTAAAAACTAGAAATTAATGGGAAGTTACTTACCTCTGACGTATGTACTACATCACGATCCACCAATTCTGAATCAATAGCCATGAGGATTCGGAGGTACAGATCTACACCCCTTGGATTTAGGTCCACTACTGAGAGAATGTCAAAAAAAAACTTGGGCCATTTAGTGAGATATTCTGTAACAAAAAGCAAGGCGAAGACTTGTGCCGCTTTATTTCTTATAAAGGTCTTCTCTGGTTGGGGATTCAGCATCTGACAATCAGAGAAAACAGTCCATGAAATTAAATGTAAATTGGAAAGATTCAAACACAATGTTGACTTATTTAACATCAACAGGCAAAACACATCACATTTCAACATGGTCTAGATTACCTGTGCAAAAAATACACTCAAAATTTTCCAAAGTATTTAGGCAACTGAGAAGATAGGGAATAATCAAATGAACAAAGGAGCTAATCATTACTTCTCATTCTCAAATTCTCAGATGAAAGTTTCATATGCAAGTTTTACTGTAATTTTTCCTATAATCTTTCTAAGAAAAAGTTCAATTGTTTTGCTTCTAGCTACTTGGTCTTCATGGGAAAATAAAAATTCTAACTATATAACTCTTTATGTGTCGTTAAGATTCGCTAAAATTAACAAAAAAAATCATATTGTGATAAAGAACTCTGCCTTTGAAAAGGGGTCTTTCTGAAGAGTGTATTCAGGCAGGCTCACCTTTATTTTTTAAATTTATCATTAAAAAATTTTCCAACTACAGTTGACATTCAATTTTATTTTACATTAACTTCAGGTGTACAGCATAATGACTAGACATTTCATGACTCACAAAGTGATCCCCCTGGTAAGTCCAGAGCCCACCTGGCATACAGGTGGTTATTACAATGTCACTGACTACACTCCCTGTGCTGTACTCTACATCCACGTAGGAGGGACTCAACTTTAAGATTGAACAGAAAGTTGCTTTTGTCAAGTATTAAAATGAATTACATTTTAAGACTAACATTTCCACAATGTGTCATGGAAAGCATAATAGTTTCAGTTACTACTGATGCAATTTAAAATTATTGCTAAGTTTTCATCAACCTATGATCTTTAAAACAAGCACTTTCTAAAAGAGCTACAGGATCAAACGGAGGATAAATGACTAACATTTTTGAGGTAAAGTTGCAAATTCTTGCAAAAATAAAAATTTAAATACTCAGTAATTTGAGATACTGAATGAAATTACAATTTTACCTGAGCCTGAAGCCAAGATATGAGTGTCTCCCTAATTAGTTGTTGCTGAACAGTAGTTAGTTCTGAGTATCTGTTCAAAAGAGAGAAAAATGATAAAGGCTATGTTTGATATCTGCAGTTTTAAAAATAAACACCTCTTATACAATTGAAAAGGAAAATTTGTATAATACACAATTACCTAAAATTCCCCCATATAAATTGAGAATGCCCTCTCTCATCACTGCTTTAACGAAAAGACAGATGCAGGAGTGGCAGGGTATCAATATTGGTATTACTGGTAGTCTGATCTGTGATTCAGTTTACGCTGCAAGCATGGCAGCTACACATTTCCCAAATGGAAATATGTCTATATTCTGAGTTCTGTGGATTACAGAAGAAATCCATAGACAGACTAAGGGTCTTCTGAGCAGTGATTCATTGCTCTCACTTAATTAAGGTGGGGCTCTGAACACAAGTGTCCATGCTGTCACTCAGCCCCAACAGAGAGCTGCAGTGTGGAAAGACAGGCCACGCATTGCTAGAGCTTCTGATATTTTCAGAGAAGCTGGAAATCTGTATTTTCCTCCCTGTTGAAATGGCTGAATTTTTTTTTTTTAAAGATTTTATTTATTTATTTTTAGAGAGGGAAGGGAGGGAAAGAGAGAGAGAGAGAAACATCAATGTGCGGTTGCTGGGAGACATGGCCTGCAACCTAGGCATGTGCCCTGACTGGGAATCGAACCTGCGATGCCTGGTTCGCAGCCCGCGCTCAATCCACTGAGCTACACCAGCCAGGGCGAAATGGCTGAATTTTTATATGTAACCAACAAATTCAGTATTTTTAAAACTTTTGGGACAAATCAAAATACAGCTATAAACTGGATGTGATATACAGTGTTAATTTACAACCTGTATTATGGTTTCTCTAAAAACAGAAAAGCTAATTTGAAAAAAAAAAAAGGCTTGTGCCCTGGCTGGCATAGCTCATTGGATTGAGTGCGGGCTGCGAACCAGGCATCGCAGGTTCGATTCCCAGTCAGGGCATATGCCTGGGTTGCAGGCCATGTCCCCCATCAACCACACACTGATGTTTCTCTCTCTCTCCCTCCCTCTCCCTTCCCTCTCTAAAAATAAATAAATAAAATCTTAAAAAAAAATACTATTAAAAAAAAGAAAAAAAGGCTTCTCCCCACAAATCTGAGTCAAACAGTGAGAAAATGACTTACTTATATTTAACCTGATGTTCTAAAACTTGAAAGCAGAAAAACTTTATGTGATCATCACTGAAAAAGAAAAAAAATTAGATAAGCAGAATATAAATTGGGAAAAAAGATAAAATATCAATAAACAACATCGTTGAAAAGCTTCTCAAATCAGACCTTTGGCAGGCATTCTACTTATTGACCTTATTTATTACATTCATATATATTTGTTTAAAAAGCTAAGATAATTTTAAACATTATACAATATTCAATATCCCCACTAAATCTAGCAAGCAGAACCATCAAACAAATTAAGATTCACCTTAAGTATAGTGCTTTGCAAACAGGAGACACACCCCCTAAATTCCAGATGTTAGATTTCCTGGAAAACTACTAAACCCTAGGTGTTAAAATGACTGCCAAAGGCTGCATTAACTCAGAGATGGCTATCACAGTCATACTTAAAATTCAACCCCAGACAGTTCTGTTGCAGCCATATCCAAAACAAGTGGAGTCACTTGGACTGGCAGTCTAGCCTCAAAACTCATACAGAAAACCAAGCTACAAATATACTGCCCTTAAAAAGAGGGAGCAAAAATCAGTATCCACCAATTATCGACTTTCAATGGTCTTATAAGGGATGAGCCAGAGTTGCATTGAGCCAGCTAGACACTCTGACAAAGTCCCTTTAGTGAATAACAATTTATTTAACCTGGATAGTTGGTCTGAGCCAGGCTTAGTCATGCAACAAACTGTTCATATAAAAAGCTGGTCAATACAAGACTGGAGATGTTATCTTCATTTAGAAAATATGAATTAACCAAAACATTTTCACCCATAAGATGAAACTTAATCTCTTAAAAGTTGTTTTTTAAGTTAGGTTTTTTAATATCTCACACACACAAACACACACACATTTTATTGGTTATGCAATTACAATTGTCCTAATTTCCCCCCTTTGCCTCCCTCCATCTGGTACCCCTCATTCCCTCTGGCACCCCCTAGTTCATGTCCATGGGTCATGCATATAAGTTCTTTAGCTACTCCATTTCCTACACTGTTCTTAACATCATCCTGTCTATTCTGTACCTACGGATTTGTATTTTTTTTTAAAAAAATGTATTTTATTGATTTTACTATTACAGTTGTCCCAATTCCCCCCCCCCCCCCGGTACTATTCCCTCCAGCAATCCCCCCAATCTCAGTTCATGTCCATGGGTCATGTGTAGGTTCTTCGGTCCATTTCCTATACTGTTTTTTTCTCTCTATATACTGTTCTTAACATGCCCGTGTATTTCGTACCTATCAATTTGTACTTCTTAATCCCTCCACATTTTCCCCCAATCACCACCTTCTCCTCCCCAGCTGATGACCCTCCAAATGATCTCTGTATCTATCATTCTATTTCTGGTCTGCTTGTTTACTTAGTTTTTTAGATTCAATTATTGATAGTTATGAATTTACTGCCATTTTAATGTTCATACTTTTGATCTTTTTCTTAATTAAGTCCCTTTAACATTTCACATAATAACGTTTTGGTGATGATAAACTCCTTTAGCTTTACCTTGTCTGGGAAGCACTTTATCTGCCCTTCCATTCTAAATGATAGCTTTGTTGGATAGAGCAATCTGGGATGTAGGTCCTTGCCTTTCATGACTTTGAATACTTCTTGCCAGTCCCTTCTTGCCTGCAAAGTTTCTTTTGAGAAATCAGCTGACAGTCTGATGGGAACTCCTTTGAAGGTAACTGTCTCCTTTTCTCTTGCTGCTTTTAAGATTCTCTCTTTATCTTTAAGCTTTGCCATTGTAATTATGATGTGTCTTGGTGTTGTCTTTGCACCCATCTTGTTTGGGACTCTCTGTGCTTTCTGGACTTGCATGTCCATTTCCTTCACCAGATTAGGGAATTTTTCTTTCATTATTTTTTCAAATACATTTTCAATTTCTTGCGTTTCCTCTTCTCCTTCTGGCACCCCTATGATTCGAATGTTGGAACATTTGAAGTTGTTGGAGAGACTGCTTATACTAGCCTTGTTGTTTTGGCTTCTTTTTCCTTCTTGCTGTCTGATTAAATGTTTATTTCTTCCTTATGTTCCAAATCATTGATTTGATTCTCAGCTTCATCCACTCCACTCTTGATTCCCTGTAAATTTTTCTTATTTTACTAGGTATAACCTTCATTTTTACCTGGATCCTTTTCATGCTGTTGAAGTACTCAATGAGTTCTCTGAGCATCCTATAACTAATGTTTTGAACACTGCATGTAATAGATTATTTATGTCCATTTTGTTTAGTTGTTTTTCTGGAGTTTTATTCTGTTCTTTCATTTGGGCTATATTTCTTCATCTCATTTTGGCAGCCTCCCTGTGTTTGTTTCTATGTATTTGGCAGAGCCGCTCTGACTCCCTGTCTTAGTAGTAGTGTGACCAATTGTAGAAAAGTGCATCAGTAAGTTGGATGGGGTGGAACCTTAGGTAATCCCCATGGCAGTGCAACCCATGTGTGCCAGGTTGATGGAGTCGGCGATATTGTGTCATTCTGTGGCTCGGTGTGGGGAGGGCTCAGAAAGGGGATAATGCTGCTGCCTGGCCCTTGGAGTTTTGTTTGGGAGAAAGCTGTCTCCTGGCACTTCCCCTGAGCCAGACACTTCAATTTCTCCCTGTATACCACTGGTGCTCTTCTAGTTACTGCCCTGATGCTGAAGCCGAGGGGGAGCAAATCTGCATAAGTCTTAAGTCTTGCAGGAGCTTTAAGAGGAGACTCCTGAGAATCCCTCAGTTTTTTCCGCTGCCCAAATCCCTACTGGTTTTTATAGCCAGAAGTTATGGGGACTTACCTTCCTGGCACTGGAACCCTGGGCTGGGTGGTCTGGTGTGGTATTGCGATCCCTAGCTCTCAAGGTATCCCTCTTGATTTTCATTCACTACATATGGGTGAGGGACCAGCCCATTCTACACCTCTGACCCTACTCATCTGGATGAATATGACTTCTTTAACTCCTTGGTTGTTGGACTTCCATACAGCTCAATTTTCTGATGATTCTGGGTGGTAGTTGTTTTGTAGTCTAGTTGTAATTTTTTGTTGTGGTTGTGCAAGGAGGCGAGCTATGTTTACCTATGCCCCCATCTTGACTGGAAGTCTGACCTTGGTTAAAGTTAGGTTTATTTAGCACCTCTTCTAAGACTTTAGGGTTTCTATCCTTATCATGGGTGACACTGAAGCCTTAACTTGTTATACAAGACTTCAATTTCCTACTCAAAAAATAAACTGCCTGGGCCTGGTATCTCAGTTTGTTTTAGTGTCACCCTAATATACCAAGGTTGCGGGTTTGATCCCACCATGACACATACAAAAATCAACCAGTGAGTGGATAAATAAGTGGAATAACAAATCAATGTTTCTCTCTCCCTCCCTTCCTCCTGAATCAATAAATAAAAATTTAAAAATAAACTATATGAAGCCTTTACTTAACAGCTAGTCTTTATTTACTCTAAAACATATAAATGATCTCAAAACCAACTTTTTCCCTAAAACAGAGCACTTGGTTTCGGCTGTAAAAATGTAGTAACTGATACCCACAGCATGCTGAGAGCTCCACTAGGAGCCACCACTAACCGTCAGGAACTTCTCACAGAAGCAAGGTGTTTGCCTGTAGCTGGTGAGTTGTGTTTCCCTATGTTACAGCTATGCTAGTTGTATCTCTTTAGTAATTAAGTTAATTAATTATTATACAAACTAGTGACATGACTATAATGAGAGTTCTTATTTTTGTAAAAATTAAGTTGAATGCTTTAGAAAGACTTCCCAGGAACTCACACTGCAGGGGGGAAATCCTTGTACGTGTGTGATGTGGGCTAGATAATAACACCAAAACTTGGAGAGGTGAGGGCAAACAACTAAAAAGTTTAGGAATCTGCATTCATTGTTCCTCAATCCACTACAGAGACCCAAAGTGGGAACTGCAGAGAATGGATGATGGGTCTGGCCAACATAAGAATGATGAAGCATGTACACAAAGAAAAGACCTTGGTCCAGCATCAAGACTGGTAATAATTGAATGCATATATACTTTAAATTAAAAATAAAATGTATGTTACCTCCTTCAGCAACTTCTTAGAAAACCAACTATCATTTATATCATAAGAAAATACAGAGTTTTTTTTTACTCTACTGTATTCCAGTTGGGATCTGCAGTCAGGTACATGGCATAAGGCAAAGGATAGTTTTACTAAAAGGTCAATCTTGGAATGGCCAAATTAGTTCACTATTGGAATTAGTTCCAAATTAGTTCTTGGAATTAGTTCACTATTTTTTTTAATACTTTTTTTGTAGGAATTTATTTATTTATTTATTTATTTATTTTTAGAGAGGGAAGGGAGGGAGAAAGAGAGAGGGAGAGAAACATCAATGTGCGGTTGCTGGGGGCCATGGCCTGCAACCCAGGCATGTGCCCTGACTGGTAATTGAACCTGCGATGCTCTGGTTCGCAGCCTGCACTCAATCCAATGAGCTATGGCAGCCAGGGCTTAGTTCACTATTTTTTAAAAAATTTCTATCCTGAGTGGTTTCCCAAAACACAAATCACAAAATGTTTACATGGGAACATTTTCTTAATACAGGTAAATTTAACAGTCCCATCAAGTTCACAGAAATTTAAATTCTGAGAGCCATGTAAATTTTGTTTTCATTACCTGTATGTCCTCTGAGCTAGAGCTTCTGCACACACCTGCCAGGCATCTGGGGAGATCTTTAACTGCTCAAAATAGGCCAGGGCCTGTAAGATTGCAAAGCAAAAATGTATTTGGATTGTCAATCTCAATGCCATGTCGACAGTAAACAAATATTCTGTGAGTCACAAACCTAACAAATCAGTGAGTCTAAAGAAAAATAGCTAAGTCCTTGAATTTGGGCTTCTGTATATGTGCCACTTAGTGATCACTCTGGAAAAAAGGTTAAATAAAAGACAAATCCGTCAGTTAGATACTCAAACCTGTTTCCCTACAGCCAAGGAGACAACACAAAAAATGCCCATCAGACCTTGCTGGATTATTAGGTGGCTTGACAAAGAAAACATACAAGTGCTTGTCAAAAGCAATTTAAAATGCTATACAAAGGTTATTTTTCCTATTTAATGGCAAATAGGCTATTAAAGAGGTGATTATAAAAGACAAAGCATACTCCACACGCCATTTGGGCTACAGTTAAACAGAGGAGACTATTTTAGTTCAACTGTATTATGTAAATTCCCTAAAATGTGAGATTAAAATCAGAGTAAAACTGAGTTCGGCCAAGATGGAGGCATAGGCAGTCGCATTGTGCCTCCTCGCGCAACCAAAACGAAGGACAACAAAAATTGAGAAACAAAAATACAACCAGAACAGAGAGAAATGAACTGAACAGAAGTCGGATTCCAGTACATCCAGACCGGTAAGGAGCGGCGGGGTCCCGGTGGGAAGAAGTGCTGGCTGGCAGGCGCGGGCGCGCAGGGTGCAGAAGGCAGCTGACCGACCGGTGGCGGCTGACCCTGGGCCCGGGAGGCGACTAGCAGACCCAGTGAGAGACTCAAGACAGCTGGCTGTCCGCAGCCACACATTCGCGCACAGACAAACTAAGCGAAAACGGGCAGCGACACAGACTGCACCGCTGCCGGGTTTCAAAGCTTAAGAGCCCTGACTGGGAGCTGAGGCCGGGAGATTCTCTCAGCCTCACAGGAGACTTCTCGGGGAAGCCACCAGAGTCCGAGAGAGTACACAAGCCCACCGCCCGGGAGCCAGCACCGGAAGGGCCCAATTTGCTTATGGGAGGCAGTGGAGGGGACGGAAGTCCTAGAGAGAGCCGAGCAGGTGCCATTGTTCCCTCTCAGA
Organism: Tonatia bakeri; assembly: GCA_004024845.1. Classification (NCBI taxonomy): domain Eukaryota; kingdom Metazoa; phylum Chordata; class Mammalia; order Chiroptera; family Phyllostomidae; genus Tonatia; species Tonatia bakeri. The sequence goes on along the minus strand of PVIA01002115.1, from coordinate 84,452 downwards.
CCCCGCCCCCACATACAACGTCACAACCCAGTGACTGGGGTGCCCCGCCCTGGTGAACACCTAAGGCTCCACCGCCCTTACGAAACAGCCGCAACCAAACCAAAGGAAAATAAAAAATAAAAAAGATGGCTCAAAGAGATTTGAAAGCCCCAGAACCAATTTTTTTTAAGTGAACAAGAGATAGCAGAACTATCAGATGCACAGTTCAAAGCACTGGTGATCAGGAAGCTCACAGAATTGGTTGACGTTGGACATAAATTAGATGGACAAATGCAGGCTACGATAAGAGAAATGAAGGAAAACGCACAGGGAACCAAGAGTGAGGGGAAGAAAACTGGGACTCAAATCAATGGAGTGGACCAGAAGGAAGAAAGGAACAACCGAACAGAAAAGAATGAAGAAACAAGAATTCAAAAAAAATGAGGAGAGGCTTAGGGACCTCCAGGACACCTTTAAACATTCCAACATCCGAATTATAGGGGTACCAGAAGGGGAAGAGGAAGAGCAACAAATTGAGAACTTATTTAAATAGATATTAAAGGAAAACTTCCCCAATCTAGCAAGGGAAATAGACTTCCAGGAAGTCCAGGAAGCTCAGAGAGTCCCAAAGAGGTTGGACCCAAGGAGGAACACACCAAGGCACATCATAATTACATTAGCCAAGGTAAAAATGAAGGACAGAATCCTAGAAGCAGCAAGAGACAAGGAGACAGTAACCTACAGAGGAGTTCCCATCAGACTGTCAGCTGATTTCTCAAAAGAGACCTTACAGGCAAGAAGGGGCTGGAAAGAAGTATTTCAAGTCATGAAAGGCAAGGACCTACATCCAAGATTGCTCTATCCAGCAAAGATTTCATTTAGAATGGAAAGGCAGATAAAGTGCTTCTCAGACAAGGCCAAGTTAAAGGAGTTCATCATCACCAAGCCCTTATTATATGAAATGTTAAAGGGACTTACCTAAGAAAAAGAAGATTAAAATTATGAACAGTAAAAAAAAGTCATCAAATGGAGGGTTAGCAACAGGGAAGTGGGAGGAGGAGGGAGGGGGAAAAGATATAGAGAATAAGTAGCACAGACAGTAGGTAGAACATAGACAGGGGGAGGGTAAGAATAGTATGGGACATGTAGACACTAAAGAACTTATGACACATGGACATGAACTAAAGGGGGGAATGTGGGTGGGAGGGGATGGGCAGGGTGGAGGGGAGTGAAGGGGGGAAATGGGCCAGCTGTAATAGCATAATCAATAAAATAAAAAATAAAAAAAAATCAGAGTAAAACTGCATGATATGAATGTGAGAAAGTCGTCAGATAACTGCCACAGTCAAAGCTTTAGACAATGTGTTTCTCATTCCTCCATTCACAGATTTTGCTCTAAGAGCATGTGTGCTCTCAATGTAGCACACAGTCTGTGTGATCTCTACGAGATTGCTAGGAAAATGAGGAGTGACTTTTGCGACTCTTCCACTTGCATGTCTCGAATGGCATGACAGATGCAGGTTTCACATATTACAATGGACAAATAGTAATCTCAACAACTTGTGAAAAGTACCGTAGACAGCTGAGAAATTTACACATAAACTAGAAACACTGCTAGATGATTTTTAAAGCAATTACATACTGATACAAACCCTGACACCAAGTAGAAGGAATATTAAGTATTAGTGGAACCTAATTTCGATGAGTCAATATACTAATTTATTTTTGTTAATTGAATTTATTGGAGTGACATTAGGCAATAAAATTATATCAATTTCAAGTGTACAATTCTATAATACATCACCCTGATTAGTCAATATTTTTTTTTAAATGTGGTTTGTGTCCCATTGGTGATAAAATCAATTTAATCAGTCTGGAGTTAACAATTTAAAAAAATAAAACAACAGAAAATAGCAGAGTGCACTGCACTTAGCAAGAATAACTATTATCTTGTGGAACTTGCTTTAGTTATGAATTTGTATATGTATTTACATACATCTATGCATATTACATATATACAGGGTCAGGATGTGCAATTATTTTTTCCTTTGGATTAGGTTAAAAAAAAAGCAAAAACCCCACTTTTTTAGGTGCTAGTTTCCTGTATTATGTAATTGTATGAATGAGGGAATGGGTTTTCTTTGTGGTCTCAGTGGCTCCTGCCACTGGCAGAGAACCAAGATAAATGAAGGTGTGGAAATGGAAATCCCCAAATACTATCCAAAGTATAAATAATAATTATCTTCAGAAAATAAAAATATAGGAATATAAGCAGCTGTAAAAGAATATAGTTCAGTTGTTGTGTAACAATATTTCATGAAACTGAGGATTTCCTTCAGGTCTATTCTCACGGGCCAGGGCAGGTGAAAAGGTGGAAGTTAATCATGTATGTTGCATTACTACCTAATATTTCACTTACCAGAAAAAGGGGGATGGAAATTCAGGTGCTAGAATTGTCACTAACATACCATTTCCTTTAAATACTAGCAAGTTTTAAGCCAAAGACAGATATTCTATTCACAAGAAAAACGGATTCAATAGCTAGAAAGTTTTTAGTGTTTAACTAGTGTTTTTGCACTCAAAATGCATGTTACCTGCATTAAAAAAAATTTTTTTTCTGGCAATGATGAACAAATCAAAGCTTTTTTTTTTTATAATGAATTCTCTTTTTAAAAATTTATTTATTTTTAGAGAGGGAAGGGCAGGAGAAAGAGATAGAGAGAGAAACATCAATGTGTGGTTGCTGGGGGCCATGGCCTGCAACCCAGGCATGTGCCCTGACTGGGAATCGAACCTGCGATGCTGTGGTTTGCAGCCTGCACTCAATCCACTGAGCTACACCAGCCAGGGCTAATGAACAAATCAAAGCTTTTATTACACTGTTCTGCTACCTCATACCTTCTTAATGGTCTACTGTCTTTAAGTGGCAAGAGAATCAGTGCACCTACTTTTACTGCCCATGTAGGAAATAGAGAACTGTGTGGGTGGGCAGTCGTTTACCTTACTGCCAAGCTGAATTAAGTTCCTACTATCGACACCAACATCAGGACCATCAGAACTCACCTTTCCTTAAGATTCCTTCTTTTTCATCCTAATTGTCACTTAGGCTGGCTTAATGAGGTATCAAATCAAGCCTGGACCACATATCCCTGTGACTTATAGAACCCACTTTTATTGATGAAAAGCTAATGTCTCCATTAAAAACACTAACAGTTTATTGGTTTTACTTTTATGAAAAGAAAATCATTGCACATTAAAGAAAAAATCTGCAAGATGGTAAATTAAAAAAAAAAAATTCCTAAAGGGCACATCAAAAAAACAACAGAGAAGGCTAATAATCAAATACTAATAGGCTTTCAGTTATAATAACCACACAGTACCAAGCCAGAAGAAAGGTAAAGATCTGGGATGCTTCAAGCGTGTGACTAAGGGTTTAAAGGGGTTAGCTTAAACTTCTATGAAAGGGAACATTTGTCTATGCACAGAAGACTTGGACTTTTAATGTCTTTTGATGTCCTAACCAGGAGGACAGATATGTTGCAATTAGCTAGATATTTAATTCTTAATTACTGTTATTTCCCTCTATCCGTAGGGCTGGTTGCTTATTTAATAGCAGAGGCACATACATGGTGCTATGTTAAAAAGTACCTGGAATTTTTTTTATTATTAAAAAAATTTCTGCTTAAAAGCACAACAAAAAATGCTGTAACATTTAGTGAAACTGTCACCTTTATTTAGCTCATTTATAAAATATATCCTTTGCTATGAGAAGTAAAAAGAAGAAAATGCCTCTCCTTCCACTCATCCTATACTTTAAACTGCCCACACGTCTTTAAATATTTAATTATAGGCTCGCTTTTTAGATTCTTCATTTATCATCCAGCTACAGTCATAATTATAGGTGCAGACTACATTTTGTTTAATTGTTTACGTTTACCCAAATATCCCAGCACTTCACACTGGATTCTATGGGATCACTGTAAGGGATCAAAGACACGGCAAACCGTAACTGCTTATCTACACGCTGGCCTGGACTAAATAACAAGGATGCTAACTATCAGGAATGCGAGGGTTAAAGAACTTGTGTACCCTAAGCCATACGATGGGAAAATAAAATATGCGTGTCTGCTATTATGGAAAGTCCCTTCAACAGTCCTTTGCATTACAACTTTTCAATAATAATCAATAATGATTGATGTGACACAAAGACCTACCTTGAATCACATGAGATTTTAATCCTTTTGCTGAGCCAGCTAAACAGAAAATAAATCACAACCCTCACTGTTTCTGTATTCAGAATATATTCATATACCTCAAATTTGATTACCTCTATTTATTTCTACTCAGATTAAACCTTTATCATATGTATTTTGTATTCAAGTGTTCTAATCCAAATCTGTGGTAACATGCTTTAAAAAATTAAGCAGACTTAACTTACCCTTTGTCTGAAGTCTGAATCAGCATTTGGATTTAGTCCTAAAAGAGCCTGTTCATCCATCCCTGCTGCTATACTTGGAGTTTTCTGATTCCAACAGACGTGCCCTCAGATCCCACAGAAGAATCCACAAACATCTGGACACACAAAAAAGTGGAAAAGAAGCAACACTTGATAAACAAAATAGATACTTATCCAGAATACCATAAGAAGTGGATAATATTATGGAAAGAAGTTTAAAGTGTTTTAAAAAAACTTATTTTGAGCCCTGCTTAGAGTTGCTTAGTTGGTTGGGCATCATCCAGCAAAGCAAAAGGTCGCGGGTTCAATTCCAGTCAGGGCGCATGCCTGGGGTGTGGGTTCAGTCAGGCTAGAGTGCACCCTGACAGGAAATGATTGCTGTTTTTCTCTCGCATGGATGTTTCTCTCCCTCTCCTTCTCCCTCCCTATCCTTCTTTCTAAAAATGAAGAAAACAAAAACTTCTTTTGAAACTATCCAAATTACAACTAAAGGAGCCTAAAGTCTCAAGGATGAGCCTGCTAAGTATTCCACAAATGTGTGGTTTCTAAAATCTAAACTATGCCATTAAAGTTCTCAAATGTTATTTTTCAAGACCATCAAAAGTATAAAAAGTAATTTTCTCCTTTATATAGAAGCATCTAATTTATGCAATGTTATTATGTACTATCTCCAGTACATACTTAAAAATGAAACTGTACAACTGTATTTAAAAAATGACAAATCCAGATTTTATTATGCTAATTGTAAATGCCTACTTCCATATATCAATACCACAAGCTTAAAAAAAATTAGAATGCCTGGCTAAGTAGTGACCTCAGAGTTCAATACCCTTAATGGAGCGTCTACAAGTACTTCAAGAGAAGTCAAATGAAAAGAGGAACAGGAGAGTGAAAAAACGGGTTCATTTAGTTTTTGAACAATGGGCTAGTTTTTACAGATCGCTGCTCTTGCCAGCCAACTCCAGAAATGTATTTCAAAAAGTGTTTTTTAATAATAGCTATAAAAATTGACAAACAACTTAATACTATTCTTATTTTAGAATATATTTTTTAAATTCTCTGGAAAGTAAGGCACTTTTTCACAATACAGTGTCTTAACAATCTCAAGTAAGAACATGATAAACCCCAAAGACAACTTGGGTTTTGACGGTATGCATATTGAGGAAGCAAGGAACGAACTCTAAAAAATCACGAGCATTCTCTCAAGGTCTATGAGATGGGAAGACCAGGCCTAACTATTCCCATTTAAAAGGCTGTGGGGCCTCAATTTTTTTGTTGTTTCGCTTAATTATCATAACAGAAGAGATCAGAGCCTAAAGAGGCCAAGAGCCTCAGGGGTGGGCAATGGGGGCAGAGCCATTTAAATTGGTGAGGCTAGGATCAGACCCAGGTTAGAGGACCCCCTTCTACAATACACTCTTGTCTTCTCCTGAGCTTGCCTGAATCAATGGATAAATCAGGACAAATGCTAAGTGCCTTGAAGAAAGCAGACTACAAAAAGGCACGTACCTCCCCACTGCCCTCAGGATTAAGATCCACTTGTGAATGACTCCTCACCAATCCACACCCCTGCCAGTGGTGTTCTGCCTTTCATCTTAGCACGCAGGGCTTGAGTCTAGTTACTTCTTTAACCCGTGCATGTCCTTCAGAATTCAGCTTAGAAGTCACCTCTTTCAAGGTTTCCTTGACCCCTATTGTCTGACTCTGCCAAACTGGATTAGATGCCCCCCCTAAGTGTTGATAGTCACTGCCTGCTTACTAGTTTCTCTCATGAACCTTAAAGGGCAAGAACTGTCTTGAACTCTTATCACTGTGTCTGTAGGATACATATTTGGAAAAACCTGGATTTGTACTCCAATCTTGTCATTTTCAAGCTGGGGCCATGTGAACAGCTGCAAAAGGTGAAAGAGCACCCTTTCTAGAAAACAGGAAAAAGTGCATCTGCCTCATAAAGTTGTAAAGACTTCAATGAGGTAAGATATGTAAAGCATGTCTAGCACACAGTGAGTCCTCAATAGTTTCTTTTTTATTTATAAGTCAGAACTAGGCATGTGCAGGATGGGAACTACTTGGAGTATTCTAGATTTATCATATCATAGGAGTACCCTGGCATTTTAAACAGATGGAAAACACAAAGGCATACCCATCCCGCCCCCACTCCAAGCGAAAAATGACAAGAAAATTCCCCTGAAAAATGCACACACAGTTATCAAAGACAAATTTGAGCTTCTAGAAATCCCAGCTTAAGAAGTGCTATTAAAGATTCCTTGAATTTCACATGCTTTTAGGGAAAACTGCTCAAGCTTGGCCAAGTCCCTTTGATTTTACCAAGGGAGCAGTAAGTGGTCCTAAGATAAAACATGGCAAAAAAACAAAACAAAACAAAACAAAAAACTACCCAAGGAAACATAAACTTGTTACAGTTGTCAGTACAGAAATAATCCTTCGGAGATAGCACCTGGATAATAATCAATATGAAATGGAACATGGGAAATTATCTACTCTGCGCAAACACCTTAAAAGCTACAGCCTGTGTGAAAATGTGACAATTTTCCCTGTTAAAGGTTGCGCGTGAACACAAGTTCTAAAAACGCAGACTCGCAGGCTTAAACATTTGTTACAATGCGATAAACACCTCAATTACGCATCTAGCAAATGTTATGGAGAAATACGAGCAACATAGTTAAAATACTAAGCCCTAACTTTTCCTGGATAGCTATTATATCAAGAATCAGTGTGGAAAAATTCCTCCACGCCTACTGAGAGCTGCTCAAAGACCGACACTGAACCTTTCCAAGCTTTAACACCACGCTGACAAGTCGCTTTAATAAAACGTAACTTCCTCCAGTAAAAACTAATTAGCACTTTGAAAAAGTACTCCTTTTCTTCTGGTTACAGGAAACATAACTCCTGCAGAATTGTGAGGAAGGGTCGAAAAGAAATGGCGTGTCCCCGCTGGCAAATTACTATACAGAAATAACACTTTTTTTGTTCTGGTTGGCGGGCGGGCGATCAAGTTTAAGTCCTCTGCAGGTGAGACATGCTACAACTATTACAAACGGGCTCGGTCATGTTTATTAAATTGGGGTCCACTACTGATGCTGACCCTCCTTGGCCGGCCTTGTCCTCTTCTTTCCCCCGGATCCTCCCCTAAAAGAAGCCTCGTGGCAATGGGGGTGATGAAACACCCGGCAACGGGCGGCCACGCACTCGGGACACGTTCCGCGGCGGCCACATCTAGTACGCACCCCACCCAGCCTGCCCAGCCTCCGGGCTCACCGCCGTGGAGGGCCCCCGGCCCGCACCCCTCCCCAGCGTGGGGGGCCCCCTGGGCCAGTCCTTCCAGTCAACTTCCACATAGCCTTGCTCGGATCGAGTCGGCTCCCAGTCCATCCTCCCCAGGTCCCAGTCCCTCCGCCCCCGAGCCCCAAGTCACCTTCCCTATCACTCCATCCCGCCTCCCCGCCTGTACTCCCGAAGACCGATCAGCAAAACGGAGCGGTGCCGCACGCAGGGAGCGGGGAGAACGGCTCTCGTCCTCGTCGCTGTCGTTCTCCGCCACGGCCGCAGGGCTAACGCTGGAGACCGAGCTGGCCGGGGCCAAGCGCCTCCCGCCGCTCCGCGTCCCCTGGCGCCTTCTCTAGCGTGGCGCCGGGCCGGCAAGCTAGCAAAAGGAGGCGGGTGGAGTCAGCGCCCCAGGAAGGGAAAGCGTGCGAGGGCCCAGCTAACGCAGCCGCCGCCGCCGCTGAGTCAGCGCGAAGCGCGTTCCCCTCGTCGGTGCCGCGCGGGCCAGAGCCAGCAGTCTTATGGAGGGCGGACCGCAGCCCGTGGGCCGGGACCGGGGCCGAGAGACTACAAGTCCCAGCATACACCGTGAAGGCGGTGCTTCCGGGCAATGGGGCACCAACTCGCTCCAGGGAGCTGGCCGGGAGGCGTGGTCGCCAGGGCCTGTGGTGCATGCCGGGAGGGGGCGTCCAGCCTGAATCCCGCCTGGGGTCCTGACTCCCTTCCTGCACCAGTTAAAACCACTGTCGAGATCATCAAGCGCATTATGTAAAACTGGGTTCGTCAAGATAGTTGGTACATCAGACTACGGAGATTCGGTTGACGTGGTCCAAACCACGTGTGAGTCAGTTAATAGCTCTTCTATGGTCCCAAATGTTACTCTTATGAGCGGTGAAAATTTTAAATTTCACTCTAAACGTAATATTTGTCATTCATGAAAAAGAGAGCATTCTTAGGAAGTCCTATTTGTAGGTTCCTTCTATGGTAGTGTTACTTTACTTATTTTTTTTTTAGCGATTTATGAAAACACATTGAGGCATCACAGGCTTAGGCTGCATAGGTTTGAATTTTACCTCCGTGTTCACTAGTTGACCTCAATTTCAGGTGCGTTACATAATCTGTGCTTCAGTTTACTCATCTGTAAAGTGGAGGTGATTCAGGTACTGACCTAAATGGCTTGTGAGGATAGAGTTAATACAGGTGTTTGGCACACAGTGTTTGATACTTAGGTTTCACTACTGATATTCAGTGCGTGCTGAATACAGACTAGGTTGCAGTCACTAGGACTACAGTAAAGAACAAAACTTGGGAAGGGGGAATGGGAAGAGACACAGGATAAAATTAATGTAACAGCCCTGGCGGGTGTGGCTCTGTTGGAGCGTCATCCCCCACACTTTAGGGTCGCAGGTTCTATTCCAGGTCAGGGCATATACCTAGGTTTCGGGTTCCTTCCCTGGTCAGGGTTCGTGAGTGGGAGAGTAACAATTTAACAGCTACATTTTAGTGCTGAATAATGTGCAAGACACTGCATGAGGCATTTCTTATAGAAAGTATCTTGAATTGCTTTTGCATCAGTTTGTAATTTACTTGCTCAGAATGTCAGGGTAGGACTCTTGTCTCTATTTCAGTGTATCCCCAGAGGGTAGGTTACAACTCAGTAAGTGAATCTTTGCATGGATTCTTACGTTAGCCGTGTAGATCAACTATGGACTATGGAGGCCCAATACTAATCCGGGTCCAAGTAGTTGTAGAGTCTTGAATTCGGCCAATATATTGTGCTCCCTCATCTCAAAGAACATCAAAATATAGTGTATTGTATTGTTGCTATCTTTATTTACCCTCTACTTTTATAAACTTCATATATTAAATATCATATGATGCTTATTTACAATTTAACATCTATAGCTTATCTGCAGTTTCTCTAGTAACATCAAACCTTTATGGTAGTTCAAATACCTAGGATTATAAAAATGTCTTTCAATTTTATAAATTCACATTATTACAGAAAAAATAAGGAAGCACTTGAAATCCATCGGAAGAGGAGATGGAAGTTATACTAAACTTGACCAATCCCTATTCTGGTTACCGTATGCATGAAGAGCAAGTTTCTAATCTCAGACTACTATAAAATGCCAGGTATTAAAATGTTGATAAGTAATGGCCATTTTAACTTATATATGCTTACACATGGTAGTATTTTTATGTATTAATTGCAAACATTTTTGAGCATTTATTGTGTACCAGAAACAGTTCTAAGTGTTCAGGCATTAATCCTCACAACTCAGTGAGGTAGATAGTATCATTATCCCCATTTTATAGATGAGGAACTGAAGTGCATAAAAGTCGGGTGGGTAGTAAAGCTGGGATTTGATAAAGACTAACTGCAACTTTAAACAAACAGAAGCAGTCGGAAGGGTCTATGAGAGGAGTTAGGGCTTCTGAAAGTTCTCATGCTCTATGTCGGGGGTGTCAAACTCATTTTCACAGGGGGCCACATCAGCCTTGTGGTTTCCTTCAAAGGGCCGAATGTAATTTCAACTCCTTAACAGTTAAGGTGTAGTTACATTTATACAGTCCTAAAATTATTTCAGCCCTCTGAAGGCAACCGCAAAGCTGATGTGGCCCCCTGTAAAAATGAGTTTCACACCTGTGCTCTATGTAATCACTAGAACCCTACCAGAAAAACTCTATAATAAAGTTATGGTTCTAATTTCCCCTTCCCTTCTCTTCCTTTTCCTTCTATAAATACCCTCCATCATTGGCACACAGGTCAGAGTATGCACGTGGCTTACCATGTCTGCATGCACTGGACTGCAATCCTTTTTTGGTGACAAAACACCTAGTCAATATTGTTTTTCAGCTGACAGGTTCAAACCCTTAGTCTGACTTAGAGTCTGTGCTCCTAACCTCTGTCTCTCATATGAAGGTCCATTAAGGATGATGATGTGGTAGAACTATAGTGCTAAGTCAGTTCTTCCTTAAATATGCATATGCTGAGTCCTTTCTTATAACAAGGAGACTTGGTTCTTGTCCTATGTTTCCCTTTCTTTTAGTTGCCAGAATACTTGAAATTATTGTGATAGATAACATTTATATATTTCATTATGGTTTACATTATGCCTTCAGATATCTTTTCTCATTTGTTCCTCTTAACCTTGTAGGGATAGAGTAGGTATCATCATCATCATCATCATCATCATCATTTTTTAAATTTATAAGTAAGGAAATCAAGGTGGGTTTTGAGTGACTTAAGTTACATAGCTAGTAAATGGTGGGCCAGAACCCTAGACTCTTAATTCTAGATGTAAACCAAAATTAATTTTAGACTGTAATAAAGAATAAAAAGTGTTTATTTGAGCAAAAGGAACTGCAGCCCTGGAGACACAGGTTCAAGGAGTAACCTAAATTGTGCTGCTGATGGATGGAACTGGAGAGCATTATGTTAAGTGAAATAAGCCAGGCAGTGAGGGACAAATATTATATGATCTCACCTTTAAGTGGAACATAATCAACAAAAGAAAAAAGCAAACAAAATATAACCAGAGTCATTGAAATTAAAAACAATCTAACAATAGCCAGAGGGGAGGGGGGAGGGGACAATGGGAAGAAGGGTTTTCAGGAACTACTATAAAGGACACATGGACAAAACCAAGGGGGAGGGTGGAAGCAAGGGAGGGGGGTAGGGGGAAAACACAATTGTAATTGAACAACAATAATTTAAATTTAAAAAAATAAATTGTGCTGCTGAGACAAAGGGGAGGCTGCCTTTTATAGAGGAAGTTTCCATTCAGGTTCCCAATTAGGTTTCCATTCTGGTTCCTGTATTATGTAAATGAGGTACCCAAATTGGTACACTTCTGATAGGTCTGAGTGGCAGGGTCCTCATTGGTCAGCAATATGTTTGCTGCTTGGTTGTTACAGAGCAATCTGATTGAGGGGGCAGGTCTTAATCCATTGGTTGAAAGACAAAGTGAGAAACTCCCTCATAATTGTTGATTCAATCTGTGTAAATGAGCAGGAAGCCTAGAGTTCAAACTGACATTCTTCCCGGAATGCAGAGTACCTGAGAAACCCCTGTCAGCAAATGGCCTCTTAGTTTTTTTTCATTTATAAAATCTGGGCCCTTGGTTGACCATGGGAAGTACATCTCAGCAGATAATTCCTTCTCAGGGTTCACATCTGTTTTGCAGCCATTCAAGGCTGGGCAGATTCCTGTGGGATTTGGGCAGACGGAAGAAAATTCGCGAAGCCATCCAGATATCTGACACACCTTTATTCCAGGGTGGGGTGATCCACCCGAGCTACAAGCCACAAGTTGCACCAGGGAAGTCCCAACACCCATATATACTGAATGCACACAAAGGTGCCAATACCGACCCAGTTATATTACAGAGCTTCATTCTACGCATGCAGACCCTTACCCACAGCCACACGAACACTGCCAAGCCACAGTTGTCTGGACATCTGGATGAGGGAGCCTCACCAACTTCATTTTCCCTACAACATCAAATGAATATTCTCAGGGTCCACATTCCTTCTTAAAATTTTCTCCTCTCTTGACTTCTGATCCTATGTTACCCCCAAGCTCCTTTGGTTTTAACTACACCTGTTTGTTTTCTTCAATGCACTCCTTTTGCTCTTTTTAAAAAAGATTTTATTTATTTATTTTTAGACAGAGGGGAAGAGAGGGAGAAAGAGAGGGAGAGAAACCTCAATGTGTGGTTGCCTCTCCTGCGCCCCCAACTGGGGACATGGCCTGCAACCCAGGCGTGTGCCCTGACTGGGAATCAAAGCTGCGACTCGTTAGTTCACAGGCCTGTGCTCAATCCACTGAGTCACAGCAGCTGGGGCTCATGTCAGTGTAATTCTTAGACCACCTAGAAAAACAGAGGAAAGGGGAAATTTTTCTATTCTACAGCTGCCTTCTGGTATTCTGCACTTAGTAATTGTCTACTGTTACTGTTTCAACATTCAATTCTATGAAGATGACCCCCAGACTTCTGACCAAGATGGAGGAGTAGGTAGACACATTGTGCCTCCTCCCACAACCAAAATAAGGACAGCAACAATTTGGAAACAAGATAACAACCGGAACTGACAGAATATTGAATTGTGTGGAAGTTGGGCAACCAAGGAGTTAAAATAGACACATTCATCCAGACCAGTAGGAAGAGCAGTTGGGCAGCTGGGCGGAGAGGGGTTGTGGACAAAAATCAGGGGCAACTGGCACACAAGACACCCCGGACATGCAAGACGACAGTGGGCAGACCCTGAGCACGCAGGTGGCGGCTGGCAGACCCTGGGCCCAGGGTGGCAATGGGCAGACCCAGCAGGGTGGCAACTGTGAAGCAAGGCACTGCCCACAAGGCAGCTGGCTGACCCGGTGGTCCTCGGGTCCCAGTGCAGGGAAATAGAGCCTTGGGGCACTGATTGAAAACATGGGGGGGGGGGTTGAAACATAGGGAGAGACTCCTAGCCTCACGGGAGAGTGCGTTGGAGGGACCCATGGGGGTCCTAGAAGGTGCACAAGCCCACCCACATGGGAATTAGCACCAGAAGGGCCCAGTTTGCTTGGGGGAAGTGGCAGAAGGGACTGAAATCTGACACAGAGTGGAGCAAGCATCATTGTTCCATCTCGGACCCTGCCCCCACATACAGCATCACAACCCAGCGATGTGTGTTACCCCACCCTGGTGAACACTTAAGGCTCTGCCCCTCATATGTAACAGGTGCGACAAGACAAAAAAATGGCCCAAACAGAAGAACAGATCAAAGCTCCACAGCAAATACAACTAAGCAACCAAGAGATAGCCAACCTATCTGATGCACAGTTCAAAGCACTGGTGATCAGGGTGCTCACAGAGTTGGTTGAATTTGGTTACAAATTAGATGAAAATATGAAGGCTACACTAAATGAAATGAAGGAAAATGCACAGGGAACCAATAATGATGGGAAGAAAACTGGGACTCAAATCAGTGGAGTGGACCAGAAGGAAGAAAGAAACAATCAAACAGAAAAGAATGAGGAAATAAGAATACAAAAAAATGAGGAGAGACTTAGGAACCTCCAGGACATCTTTAAATGTTCCAACATCTGAATTATAGGGGTACCAGAAGGGGAAGGGGAAGAGGAAGAGCAACAAGTGGAAAAATTATTTAAACAAATAATAAAGAACTTCCCCAATCTGTCAATGGAAATAGACTTACAAGAAGTCCAGGAAGCTCAGAGAGTCCCAAAGAGGTTGGACTCAAGGAGGAATACACCAAGGCACATCATAATTATATTAGCCAAGATTAAAATTAAGGAGAGAATCCTAGAAGCAGCAAGAGGTAAGAAGACAGTAACCTACAAAGGAGTTCCCATCAGACTATCAGCTGATTTCTCAAAAGAGACCTTGAAGGCAGGAAGGGGCTGGAAAGAAGTATTCCAAGTCATGAAAGGCAAGGACCTACATCCCAGATTGCTCTATCCAGCAAAGCTTTCATTTAGAATGGGAGGGCAGATAAAGTGCTTCTCAGATAAGGTCAAGTTAAAGGAGTTCATCATCACCAAGCCCTTATTGTATATGAAATGTTAAAGGTTCTTATCTAAGAAAAAGAAGATTAAAAACATGCACAGTAAAATGACAGCAAACTCACAATTATTAACAATCACACCTAAAACAGAAACAAAAACAACTAGAACAGGAACAGAACCACAGAAATGGAGATCACATGGAGGGTTAGCAACAGGGGAGTGGGAGGAGGAGAGAGGAGGAAAAGGTATAGAGAATAAGTAGCATAGATGGTAGGTAGAAAATAGACAGGGGGAGGGCAAGAATAGTATGGGAAATGTAGAAGCCAAAGAACTTATATGTATGACACAGGGACATGAACTAAAGGGGGGGGGATGTGGGTGGGAGAGGGTGTGCAGGGTGGAGGGGAGTAAAGGGAGGAAAATGGGACAACTGTAATAGCATAATCAATAAAATATATTTAAAAAAGATGACCCCCTATTTTCTACCACTGCTTGTAATTCTGTACTCCCAACTTGTGTGACCAGACTATTGTTACACCGGCATTAGGATTCTTAGGTTTCCCAAGATAAAAATTGAGAGCAGCCGTGACTGGGAAGCTCAGTTGGTTAGAGTGTTGTTCCAATAGACCAAGGTTGTGGGTTTGATTCTCTGTCAGGGCACACATGAGAATCAACCAGTGGATGTATAAATAAGTGGAATAAAAAATTGATGTTTTTCTCTTTCTCTCTCTTCCTTCCCCTCTCTCTCTAAAATCAATCAATATATATTTTTTTTAAATTGAGAGGAAACCCCAGAAATTTCCAGGCAGATTTTATTAAGCTTTTGCCCAAGCACAAGGGAGGCAGCACAGAGGAAAGGAAGGTCCTCTGCGCTGGCCCAGGGGCTGGCTGCGCGTGGCTGCTTTTATAAGCTGGAACCAAGCAGGCTTGCTCAAAAATGAGGGCTTTTTGAAAAGGGGAGCTTGTGAAAGGTTCTGGGGATGGAATTCTCCATGTCAGGGTGAGGTTCCTGCCTCCTTTTGTCTGGTCCTTTGGTCGCTATTGTGCACCTTCCCTGTGAAGAAAAGATGGTGGTGTTGCTCATTACTGCCACCCCAGGAAGGTCGTAGACTGGCCACATCTAGATGAACTGTGCAAGTGGGACAGTAGTTTAAATAGGCAGTTTGAAGAGATGTAAGATCAGCTACCTCTGCCTTTTTGAGTAGGGAGTAGTGACATGTTTGCAGTCAGTTCATCATGAATGCCTTCTGACCAACTGGTGTTAACTTGGCTTCCTAGCCACCGTCACTGGGCCGAAGTCCCTCTACCGTCTCACTGTCACATCTATTCTTTCTGCTTACTTCCTCTCCTGTCGACTAGAGCTTCCTAACTTCTCTGCTGGACTTAAGAAAACATTGAAAGAAAGTTATTCATTACTCCACATAGTACTTTCACAATCAGAAAAAAAACTTTGGAAGACTATACAACCTACTTAATGGGAGAAGATATTCACAAATGATACATCTGATAAGGGGTTAATATCTAAAATATATGAGGAACTCATATAACTTACATCAAAAAAGAATCCAATTAAAAAATGGACAGAGGACTGGAATAGACATTTCACTAAAGAGGACATACAAGTGGCCCTGGCCGGTGTGGCTCAGTTGGCTGGAGCATCATCCTGTAAACCTAAAGGTTGAAGTTCAATCCTGGTCAGGGCCCATGCCTAGGTTGAGGGTCCAGTCCCTGGTTGGGGCGTGTTTGGGAGGCAGCCAATCAGTGCTTCTCTCTCCCTCTCCCCCTTCTTCTCTCTCTAAAAAGCAATGACAAAATGTCTTTGGGTGTGCATAAAAATAAATAGTTTTTAAAAAGGGCGTATAAATGGTCAACAGATATATAAAAAGATGATCAACAAATTAAAGCCACAATGAGATATCACCTCATACCTGTTAGCATGGCTATTGTAAAAAAAAAAATCAACAAATAACAAGTGTTGATGAGGATGTAGTGAAAAGGGAAACCTCAAGCACTGTTGGTGGGATTGTGAATTAGCATAGCCACTATGGAAAGCAGTATGGAGATTCCTCAATTGCCACATGACCCAGCAATTTGACTTCTGGGTATTTATCTGAAAAAAAAAACAAAAAACAAAAATATGAATTCAAAAAGATACAGATACGCTTATGTTCATTGCCGCATTATTTGCCACAGCCAGGACATGGAAGTAACCCAGGTGTCCATCAACAGATGAGTGGATAAAGATGTGGCACACACACAGAATGAAATCTTATTCGGCAATAAAAAAATAAAATCTTGACGTTTGTGACAACATAGATGCATCTAGAGAGCATTATGCTAAGTGAAATAAGTCAGACAAAGAGAGACAAACATCATATGCTTATTTCTTTTTCTTAAGATTTTATTTATCTATTTTGAGAGAGGGGGGAAGAGAGGGAGAGAAACTGGTGCCTGTCCAGTGACCCAGGCATGTGCCCTGACCTGGAATGAACCAGTGACCTTTCAGTTAGCAGGCGGGAGCTCAGTCCACTGAACCACACCAGCCAGGGCAAAATATCACATGATTTCACTTATCTGTGGAATCTAAAAAAATGAAACAAATGAATAAACAAAACAAAAGGGAAACAGACCCATACATATAGGGCAATGGTGGTTGCCGGGAGGACAGGACCAAGGAATGGGTGAAATTTAAAAGATAAGTAATTTTTAAAAACTGACTATAATAAAAGGAAAAAAGAAATAGTTTCATTCACTCTTTGAGAATTTGTTGAATGCTGCCTCCCTCATAAAGTATTCCCAGATTCCTCAACCAGGCTTTTTTTATTATTTCTTTGATGTTGATTTTTTTAAACTACTTTTATGTCATTAATATATTTTAATATGTTCTGTTCTTGTTTTTGCATTAAATTTGTGTGGTTATCTTACTCACCTATTTAGTCAATTCTTGAAGACTTAAAATGTATGATCTTGACTCTGTTTATGGGTAATAACTTCTGGGTAAATATTTGTGAAATGTATTAAATTGAACCAAAAATAATATAATTTTTAGTGGATAACTACTGAGTCCTGTGTCAAATTCTTCTCTTATGCTTCATTTCAATGCTTGTTAAACCTAGTGCCACTGTCACTAAAAGCTCATTCATGATGGGTTTCTTGGCAGAAAGAAGTCAAAAGATAGGTCAGGTAAACTATGTTTATTGGTTCTAGTGCATTCATTGGTTTCTTTGAGGGAAAGTGGGTGTGAAGCAGGAAGCCTGAGGCAGAATAGAGCATTATGGCGTTATTTAATAAAAGAAACAGCTTTTCTTTTTAAAATATCTTTAAAATTTTTTATTATAAAGTGATACATACATTTTATTAAAATTTGAATATTCCATAAACATTTAATGTTGAATGTGAAAAGTTCTTCACAATCCCACATCCCCCAAGAAACAGCTTTTCTTAATCCAAAGCACCTGCATGGTCCCTTTAACTTCATTACAATGCCAATTGATTGCTAATTGTAGATATTTAAATGGTCAGTATACATGAATAACAAGTAGAAACAGCAAGAGATTCCTAAGTCAGACACTATAAAAGTTCAGGTTCTATTTACCTACTACAGATTTCAAGTAACTTTCTAAGCATGCTGTCTTTAGTTTCAAGTTGAGAGACTGGATTTTTGGGGTCCATAGAGCCATTGAAAGGTAATTCTAGTTTGAAATCTTTACAGAGTTCTTATGACCTATGGCCCACTAATCACTTCTCTACCAAAAATGCAACTAAAAACAAGTAAAAATGTTTTGTTTGTATGTGTGTGCATGTAGATTAGACTTTTGTCCTGTGCCTAAAATTTAAAGTTTAAAAAGTTAGGCTATGTGCAACAAAGAAGAATTTGATATTACTTTCTATATGGGAAACCAAATGGCTGTATATGTACCAGGAAATCACATACTTGTTCAATTTATTTTTAGAACACTTATATAGTGTTTATACTCAGGTATACTCTGTACTCAAGTACCTTTTTAAAGTACTTTAGAAACATTGTTAATTCTCATAATAACCCTATGGTGTTGGTACTATTACTTAATTTTACAGATGGGGAAACTGAGGCACTGAGAGATTAAAGTAATTTGTCCAAGGTCATTTAGCTATTGAGTGTGAGAACTAGAGTTTGAACCCAGGTCATCTCACTCTATGCTTATAACAACTGTCCCTTCAAACTAATTGCATTGACCTAAGGCTAACTCCATTCTTCCTGGTGAAAGTTCTCCTGCTTAGGGAGAGAGCCTTAGGGAATTAGTTCCAGGTAAATAATGTTTCACTTCTTTTGATAGTTTTATCGAGAAACATCTATTAGGTGCTTGATTATATAGGACATGTACCAAATGCTTCTTGAGTTTGGACAGATTTAGAAGACAAGGAGGAAGTTCCCTCTCGGGTGTATTTGTTAACTTTGCCCAAAGAGAAGGGACCATGGGTACTCTGCATGTCTATAGTGCTCTTAGAATTCACACGCATTGCCCTTGTTCCTCACATCACCTCTTTGTTGGCAGGGCAAATACTAGGAGTTTCATTTTAAGGATGGCAAAATTTGAGGCTTGACATTGTTCAGTGACTGTCTAGATAGTGAGCCACAGGGTCAGCACTCTAATCCAGTTCTCCTGACTCCAAGTTCAGTAATCCTCCTCCTGTATTAAAGTCCTTTCCTACAATCTGAACTTTGCTGTTATGTTGGCCACAGTGCAGAACACTGAGTGTCTGGAAACCACGATACCGCCTTCTCTGAGTGCCACAAAGTTAAGAGTTTCACTGAGGCCATTAACCACCAATCCCTGTGTTAATCCCCTTGATGTGCTTCATCTTAACCTTTGTTATACCCATTGCCCTTGTCACCAGAAGCTCAGTTTTAATGGGCTTCTGGGCAGATAGCTCTGGTACGCTGTCTTTTCTGCAATGTGCAGACATTCTGTTTCTCTCAGTCCTGGGTATGAAGCCTGAGAGACACCTCACAGCAGCCTGGGGCGAGGCCTTTGCCCCTGCTTGGGCCTCAAGGTCCACCTCCGATGTAGCCATTTCCCTGTCAGCAGCTCCTGTGAGATGTGGCTGTTTGGCAAAGGTGAAGCACCTTTGCCTTCTGTTGGTTTGAGGTAACAAACTCTGTCTAGAGTGGTTTATACAGGGAATAGTCTTTATTGTAGAGGAAATAGCCATGCCTGTTGAGTTCCCTTTTCATCCAGTTATGAAGTTCTGAGAAGTCAGATGTATGATCAGATTCTAAGAAAACTTTAAATGCTAGGTCATTTAAGATTTTTATCAGCAGATGGCACTGCTCTCTTTCCTCACCAAATACAGTCTCTCCAAGAGAACACTTGCTTTTTCTTTGTTGCTATTGAGTTCCTTTGACTTGTTTAGCCAGACACAAACATTTCTTCTGAGTTCCCTTTTGTAGCGATTTAGTCTACAATATCTGTATATACGGTTTAATTTATTTATACCCTCTCTCCACAAAGGATTTGAAATTGTTTACAATGTACAGTATATGAGGAAAAGGAGAATAGAACTTGCAATAAAGAATATATAATTTGATTCTGGGTTGTGGGTAGCTGGAGAAAAAAATACACACACACCATATTTTGTCATGGATAATGCACACTTTTGTCCAATTTTTTTAGGGAAAAATGAGGATGTGCATTATACATGCACAGTGCTGGAACGTGGGTGTGCATTATCCACGGCGAAATACCAGGTCTTTGGGTGAACGACTTTTTTAGGATTTGAAATTAAGATGAATGTTCTCACCTAAGATTAAGCAAGTTTCTGTTGTATTCTTCTCATCTCTCTAACCTATTTTATAACATTATTCCTGTTCTATCAAATCTAAGCTGTACTTTTACTACCCTGCAGCCTGAGTAAAGGTAGTAAGTGGCTGCGTAATTAGCATTTCTGAGGCTATAAGCTTCAGTTTTTCAAGATGCAGTCCTCACCCTACATCTTGAAATTCATTCACCCTACACAAATTAAGCTCCAACTGTTTCCAAGGCCTTGTCCTGGCTATTGAGACCACAAATATACTCATTAGGTAGCTTTGGCTGTGCCCAATTTATGATAGGATTCTCTTCTCTCAGAGAGCTTTTAGCTGGTTGGAGAAAGAAGCCCTATGTTCATACTCATTAAAATTAGACAGCTATTGCAAGCAATGTTATAATCAAATGCTAAATCTTTGTGATGTGTCTTAATGGGGATCTAGGATTGTTCTGCCTATATAAAAAAATAAATCGGTAAATTTCATTTCATTTAAGTTTCTAATGGAAAACCAGAATGAAACTGCTGCTTCAATACAGTAAGGAATGGCACAGTCCGCAATGGCTGGGGTTATTGGGATGTGGGTGCTCCGGGCGGAGGGCCCCACGCAGCCCCACGCTTGTCAGTGGTTAATTGGAAGGACCAGCATCTCACCACCACCCCGTCCCCACCCCTGCCTCCACCGCACTGTTGTCGGAGGTTGGGGCAAAGATTGCTGGGGAGGGCTCCATGTCGAGTTGAACTCCAAAGCTGGGGGCCCAATTCCCTGCGCTCGAGGTGGGTGGTGGGTGGCAGGGGCTTCGTGGCGCGCTCGGGTTCCACCAAAGGCAGCGCGCAGGCGGGGCCAGGCCGAACGTCCAAGGTTCTCTGCACTCCGCCTTGCGGTCCCGCATGCCCAGCCCCCGCAGGGTCCAGCTTCCCAGCGCTCGAACAGCCACCTGGACGCGTTCCTGCTCTTGCATCTGGCGCCCGAGGTCTACGCCAGTCGTGTCTACGAACCATGCATGTGGTGTCCGATTCAGAGAATCACTCATTAAAGTACTTGGTCCTCCGCTACCAGCTCATCTATCTGACCGAGACCTTGCCCAAGTCCAAGTGGCAGGTCGTGGTGCTGCGGGACGTTGTGGCCATTGATCTGGTGAGGAGCGTGGGCGGGCAGGCGGGTTAGCTAGAGACTCCTTCTTGGGCCCCCCAATTCCAGCCCTCCTGCACGCGGGAAGGAACTGGAGGAGGCAGACCTTCCTCTTCCTCCCTGGACTCTGGAACTCTCTTTAACTTCCTTCGGTACTGGCAGCCACATAGGGAAACTGTGGGTTCCTCGTGCACTTCCTATATAGATGCCTTGCCCGTCTCACGGTGTGTACCTGTCATCCCGCCCAAATAGGGCTACAGATTTGAGAACACAGCCCCCTATCAAAAGCACGTTTTAAAGTCATTCGTTCTCTCACTACGCACCTAGCCTGTGCCAGGCACTGTGCTACACACTTGCGGATGCAAAAATGAAACAGGTCTCCTTCCTAGAGGCTGAAAGCTATCATCCATGCCGTGCAATACCTGTGGTAAGTGCTCTCGTGCCTTGTTTACTCGTTTTTTTTAATCTCCAGCGGGTAGGGCAGGTTAAGCGCTCAATATGAATGAGCGAATGAATGGATGCATTAATGAGATGCGAACAGGATGCCTGACAACCCCAAGCGGGTCACTTGATCGAAACTGGGCTCAGGTCACGCTGGAAAAACGTCCCTGCCAGGACTGTCACCAGGGTGGAGCCTTGAAGGAGATACAATCTGGCACAGCCGCGCCTTGTCCCAGTTTTTAGTGTGCTGCTACTGTATCCCCTTTGCTCCAGGAATAGATTTACCTTATAAACCAGCAACAGATTGGAAGCAGGCCCTCTTCTCCAGTTACTGTTTTTCCTCCCTTGGCTCTGTTTGTCTGAGCTGCTCTCCAGGTGTGATCTTTTTCCACTGGGGACAGGCGTCCAGCCTTGTTTATTTTTCCCTCGTCTGAGTCTGTGTTCCCCCAGGGAAAGTTCAGTCAGACTCTTAATGGGGCTGTTTTGCCAAGAGAAGCAGAGCTTGTGTGGAATAGTCTGTAAGAAAAGAATAAAATTAATGAAAAAAATTTTCTTTTTTTCCACTTAAAATATCTATGGGGGATAATATCTCAGGGCAAATTTATTCTTTTTTTTTTTTTTAAAAGTAAAATGTGGGAAGTAAAACTGCCTTTTCCCCTACTGTCACTATTTCTATTATCTTGAACTAAAATAATAAAAAATACTGAATTTCCTTACCAAATATTTTTTAAGATTTTATTTATTTATTTTTAGAGAGGGAAGGGGGGGGAAGAGAGAGAGAGAAAAACACCAATGTGCGGTTGCTGGGGGCCGTGGCCTGCAACCCAGGCATGTGCCCTGACTGGGAATGGAACCTGTGATGCTTTGGTTTGCAGCCCGCGCTCAATCCACTGAGCTACACCAGCCAGGGCCCAAATATTTTTTTTTTTTAATTAAATGCTCAGCTTTTTCTTGTGTCTGGCAAACATTTGTTGTTTTGACAAACAGTAATGATTTTAGGATTTGGTTACTCTGACCAACAAGAGCCAGTCTGTGCATGCAGTAGTTGTTGTGTATCTTTCTTTCTGAGCTGCTAGAATCTGAAAAGTACAGTGGAGCTCTGCGGGCGCTCCTGAGCCAAGAATCGTACAGAAAAGTTTACCGGTCAGTTTGGTAATACTTCATGTACAAAATTTGCCTTTCAGGCATATAGACGATTGTGTAATGTCCATAAAGGTGCAACAAAATCTAAAACTTCAGCACTGCTGATAAGAGTTTAACTTTGGGTGAAGTTGTGGTAAGCAGATGAATGACCCCAAAAGATTGCCCTGGGACCTGTGCATATGATACATTACATAGGGGAACTAAAGGTACAGGTAGAGTTAAGGTTGTTTGCTAATTAACTAACTTTAAATAGGGAGATTATTTTGGATTATCTGGGTGGGCCTAAGGAAATCACAAAGTCCTTAAAAGTGGAAAGGGAAGGCAGAGAAAGAGTCAGCGGCAGAGTGATGCAGCATGAGAAAGAGTTGCGGCTTTTGAAGGTGGACGGAGGCCACAGACCACGGGATGTGGGCAGCCTCTAGCAGCAGGAGAAAGCCAGGAACCAAGTTTGTGCCTCCAGCAGGAATGCAGTCCAGCTGACGCCTTGATTTTAGCCCAGTGAGACCCATCTCAGACTTCTGCACTACAGAACATAGAGAATACATTTGTGTTGTTCAATGCCACCAAGTTTGTGATAATGCATTGCCATGGCAACTGAAAATTAATACAGTAGTTTTCCCTATCATGGTGCTTTAAAATGGGTAATTGTTTTAAAAAATATTGTTTTAGTGAGAAATAAATATAATCATGTCAAGCACAAGTTCCTTAACAATCGCTTTCTCTGAGATTTAATAAAATAGTTCTGGGGTTATTATTATATTTCATGGCTTGTACCAAGCTGCATTGGATGTGTGAAAAATGGGTGTATGGAATTGCTGTATCTGTCATCAGTTAATAACCACAGAGGTAGTTGACCGTCATCCCCCAAAGAACACTATGCCCTTACTTAATGCCACAATGTATGGAACTTTCCTGCTTTCTGGGTTGTATCTCATGCAGTTGTTCTCCTATCCGTGCTAACAAAAGGCCAGAACTTGGATTGGGTACAAGTGAGATTTCCTTTGCATCTAAGATCAGCTTAAAGTGCACTTGGAGATCTCAGTAGGCATTTGATGGTTTATCCCCTGAAAGTTTCTACAGTTGCTCGGGCAGAGCTTTAAAAAAAAGTGGGCATTTTCCTTAAAAGTTGCTTTTGAAATTATTCTCTAGAGTTCTGCTCTTGTGGTATACATCAAAACACTATTCTTTACGTGCTGCTTCTAAGATTAGACACATTGTTAGAGGACCAAATATCTAGAACAGTCTGTGAATTTCCTATGGGTTCATTCCATCCCAAGAGCTACAGAGAAAAGAAAATCTCTCAGCCCCAGCAGCCCCAGCCGTGTCTTGCCTTTCTCCTTGTCCTTTCACCGCGGCCTCCTCATTGAATATCTGCTCTCCAGCCATCGCAGGCTCCATGTGGCTTCCTGAGCAAACAACAAAGGTACCTTTTACAGCCTGGCCTGTTTGCTTGCAGTGTTCATACCCTCCTCCTTGTTGTTCAGATCATCATAGTTACAGTCCTTTTTCTCCTCTTCCTTTTTCTTCTCTTGTTCCTCCTCCTCCTTTAAAAAATGTCATAAACATTCTTAGCTCAGAATGGTCTCGGGCTTGCTGAAGAGACCACTGTAGTTTGCCAAATGATCCCTGCTTTCCCCACTTCCATAATCAGATCCTACACGTTTTGCGGGCTAAGCCCGAAGTCATTCTTTCTTTCTTCAAATCGCTTTTCCTTGACTGAGCCCATAAATGGCAGGTTTGGGGGTCTGTTTTGTTCATTTCTGTAGCTCTGGTTCCTAGAACACTGCCTGGTACAGATAAGACAATAAATATTTGTTAAATATTCAACATAGTCTGTTTCCTGTCTCTTTTTTTCCTGAGTTTATTATCTGCAGTGTACACTTGGGCATTTTATACAACACTTGTATTCAGCCTTTGCTTTCCACCTGTACAGACTGGGTCAAGTTTGTTAGCCTCTTTCCGTGCCCCACATCCTCATCCGTAAAACAGAGAAAACAGCACCACTCAGAGAGGTCTGGAAGGGGTAAATCAACAAATGTATTCATTTAATCAATGATCTTTGTTCATATATAAGAAGTCAATTAAGGCTTCCCATGGATCTGTAAGTTCAACATTATTGTTCCCTTTCTAAGGTAGGACATTTAGCTTTAGGAAATTTAGGACATTTGGAGAGAAAATGACTTTTTGAGCATTTATTATATATTAGGGGTTTTGCAATACATTATCTCATTTATTCTTCTTGAAAATCTGCCCAGTAGGTTTGACAAATTTATTGCTTTCAGAAGCAGAATTCCCGATCTTCATCCCAAACGTGTTCATCCCTTAGCTTTCCCTGTTTTCGGAGATAATATCTTCCGTCATCTTTAATTCCGTCCTTCTCTCCCACATCCAACATATCAGTACATCCTCTTTTTAAAAATGTATTGAGGTAACATCAGTTAATAACATTACATCAATTTCAGGTGTATGTTACAATTCGATGTCTATATACTCTATTGTGCGCTCACAGCCCTACGTCTGGTTTCCTTCTGTTACCATGCATTTGACTCCCTTTACCCAACTTACCCTCCTCCCACCTGCCTTTCCTTCTGGTGACCACCATTCTGTTGTCGGCATGTGACTTTGTTTTTGTTTGTTTTGTTAGCTCATTTGTTACTTTTTTGTTTTATATTCCACATGTGAGTGAAATCATTTGGTTTTTGTCCTAATATTCCACATGTGAGTGAAATCATTTGGTTTTTGTCCTAACATTACATTTAGCATAGTACCTTCAAGATCTATCCATGTTGTTGCAAATGGCAATATTTCATCTTTATTATGGCTGAGTAGTATTCCATTGTACGTATACCACATTTTCTTTATCCATGTATCCATTGACGGACACTGAGGTTGTTTCTGTCTTGGCTATGGTAAATAATGCTGTAATGAACGTGGGGGTACATACATCTTTACAAACTAGTGGTTCCATGTTTTTTGGGTAAATACCCAGAAGAGGAATTGCTGGATCCCATGGTAGTTTTATTCTTACTTTTTCAAGGAACTTTCATACTAGTATATCCTCTTGTCCTGTGTAAAGGAGGAAAAAGTTTTCCTCAACCCTTTTAGGGTCTTCGGTTGGGTCTTTAAACTGACAAAGACAGATTAATAGGAGAAAAGCACACAAATGTATTTAATATACATTTTATATGACATGGAAGCCTTTGTAAGGAAACAAAGACCCAAAGGAACAGCTAAACTGGTGCATTTTTATACCGGGTTTGATAGAGAATGAAGAGTCATGGAAAAGTGTGGAAGGACAAACAGGGGGATGAGCCAAGGTTACTGACCTGGGGAAGCTTAGCAAGCCTGTGGCCTGGACTCCTCGAGGCAGGCCTGTCTCACAGACAGGATGTTTCTTTCCTCTGGGCATAGGGAGGGCACCTCCCCCATGCTTAGGGGAAGGTCAGAGAAACTTTCTGCACCTGCCTTTTTCTCAAATTCTGTCAGCTTAAAATATTCAGTAGGCCAAGGTGCCATATTTTGGAGTCACATGTCCTGAACCCTGTCACTTGTCTTCCAAAATAAATCCACCTATGACCTTTGTTATTATGCCTTTTCCTGGTGCCAGCTGTCCAACCCCTTGTCTGGACTATTGAAATTGCTCCCAAGTTGATTCCTCTCCAAATAGCAGCTGGGATGATCTTTTTAAACATAAATTATGAATTAAATTATGTCACTCTGCTGTTTCAAAGTCTCCATGAACTTGCAAACTCTTTATTGCCTACAAGAGCCTCCATGATTTGACCCCTCCATCTTGGAGTGACCTGCTACCACTCTTCTATAAGCTCTTTGTGCTCTTCTTCCATGCCTCGGTGCCTTTGCACTTGCCATCCCACCTGGAACACTCAGATCCTCGGAGGGTTGACTCCTTCTTGTCAGCTGTGTCTCCAAGTTCAGCATCACCTCCACAGGGATGCCGCTCATGGTCACCCGTCTGAAGTATCACTCCCTCATCACACTTATTGTATCGTTTTGTCTCAAAGCACTGATCAGTATTGGCATTATAAGATTAACCTTCATAATGATTTATTATCTCCATCAGAGCAGGACCTTGACTGTCTTGTTCATTCCTGTGTCACTGGGCACTATTTTCTGACACATAGTATACAGATGGCCAATAATTATTTGTTAATTGGAAGAATTAGTAAATGAATGAATGGATGCTCAGGTCCATGGTACAGGTTGCCTCTTAGAAAAGGAGATCATATTTCATTATTCTCAATTATTGAGGGACTCCAGAGACAGCTCATCACCCTGGCCAGAGTCACACAACCAGTTAGTGGCAGAGCTGGAATAAATTCTCACTGGTCTCCTGATGCTCAGGTCCAGATCTGTCATGCTGCTTTTTGTGTTTTCATGATGTGATCCCTGTGCTGTTTGTCCGTGTCATGCATTATGAGAGGTAATAAGAGTTACGTAAAATGAGACCATGTTATGGATGCTTCTTCTTTAGCTTTCTTTGTCTATTTGGATTCATTTGCAACATTTCAAAGCTCTCATTGTAGGAGGCAGTGACAAACTCTTATCAGTCATTTTGGCTTCTTAAAGTTTGTTTGCATAGAATAGTTTGGATATTGTGTTCAAGTCTCGAGAAACCCCATGAGGGCAGGCATTTGGTTGGTTTGATTCGCCTCTATGTCCCCCGTGCCTGGAACAGCCCCAGGCTCTCAGTGCTTTCCCGTCACATAGAGTTTGTCTTACTCCAGCTACTGGTCCATCATGGATCAGCAAGGGACTGCATTTATCCATCGTAGTCACAAGATAGGTGATACCTAGTCACACATTAGTATCTGAGGCTGTATGTCAGTGCATGTTTGCTTAATCACCATGGCAGGGGGAAATTAACTCAGCAAAGTATCTACTGGGTCTTAAGCTTCAACCCAGAGGTAACACATACCACTTCTCACATTTCATTAGCCAGAGTCAGGCACATGCCTAACTTAAAAGGGGGCATTCTGTGTGCATTCCACGTGTCTGGAAGACAGAATAGGAACATTTGTGAACAGCTTTAATGTCTACTTCAAATTCCTGACATTCTGTCGAGCACTCGCTACAAGCCACCCAGCTGCTATTCTCAGTGCTTAATTTAGAGCGTCTTTATCCTTATAATAACCCTGGATGATACTGCTAGCTGTTTTACAGATAAGGAACCTAAAGTACAGAGAATTTAAGCAGTTTGCCAAGGTCATCAAAAAATGGCAGAATCAGAATCTGAGCCCAAGTCATCTGGCTCCAGAGTCAGTACTCTGAACCCCCGGCTACGGCTGCCTCGGCACGTGGTGTCCACTGACTGATTAGGCAGAAACTCCCGGCTCTTTGAAAGCAGAAACTCCTTCTTGTATTTTTTATGTTTCAATTTTGCACTCTGCAGTAGGAACTAAAAAATAACTATGATGAATTGAACTGAATAAATTAGAACCTAGACAATCAACCCCTGAAAGCTAGGGCTCTTTTATTCTTTGACATTAAAGCTGATTAGGGAAATATGAATCAAAACTCTGAAACCAAGACTGAAGTATAAGGTAAACATGGAATTGTTAACAAAATATTGGGGAAAAAAATAAGGGGTATCCCCTTGCCTTTTGAAAGTAGTATTTTAATATAAGTAAGAGTAAGTCAGTTCCAGTTGCCAATATAAATTTGGATAAAAATGATATAGATACATGGATAATGACGTATTACTCTTAGAGGTTTAGTCAAAGGAGTTAAGGACATTTTCAGATAAAGCCTTAGTCATTTGAGGCAATAACAAAAAGAGCATTCTCCTTTCTCCCAAAATGCCCCTCGCTGCCACCATCAGGGACAATGCTGGACTGAGCGTACCGTGGGTCTGGCTCAGTGTTGTGTTACCGAGGCTCTTAACCATCAAAGGTCATTAATTATAACAGATATCTTTTGGGTGCATATGTACCTTGTTTCAGCCATGTGCCAAACACTCTACATGGATTATTTCATTTAATCTTATTAATTCTATAAGGAAGGTGATGTTATCTCTTTCTTTTACAGATGAAGGAACATGGCAGAAAAAGGATAAATACCTGCACAAGGTCCTGTATTCAGAAAACACCTGAAGTGGAACGTAAACTTAGGTCTTTTTTTTACCTCAGAGCCAGCATTCCAAACCCACTATGCACATAGGAACAACTGGCCTCCTGTGAATTTGTGGTATTTCTTTCAAAGTTTTTAGGCTTTGCAATAGGGACACCATAGTTACCCCGACATACAGATAGCACGGTTCCCAAGCATTGGCTGTCAGGAGCGGTGAAGTGACAAATGCCTTCTTCATTTTCAAACACCACATCCCCGTAGTCAAGGTTACTGTCCTTCAGAACGGAGCCTGGTGTCATTGCTCTTGCTGATGAGGTTCAAGGACAGGTTTGGCCGAAAACACCCAGGTGGGAACGGCATCCTTTTCACAGTGCCAAGCCTTGAAAGCTTTTTTCCTGTTAGTTTTTCTTAGCTGGCGCTCTTGGCCCTGAGGCAATGAATTTTCAAGCCTATCACTGAACTAGTCTGGGGAGTCTCCGATATTATGAGAGTGTCCAATTCTCCCAAGTACTAATTCTTTTGGAATATGTGGGTGGGTCATTCATGAGGGCTATATTAATAGATTACAAACATAGCTCATCTACTCAGACTTCCTTAGGGATTGGCATGCACAAGGAGACAATAATGGGAAAAAAACACCTGGTTGAGACTGCAATGAGTTTGTTAATTATGACAGTGGAAGGGTTTGCAAAATGCTAAATGTAAAAATAGCTTTTACTTTGGTTTAAACATATGTACAGCGTGACATAGGTAATTGCTAATATGGTTTAATTAGAGGGAAAATCACTCAAGATACCTCCATATATTCGTTGGCTGCTTCATCAGCTGATCCAAACATTTGGGTTTACCATTGGTCCTTGTTCAGATTCTCTCTGGCATACTCTTGAAAGGGTAATTCATCAAACTGCAGTTTGAGTGCATTAATTTATTACTTGCTTTTCTCTCTTTGTTAGAATTAGCTTGATTTGCAGAGAGGAAGTTCAGTCTTGAAAGGACCATGGAAGTAGAAAAATACAACACAATTTAGCTCTTTTGGGTCCTTACTTCCACTATCTCCAAACTTTACCTCAAGTACATGAGGTGTGTATTCAGTTCTCCCCTTTTCACTTTTCCCTTGGTTCATGTTTTTTTTTCTTCTCTGTTCTATACTGGGCAGTTCTATTGAACAGATAGTTTTTATGGAGCATTCTACCAGTGTTTTGATTTACCAGGTACTATAAATATATAAATGAATAAAAAAATGGTACCTGCTTTTAAGTACCTCATAATTTAGAGAGGAAGGCAAGCAAATAAGAAAGAAGAAAAGTAGTTATAAGCAGATAAGTATAATGAAATGTGAAAACAGATATAATAAACAGAGTATGATGAAAAACCAGAAGAAGAATGAACACATTCTGTTTGGGGAAATGAATGGGAAAAGGTTCACCAAAGAAGTAATTTTTGATCTTGGCCTTGAAGGAAGAAGAATAGGTTCCAGAAAGAAAAAAGGGCAAATGGATTCCAAAAGGAGGGAATAGCATATGCTTAACTAACTTTCTACAAAATTTCTAAACCCACATCAGTGGGACCAAGTAGAGCCCTGTTTTAGTGAAGGCCACATAGCTTTTTCTGTCTTTAGCTATCTTTTACAATTTGTTCAAAGTAGGATCCTATCTAGAATCACACATTGCATTTGATTGTCATCGCTCTCTTTTGTTAACTTTTTTAATGGAAAATTTTCAAGCATAAACAAATTAGAATAACAAGTATAATAACTTGCCAAGTGCCCATCACCAGCTTTGGTAATTATAAGCATCTAGCTGATCATGTTTTACCTATGTTCCATCCAAGTTGCCCCTGAAGGATTATTTTAAAGCAATTCTCATATTCCCATGAGGAGGACGTTGTTACACTTTATGTTGTCCCAAAGGTTTCTTAAGCTCTCCTCATTTTTTAAAAATTCCTTTTTCTTTTTGCTGCTGTGCTTGGATGTTTTTTCTACCTTGTCTTCCAAATCAGTTTCAATCCTCTGCTTTATCTAACTGACTGTTTATTCCATCCAGTGTATTATTTACCTCAGATATTGCATTTTTTATTTCTGACTGATCTTTTTTCATGATTTCTATGTCTTTTTTCATGCTGTTGAGTATCCTTATAATCATAACTCAAAACTCCATATTCGACAAATTGCTTGCCTCTATTTATTTTAGTTCTTCTAATGGAGAATTCTTTAATTTGGGGCCTGTTTCTTTGTCTTCCCATTTTGGGTGCTTCTATGTATTAGGTAGATCTGCAAAGACTGTGGTGCAGACCTATGTCAGATGCTGCCTGTGACTGGCCCCAGGCAACCTGTTTGGAACTATCAGTGATCCACAACTTGTGGCTCCTTCTGCTGGGTCTGGGTGTGTGCAGAAAGAACCATGCTGCACACCAACACCAGCTTTTGCTGGAACTTGGACAGGGGGAGGGTCATCTAAAATCTCAGAGCTTCCAGACATCCACCTTTGCTGTTAGGCTTAATCAGTAATTTAGCCTCTAGCTGTACTCAGAAGCCTGGCTTAAGCTCTGCAGGGTGGGGTGAGAGTGATTTCTGCAGGTGGAACTATTGCTCCCCCCTCTACCCTGGCTGATACCATTTGGAGGGGAGTGCTCTGCCTGAGAAAGATGGCTCCTGCAGTGTGGGGAATGACTCCACAAAGGGATCCTGGCAACTGTTCCTTCAGTTCTCTCCCCATAGTCACCATCCCCAGACTCTCCTCAAGCATCTCTAGTCCACTCTGCCCTTTCTCTGCTGGAGCCCAAGGTAAATGGCTACAAATGAAATTTTGTGCATTGGCCCTTTAAGAGGTTCTCTGTGTCTCTAGCTGTCTGTCCGTGGTGGACAGAAACCCTGCTACTTTTCATAGCCAGATATTATCTGGGCTCCTTTCCCTGTTCTGGTGCTGTAGGCTGGGGAGCCCAGCTTGGGGTTTAGACCCCACACTTCTCAGGGAGAACCCTCCTGACCCCTGAATTATCCCTTTAGAACTTCAGTCACTGCCCATGGGAGCCCAACCAGCCCTCTTGCGCCTCTTCCACACTCTACCAGTCTTGCTGTGGTGAAGTGGTTTCTTCCAAAAGTCCTTTGTTATCAGGCTTCTCTCCAGTTAGTGTCCAACTGGTTATTCAGGATGATTTTAATTTAGTTGTAACTCCAGTTTGGTCCTGGGAGGAGGTTAGTGTAGCTTCTACTTACTCTTCCACCATCTGGGGTCTCCCCTTTAAAGCAATTCTCAAACATATTATTTCATCCATAGACAGTTCAGTATGTATTTCTAAGAAATAAGGGCAGTTTTAAAAAAGTAACCATAATGTCATTATCACACCTAAAAGAATTAACAATAGTTCCTTGGTAATGTTAAATATTCAGTTAATGTTCAAATTTCCCCACTTGCTCAAAAATGCCTTTTTATGGTGGTTGTGTTTGAAGTAGGATCCAGATGATGTCCACACAGTGTGTTTGTCTCTTAAATCCCTTTTAATCCATGAAAAACCTTCCTTCCTTTTCATTTTTTCTGTATCTTATTTGCTGGGAAAGTCATGACACTTGGCTTGGAGAATTTCCCACATTCTGGACCCACCCAATTGTTACTCTGGAATCTTTTAACATGTTCTTCTATCCCCTGTATTTCCTGTAAACTGGGACGGTAGGATGCGGGTCAGTTTTGTTGGCACGGATACTCCTAGTTGGTGCTGTGTACTTCTTATTACATCCCATCAGTAGTCATGTACCATCCTGTGCCTCTTTGTTTGTTTTGGTCAGGAAGGCCTGTGGGTTGTTGTATGTCTTAGATCCTTTTTTAAAAAAAATTTTGGGAGAAAGATGGGTGGGTGTGGGTAGGGCAGTTGGGAAGAGAGACAGACAGACAGATAGACAGAGATACATCTATTTGTTGTTCCACTTATGTGTGCATTCATTGGTTGATGCTTGTATGTGTCCTGACTGGGGATCAAACCCACAACCCTGGAGTTTGGGATGACACTCTAACCAACTGAACTGCCTGGCCAAGGGCTCTCAGATCCTTTTTTAAACCGAAACTATCACCCCTCCCTCCTGCCCTCTTTTTATATGATTTGTTAAAGAGATGGCCCAATTTTTTTGTAAACTGTCTTTCTTCTGGATTCGCTCATTGTTTCTTCCTGCTGCTCTTTTACTTGAGAATACATTTTTAAAAATTAAAGTAAAATTGACATGTAACACTATATTAGTTTCAGGTGTACAACATAACAATTCAACATTTGTGTACGTTGCAAAATGATCATCATAGTAAGTCTAATTATCATCTGTTCCCATACAAAGTTACAATTTTTTGTGTGTTCAGAGTTTTTAAGATTTGTTTTCTTAGCAACTTTAAATTTGCAATATATCGCTATTGATTATAGTCACCATGCTGTACATTACATTCCCATGACTGACGGACTTTGTATCTGAAAGTTGAGAATACATATTTTAACCAGATGTTATCATAATGAAATCTTCCCTTGTTTGGTATCACTTCTTAATAGAGAAACTGCTAGTTTTGTAAATTAAAAAAAAAAATCCAACTTCCCACTGACTATGTCTAGGCCATGGGTAAATGAGGGGATCAGAGCAATTCGAATAACAATCTCTCAAACCCTCACTTTCCAAATGGGAAACAACTGACATCACGAAAGTCAGGTTTCATCATGCCCTCACTGATACTTCATTTAGAATTTTCTTGAACAAGGCAGGTAATTGCATGAGTAAATGCTTGTGCTGAGGTTTGTTATAGCTCTCAAACTCCAGTGCCTTTTAATCTTTTTAAAACATGTTTCTGGATTTGGTTTGTAAGCATTTTGTTGAGGAATTTTACATCTGTATTCACAAGAGATATTGGTCTGTAGTTTTTTTTCTTGTGGTGTCCTTGTCTGGTTTTTGTTCCAGGATAATATGGGAAGTGTTTTCTCCTCCTCTACTTTCTAAAAGAGTTTTGAAGGATTTGTGTTAATTCTTTAAATATTACATAGAATTCAACAGTGAAGTTATGCCTGTGGTATATATGTGGTTCTATACCTTTCTTTGTGGGAAGTTCTTTTGATTACTAATTCAGTCTTTTATAGTTCTCTTCATTCATGTGTGTGTGTGTGTGCGTATGTGTATTTATCCTCACCCTAAGACATTTTCTTTTTTTTTTTAAGGTCTTATTTATTTGTTTTTTTTTAAATTAAAGATTTTATTTATTTATTTTTAGAGAGGGAAGGGAGGGAGAGAGAGAGAGAGAAACATCAGTGTGCAGTTGCTGGGGGACATGGCCTGCAACCTAGGCATGTGCCCTGACTGGGAATCGAACCTGCGATGCCTGGTTCGCAGCCCATGCTCAATCCACTGAGCTACACCAGCTAGGGCAAGATCTTATTTATTTGTTTTTAGAGAGAGAGGAAGGAAAGGAAAAAGAGAGGGAGAGAAACATGTGAGAGATTGATCAGTTACCTCTTACACCCTCCCAACTGGGGACCTGGCCCAAACCCGGGCATGTGCCCTGACCGTGAATCCAACCGATAACCTTCCAGTTCGCAGGCCAGTGCTCAATCCACTGAACCACATGAGCCAGGGCTAGGACTCTTTTTTTTTTAATTGCTTTTAGAGAGAAAGGAAAAGAGAGGGAGAGAAACATTAACATGAGAGAGAAATAGTAATCGGCTGCCTTCTTGTACATGCCCCGACTCGAACCTGCAACCCAGGTATGTGCCCTGATCAGAAATTAAACCCGTAACATTTTCTGTCAATGGGACAATGCTCTAACCAACTGAGCCACACTCACCAGGGCTTCATATTGTTGTTGTAGGTTTCTTCATATTTTCAATTTATTTCTCTTGAGTTAGTTTTGGTAGTTTATGTCTTTTTAGGAGTATGTCCATTTTACCTAGGCAGTCTAATCTGTTGACAATCAACTAACTGTTCATAGTATTCCCTTAATCTCTTTTATTTCTGTAAGGTTGGTAGTAACGGCTCCTCTTTCAATCCTAATTTGAGTAATTTGAGTCTTGGAGTCTCCTTTTTTTTTTTTGTCAGTCTCGTTAAAGGATTATCAATTATGTCAATTTCTCAAAGAACCAACTTGGCTTTGTTGATTTTCTTTATTGTTTTTCTGTTCACTATTTTATTAATTTCTGCTCTACTCCTTATGTGGAAGTAATGAAGCTCCAACTGTTACTGTTGAGTTTATTTCTACCTTCAATTCTTTCATGTATTTTTGGATTCTGTTCTCATGTACATGTGTATTTATAATTGTTATAACTTCTTGATGGGTCGACTCTTTATCATTAATTTATCACACAAATTATAGTTTATATATTACATTCCTATTGACACAAATCTATAATTATTGCATTACACAGTTGTCTTTTAAATTACATGAGAAGAGTTACAAGCAAAAAATACATTTAACCATCTTTTATTTTTACCCGTAGTTATCAGAATCAGTGTTCTTATTTCTCCATGTGGACGCAGACTGCTGTTGCCCTTCCACTGCAGCCTGAAGAACTCTATTTTGTATTTCTTGTGGATTCTTTGGGATATAGATAGTGAATTATAAGGAATGTCCTTAACAAAATGCATAGGTAAATTACATATTTACATAAATACACTGTCTTCCCCCCAAATCAGAACTCTGCAGACGCTCTTTGGAAAAAAAAAAAAAGCCCATCTGGTTGTTCCTCATCAAGTAAATACATTTCCTGAAATGCAGTCATGAGCAGAGTTAAGTTTTAATATCTGAAAATTATAATGTAGCTTTGTACTTATATATGTGTGTATATATACATGCATGTATTTATTTCAAACTAAAAGAGATTATAACCATTCATTGTACCCGTGAGGAAACCAAAGCCGAAAGAGATTAAATAACATGACCAAAGTCGCACCGCTAGCTCACATGGAGGCCAGGCTAGAAATCGGATGTTCTGACTGCTGGTTCATAGTGTGTCCCCAGCATTCCACAGTTCCGTCCAGACGTTGACTGTGATGATGGGTTTGGTCACAATGTACTTCATAATTAGGGCACAAACCCGAGGTGGTCTGTAAGAACTGACCTGGAATCACTGACACGGGCTGATCAGGCCGCGGTCTGCCTGAGGGCCCTCTGCTGGGACGTGTAAGTGCCTTGCAAGTCAGAAACCCGACTTTCAGGCGATTTTAATCCTGATCTTGGCACATTAATTTAAGTTCATTTTTAGGCTTTCTTAGTCTGGGGTTCTCTTCATGTTACTGAACAATCCCTCTTTGATGTCAATCAAGCCTTTGATAGACACCGTAGGCAGGCAAGTCATGAGCACGCATAAGGAATGAGAGCTACCCGGGCAAAACGGGTCACTCCAGTAATTAGAAAATCTGGACTTTTTGAGGGTTGTGTGATATTTGTTATCTACTACTCCTGTTTGTTGAGTCTTTCTCCTTAAACATTGTCTCATAGTGAAGATACAAAAGTTCACCTCACCGTAACATTTTTCTATCTTGTAATGAAAGCAGTTGTGTTTTTAGACCCACAGCATGTTAGTTTTATGGTATATGTGTGTTTTCTACTTTGTGTGCCATAAATTAAGAGCAAAGGCTTCATCTCGAATCTCTGATCTGCCACCTCCTAGTGCTACCAGATGGGTGATACCAAGCGAGTCTGCTTAGGGCCAGTGTAGTGTGTGGGTTCTCGACTTTGTGTAGGAAAGATTTCACAGCACGCATCCAGGTGACTATCAGGGTACGTTTATTAGCTCTGGGACGATAAAACAAGGGAGGGCTTACCAGAGAGGAAGCAACAGGACAGCCTAGGCTGGGCTGCCTTAGCTCGCTGGGAGGTCAGAGAAAAGGGGACCTTGGAAACTGGTTCAGGGGATTACCCGGGACAAACTGCCCACTGCCTGCAGTGGTATCCAACCTTTTGGCGTCTCTGGGCCACTCTGGAAGAAGAGTTGTCTTGGGCCACACATTAAATATACAGACACCAATGAAAACTGATGAGCAAAAAAAAGGTTTTAAGTAAATTTACAATTTTGTGTTGGGCCACATTCACAGCCATCCTGGGCCGCATGCGGCCTGTGGGTCATGGATTGGACACCCCTCTAGAGTTTAGGAGGCAAGTGCCCGGGAAGAAAGAAGTGGGGGAAGAAGAGAGGAAAGGGAATGGCTCTGGCTGCACTATGCACAGGCTGGGTCCTTAGTCTTGAGGCTTTTCTCTCTTCCCTGCAGGCATGAATTCTAGGGGAGATCTCAGGGGAGGGTTTCAGCAGAATATGCACCAGCTCTCCAGGTGTGACCTTTGAGGATCATGGTCTCCTCTGATTGGTCAGTGGCAGGACAGGGGGTGGTTAGTCATTGCAGTTGGTTCTGGTTTTGCTGCTTCTCTGGGCCTGAAGCTGAAATGCAACTGAGGCCTAGATGTTATGTCTAGGGAGGTGAATTTTTTTTTCTGGTTGTAAGTTGCTCGGCCACTGTGT
The DNA here is from genome assembly GCA_004024845.1 of Tonatia bakeri. Taxonomy (NCBI): domain Eukaryota; kingdom Metazoa; phylum Chordata; class Mammalia; order Chiroptera; family Phyllostomidae; genus Tonatia; species Tonatia bakeri. The sequence goes on along the minus strand of PVIA01002115.1, from coordinate 47,159 downwards.
TCAGCCGTCTGTCTCAGTTTCTCTATTCGACTTGTCAAGAAATTTTCCTAGCTCCTTATTATCCTGTCTCACTAGCAGTGGAACCCTGCATAGGCCACTTAACTCTGAGTTTCAGGTTCCTTGAAAAATGGGAGTAGTACTGACACATGGGGTTGTTTGAAGATTCAGTAAGATAATTCCTAGAAAGCACTTAAAAGAGCATGTAATAAGTGCTCGATAAGTGTTGGCTTTTATTATATTCTGCGTGACAGTATTTGAACATTTAATTTCTCCCCTTTTCCCATATTCACACTGGACTCTCTACGAGGATCAGAATCCTTATGAGACCTTTGAAAAGGAAGGATGGGCAGGTGGGCTGGTCCCTGTCTGACTTATATCCTGGGAAAGCAGGAGGTGGTGCAGCACCCAACGGAAGCAGGACCAGTTTTCTGAGCAGCTGGTCGCCTTACACCTACATATGGTTGTCCAGCTATGTTAGGAGGACCCCCAGACTGCCTTCATGCTTGATGATTTACTAGAAGGAGTTACAGGTGTCAGAAATGTTTTGTAATATTGAGAGGCTACAGATTAAATTCAGCAAAGGGGGATACAAATACGATGAAAGCCAGGAGGAACCAGGTATCCAGGTGTCCTCTCCTACTGGAGAAGTATGGATGTGCTTAATTTTCCCAGCAAGGTGTTACATGTGCAAAGTGTTACCAGTGAGGGAATCTCACCTGAGCTCAGTGTCCAGAGTTTTTACTGGGGGTCAGCCATGTTGGCCTGCAGGACCTGCATGAGCGACCTCAGGGACTCAGACTCCAGTCTCCTTCCACGTCTCTACCCTCACCCCCTTAAAAAGCAGCTGTTTACCACAAATTACTTTGTCAGACAAATTTATCTGATCAAACTGGTAGAGCATGGCCCCAGGTGTCAGGCATACAACACTTTTATCAGGCAGAAGCCAAGGCTCAGAGGTTATCTCCCCGGATCAGGCCAAGGGCCAGTCTAAAGATAGGCCTTTCTCTGGAGTCCAGGTCTGAGCAATCCAGAGGGGCGGAATTAACCCTTTCTCGCACACCTTCATAACCATTTAACTTCACAGATTGAGAAAGGTGTACGTGGCAGGTAAGCCAGCATAGTTTCCTTTTCTTCCCTTTCATACAGGCAACATGGTTCTTAAGGTTTTTCCCAATGCCCAAATTTTACTGGGAGAACAGCAGTTGGTGCAAACCAACTCAGCTCCAAACTACAAGTTATGGGATTATATAGTACACACCTTTCTCAGATGCAAAGAAAGTCAGGTCAAATATTAGAAAGTGCTATAACTTAGAGTTTTTATAATATTGACTGGGAGGGAGAACCTAGGAGGCCATTTGCAAATAATTCCAAGTTCCCTAGCCCCAGTTTGTAATGACAGAAAAAGTTACTATTTATTTTATTGTTTTAAAAGATTTTATTTACTTACTTTTTTTAGAGAGAGGAGAAGGGAGGGAGAAAGAGAGGGAGAGAAGCATCAATGTGTGAGAGAAACATGGTTGCCTCTAGCACACCCCCAACTGGGGACCTGGCCTGCAACCCAGGCATGTGCCCTGACTGAGAAACAAACTTGCTACCTTCCAGTTTTCAGGCTGGTGCTCAATCCACTGAGCCCCACCAGCCAGAGCTAAAGCTATCATTTATATTATTGGGGCGGTACAAGCCCTGGGTCAATAATGACTTCATACAATTATATTTTAAAAAGGTGATTTATCAAATGTACAAATAGTGTGATGTAATTGTATTATGCATTTTTAATGTCAGCAAGTCATAGAAAAAAATCTGTCATGCATCCTGATTTGGAGTTATAAAGTTATTTTCATGTAGATATTCTTAGTTATCATTACCTGTGCTAGAAGTTATCTGGGCACAAACAGTTCTTTCTCCTTTGATAAATAATCCTAAAAACACGAATTCAATGCTATGTGAAACAATGCATAATACTAATTTATTTCTAACCCTAATAAGCTAAGAATTCATTTACAAAATAGAATTAAACTCACAATATTTAAAGCTTAAGACAGAGTTAGAAAATTATAAACAAATTAGTTCCAAGGGACTATTACAATATTATCTATCTATTTTATCTACCTACCTACCTACCTACCTACACTTTGTGCTGAAATGGAAGCTTTGGTTCTTGAATTTCCTAAAGGTGTCTCTGATATAAATGCATTTTTTTTTCCAGACAATACCATGGCTAAAATACATTCTTAGCAAGGGACTGATTTCAGCTATGTCCCTTTATACAGCTTTCTTTTCTTCCTTCAGGCAATGACAGTGTATTCCTTGGACTAAGTGACCTGGCCCTGTTCACTGCTGACACTGGAGCTTTCTAGTCAGAAACTCTTCACCCCAGGGATGTGTAAATTAGCCTTGCTTAGCTCTCAGGTGGTCCTCTCATGCCTCACCAGCATGCTGTGGTGTGGTTTTTACAAAAGGATTTTTGATTGACTGACTGAGAGAGAGAGAGAGAGAGAGAGAGAGAGAGAGAGAGAGAGAGAAATCACCTTCCTTATAACACTTCACCCTTATAATTCGAGTCCAAGTTGAATTAAATGTTTTCAGATTTGTTCTGTCTACTTCGGTTACTGTGTAGCCATAGGCTTTGCACCTGAGGTTATGACTGTTAGATGAACCAACACGAGAGATGGGGGAGGTGAAAAGTGATGGGTCATGGATCCTTTTGGCACTACCACTGTTCACAGTTACTCTGTTATCCATCATTACCATCCCCACCACCGGCTGTGTGACAGTCACAAGTGTCATCATTCACCACCTTCCTTACTGTGATGGAGGCCTCATAGTGTGCATAGAAACAAATACCTTTTTAAAAGTTAGGTTGCTGTAAACAGTCTTCACAGTAGGTATTTCCTAATGCCCCTCTCTTGGTTTAATTCTTTGGAGATACATTTTCAGAGAAGAGTGTGCACATTTTTGTTTATGACTCTGAGATTCCAGGACTGCCAATTGAAAACTTTTTTATTTTATTTTAATGATTGTTCAAGTACAGTTTTCTCCCCTTTACTCCCAATCAAGCCCACCCATCCCCCTCCCAACTTCCCTCCCATTACCACCCTCCCCCTAGTTTTTATCCATGTGTCTTTTAACTTTGTTCCTGTAAACCCTTCCCCTTTTCCCCTGAAATTCCCTCTTCTCTCTCCTCTGGTCACTCTCCACCTGTCCTCTAATGCAGTGTCTTTGACTATATTTTGCTTATTTCTTTGTTTTGTTGTTTAGGTTCCTGTTAGCCAATTGAAAACTTTTTTAAAAATTAGCCAAATTAGCCAATTAGACTGTCTTTATCATAGTATGTAGATGATTCTTAGAATTAAAATAAATAAAAATTAAAGTTAAATACTTATAATCTGTTACAAAAAAGACAGCAAGCCCCAAATGAAGTCACCTAAGCTCCACATTGCTTAACTGAGATTTAATGATGATTTCAGCTTTCTCAGAAATGGAACCCTAAGCCAGTGAGTCAGGAATCACCTTGGTACTGGTCTGAAGTCCATGTGCCTGATGCTTGAAAAGGCCAAAACTCAAAACATCAGAGCTGGGGAAAGGAAAAGTTTGAGAAGGTGCCAGCTGAGAAGATGGGAGCTTTGGTGGGGTCTCAAATCCATCTCGCCAGGGTTCAGGGTTCCTTTATGTCGAAGGGAGGGGGAATGGTTGGGGTGTGTTCATAAAACTCAAGCCAAAGCAGAATTCCTCTAATGGTTAGAAGCTGTTCGCCTGAAGGCCACGGGCCCAGAACAGCCTGACAAGATGGAGTCAGACAGAGACCCAGCATGTCACTCTGTTACTGCCTGGTGAGCACTTGGCTGAGCTGCCTGAGAGACCCTGGCCACCCCATAAAGGAATGCAGCCTTGCAATAACCAATCCGCTTTTTTTTTTGGCTAGTATAACATCCTTGTCCCCACTCCTTGTTGCCTATAAAGGCCTTTCATTTTGTAGAGATCCCCAGTCCTCTTTTCCATCTGCTAGATTGGATGCCGCTGGAGTCAAATAAATTTTTGCTCACATAAACTCATGCTTTTTAATATGCCCCAGTTTGTCTTTCAACAAGTGTCACCATCCAGAGCTAACCACAGGTAAGCACACACAAAGAAAACTTGGTGTACAGCACTCCAAACTGTGTTCTGTGCATTGATGCACGTGGAGCCACACCACATGCACTGTTCTATAATCTCTTTCTTTACATTTTTATTGTCTTTTTTCCATCGCCATAGCCTCTTTATACCCCCTTCCCTCCGCACACACCACACTGTTGTCCATGTTTCCATGACTCCTTTTACTTTTTTGCTTGATCCCTCTATGCCCCAAACTACCCACCTCCCTCAGCTGTCTTCCTGCTCTCCGCGAATCTGTCTCTATTTTGCTTGTTAGTTCAGTTTGTTCATTGGTTTCCACATATGAGTGAAATCACCTGGTATTTGTGTTTTCTCTGACTGGCTTATTTCACTTAGCATAATGTTCTTATTTTTACTTTATAGCATAACATGGACATTTCCATACCAATGAATACAGAAAAAAATTTACATGACCGCTTCATATGAATGCCACTGTAGTGTATTTCAGAAAGGTATCATGTCTTGAGTGACAAAACTAACCAAATTTAATTATTACAGCAGCTAAAAAGAGGTCTGGTTCTACTTCCTCCCAAATAATGGAATTAGCATAATTTGACTGAAACTCTGACACAATTAATCCAGATGCTTGATTATTGTTTGGATTCAACCTGTTTTCATAAGAAAGACTCTGTCTCTCCCCCAAAAAATCCCCACCTCTGGCTGCTAGTAGAGCTGTGTTCTTAAACTGTTTCTGTAAAATTGGCTTTGGACGGACTATCTTGCCTTCTAATTCTAGTTCTATCACTTACTAGTTTTGTGAAGTTAACTCTCTGAACCTCAGTTTCCTCATTGTAAAATGGGGTTAGTAATAACTACCTCAGAGACTTGTTGTTTTATTATATATGATGGTATGTACTATGTTTTATAAATTGTAATTATTATTCAAATTATTGTAAATACTTTTTCTTCCTCCAAAACTCCTAATAAAAATTTTGAATCAGAAATATTTACTATTTATTTGCATTCAGTCTTTACTTAAAGCATACTTTTCCCCAAATCAGTACTAAATAGACTTGGAATCACAGCCAGTGAGACAAAAGTCTTTTTTCTTTAAAGATTTTATGTATTTATTTTTTAGAGAGAGGGGAAGAGAGGAAGAAAGAAAGAGAGAGAAACACTGATGTGAGAGAGAAACATCCATCAGTAGCCTCTTATACAGGGATCAAATAACAACCTAGGTACGTGCCCTGAACCAGAATCAAACCCACAACTTTTTGGTGCATGGGATGACACTCCAACCAACTGAGCCAGGTGAGAAGGGATATATTTGAAAATTTTTAGAGGGGAAGGGAAGGAAACATCAACCAGTTGCCTCTCACTTGCTCATAACTGGGGACCTGGCCCACAATCCAGGTATATGCCCTGACTGGGAATCAAACTGGTTCACAGGCTGGCACTCAGTCCTCAGCACTCAGTCCACTGAGCCACACCAGCCAGGGCAGGGGGAGGGATATATTTTAACAAACGAAAACTGTTACTGTTTATTTAGCAATCTTATAGTGCAGATAGTATCTTGGGTTCTGTTGCTGAGCACATTTTTAGTAAGGACTAAAACAAATAGAGGAGGAAGTAGGAAACCTACAAGAATAAGGAAAAGTTATGGGGGAAAATAAAAAGAAAGAATGCAGTTTAAACTTGAGCTTTGGGGAATTTCTTATCCCACAAAACATAAGCAGTTTGTATTTGTCTTTAGTCAACTCATTTTTTTCTCAGATTGATGGTTACTCAGAATTTTTGAGCCCACAAGATAGAGAAACCAACCAACACATTCATATAGTCTATTCACCTCTCTTGAAAAAGAGTGTGAAAAATCGAAAGTTGTCAGGAAACTTTTGTTACCATTTCATCACACCAATGCTAACAACGAAAAAGGTATATAACATACTTCTTAAAGTAACACAAGAAAAGATACTTTTCTTTATGAGACAAAAAAAAGATAATGTTCTTTTTTTTCCTCCCCAGCTTTACTGAGGTATGATTAAAAAATAAAAATTGTATATATTTAAGGTATACAGTGTGCTGTTTTGATATATGTATACATTGTGAAATGGTTACCACAATCAGGCTAGTTAAGATACCCATCACCTCACACAGTTGTGTGTGTGTGGTGAGAACACTTGAGATCTACTTTCTTTGCAAATTTCAAGTATATGGTGTAATGTATTATTATTAACTGCAGTTACCATGCTGGGCATTTTGGTCTCCAAAGCTTAATTATCTTATAACTGCAAGTTTGTTCCCTTTGACCAACATCTACCATTTTTCTGCCCCCCGAAGCTCCTGGTAACCATCATTCTACTCTCTGTTACTATAAATTTGCCTTTTTAAAGATTCCACATAGGTGAGATTATGCAGTATTTGTCTTTCTGTGCTTGGCTTATTTCACTTAGCATTATGTCTTTCAGGCTCATCCATGTTGTGGCAAATGATAGGATTCCTTCTTTTTTAGGGCTGAATAATATTGCATTTTGTGTGTGTACCTTTTCTTTATCCATTCTTCTGTTGCTGGACACTTAGGCTGTTTCCATGTCTTGGCTAGTGTTAATAATGCCACTGTGAATATGGGAGTGCAGATATTTCCTTGAGATAGTGATTTTAGAGTTCTCCTTCCCAGCATGGCACAGTCGGCCAACATCACCGAGCTGAATCTCCTGCAGCTGGAAATGCTCCAGAACCAGCTGGACCAAGAAATGGAGTTCTTCTCCACGTCCACTGCCCAGCTCAGGGTGGTACAAACTGAGTATGTGGAAGCCAGGGACTGTCTAAACACGCTGAACAAGAGCAACGATGGGAAAGAATTACCAGCCCCATTGATGAGTTCTGTGTATGTCCCTGGGAAGTTACATGATGTGGAACACATGCCCATCAATGTGGGAACTGGCTACTGTGGGGAGAAGACAGCTGAGGATGCCAAGGACTTCTTCAAAAGGAAAACAGACTTCCTCACCGAGCGGATGGAGAAGATCCAGCCAGCCCTGCAGGAGAAGCACCGTGAAACAGGCTGTCAAGGAGATGATGAGCCAGCAGATTCAGCAGCTCACAGCCCTGGGGCAACCTGGGCTGCCAAGGCCTAAGACCTTGTTTCAGAAATCTGGCAGAGGGTCGCTACCTCAGGGGCCTGGGACTTTGTGGTGGGGAAGATTAGGGTTTTGTGTGTAATGCCATAAATGTTCCAGGTGTGGGGGAGGAAGAGTGATTGTGTTTCCTTTGCATATATACCCAGAAATGGGATTGGTGAATTATATGGTAGTTTTATTTTAATTTTTTGAGGGGCCTCCACACCAGTTTCCAGAATGGCTGTACATTCCCACCACCAGGGCACATCCTTGCCAACACTGATTTCTTGACTTTATCATAACACGAAGTCATCCTAACAGATGTGATGCTTCACTGTGGCTTTCATTTGCAATTCCCTGATGATTAGAGACACAGAGAAGATCGTGGTCTTTACACTGAGGATGGGCTGACCAGTCCATCAGCGGCAGCATGGTGTCAGGGCATAGTCTGACATGAATAAGGATCATAGAAAGGAAGGGAAGAAAGAAAAGGATGGAAGGAAATGAGGGAGGGAGGGGAGGGTGGGAAAGAGAAGAAGAAAGAAAAAGAGAGAAAGAAGAGTGTTCACTAAATATTGTTTTTTTAAAAAATGAATTAGAATTTGCATTCCATTTAGTTGGTTCTTGTTTGATTTTAACAATCTTACTAACACCACAGCCTTTAATGAAAAACCCTAGTGAGGAAGTGCAGGTGTGACCGGAAAGACTGTGCCCGGGCTCAGGGAAAACTCCCCACACACAGTCTTCCCTGTGGACCTGCTCACCTGCAAGGGAAGCCAGGACGTCCTGCCCTGATTATTATGGTTATTAACAGTATTCACTCAAAAGTATTTGTTGGGAATCTGTTCATCTAAGAATGATGATACACACCTACATAAAAAGATTTTTAAAAATCACCTTCAGATTTTGTGTTTAGGGAGCTCCACAACAGATACAGGCAATTTTCCTGCTGTACCTAAGGGGCCAGAAAATCAATAGTTGGGTGGGGAGGATGAGGAGTCAGGGCTCCCAGCGCTCAGCTGGGTCAGCCAAGGCTGCCCTGCTCTTGTTTCACATTTGGGGCTTTGCCTACATGTTTCTTGTGAATTTGTTTTTAAAATTGAAAGATTAATGGATAAAAAAAAGAGCATAGTTCAACATTGCAGTGTTTCCTTTCATGGTCTTTTACATACATGTATATAAATATAAATATAAATATAAATATAAATATAAATATAAATATAAATATAAATATAAATATATATATAAATATATATATAAAGGAACCCTTTAGGGTATTGATCCCCATATTTAGTTGTTGGTAAAAAGCAGAGAAAAGAGCGTGGACTTTGGATTGAGCTAAATCTGGATCTGAAACTGGGCTCTCACCTTTCCTGGCTGTGTGACCTTCTGCAAGTCACTTAACCTTTGTGAGCCCCAGTTTTCTGGTCTTTGCTATTTATCTTCACAGGGTTGGTGTAACCCAGGAAACAAGGCAGGCAGGGCTGGGCACACAGTAGGAAAGCAGTTAAGATCTCAACTGTAGTGCAGAGGAGAAGGGAGGAATGAGGTCCAAGGTGGCTGCTGGGTAGAGGCCCTTGCGTTTCTGGCATCTGCCCAGTGCAGCCAGACCATCTCGCCGAGCCCATGGACTCCTCTCTCTGGACTCCACTCCAAGGCAGACTCACAGCCTCTTCAGTACTGAATAGGCACAAAGTGTGAGAGAATTGTGCAGTGTTTGTACACTCACGGACAAGCACTTTTCCATGCGGACACTCTGTGGCATGACAACTGTTTGTAGAAGTTGTCGTGATGAGCAGACTTATTAGATCCCTGGGTGCTCCCCAGGTCCCTTGTCACACTAATTAGGATATCTAATTGGTGTTGGTTGTCTTAAATGCATATTTATCCTTGTCCACAGTGTAATTATATTTGGCCTTTTTTCCTCCCAACATGTATAAGAAGACAGAAACACACCTTAAAGAAGAAATTTTATGAAATTTAAATTCCTAGAAACTCTACAAATTTTGTTAAAAGCATTGAAGTTTTTTTAAAAAACTTATTGGGTGTTCATGGACACAGTTATTCGTAGAATTACACCTCTCCCCACCTGGTTTATACTTTCATAAGGCCCTTTCACACGAGGACTTTTGAAAACACAAAACCGCCGCTGTCACCAGGAGTCACACACAGCACACGTGAGAAGGTAAAACACACGCCCCCTTTCCAGCATGCCAATGGTGACATGCTCAGTGCTTCCTGTTCTCCAGGTCGCCTGTTCCCTGGGTTAGGGAACCCCTGTGGCTCGTTACACATTCTGTAAAATGTGGTCCTGAAGCAAGACGTAGGCCCAAACCTGTGTGACCACGCACTTGACAGCAGGCATTACTAAGGTCTTTAATGTTAAAGATGTTGATGTCATGCCTAGAGTGGCAGCACATATTAATGACGGAGCATTCAAATATTGATAATTATTAGCACTGACTGTGGCAAAGGTGCTTACACTCTGAATAACTGGATCATCTTAACAAAGGAAGCTCAAAATCACAAATAATTTATCACAAAAATTCTTAGTTTCATTATCACACTTTTACCAGGATTCTTAATTAGGCTCAAATCTTCTGGAGAAAGAGGCTTTTCTCGGCAGCATGCACATGTGCTTGTATGGGCCACAGTTAACACTTTGAATTGTGCTTTTTATGTTTAGATGAAAGAGGATGATTATTAAATTCTAAATGAATGGTGCTAATGGGAGCAGAGGGACAGTGGTGAACTGTATGAGTAACTAAAACTCTAGAATGAATTAGGCTATTAACCCCTTACTTTCAGGCACATTCTAGAACAGCACTATCCAATAGGACTTTCTGCAGTGATGGAATTGTTCTATACATATCTAGTCAAATTATGCTTAATATACAGTAGCAATCAGTTACCTCTGGCCATTGAACATGAGATGTGCCTAGTGTTACTAACTGAATTTTAATTAAATTAAATTTAAATTTAAATAGCCACAGGTGGCTAGTGACTACCAAATGGATCACTGTAGCTCTAGAATCAGAAAAAAGAGCTTCAAGGATTTAGTGGTACATTTCGAAAAATTGTCATAAAGTGAAATAGACTAATCCCCAAAACAGAATGAAAAATAGTAATTTAATGAAATGTGAACTGAACCAAAGTTTGTGTGTGTGTATAATTTTTATTTTAAACCTAAAACGTAGACATTTTCTAAAACCACTGATGTGTGGGGGTGAAACTAAAAGAACAAGGCACTGATGTGTCTCTCAGCTTTAGTGGATAATTTCTACGTAAGCTTGGCACTCTTCCCTGGGGAGATAGGATTTAAAAAATATCATTCAACCTCCTGCAGTTAAGAAGGCAGGTGCATTCTTTTCGTAGTGTCACTTCTGAGAGTGGTTCTCAGCTGCCCAGCGCTACTGAACGCGCCATCAGATACACATTGTGCTGTGTGGCTGAAGGACTTCAGATGCGAGGCACTGAAGAAGAGTGTAAACTGCTGTGTGCACACTAGAGAATGCACTGGCAGACACCTCTACCGTCTGCTTTCTCTAGTCAGCCTCTCTTGGCAGTGTTGCCTCATACCTGCCAGCTTCTGGCTATTGGCGCCCAGGAGACCAGATATTCCACTCACTGTAGAGACAGACCTCGAGCCATACTTCGTTCCTGAGTGGAGCGCACAGATGAACCTAAGGTTCTCCATACCATTGTTACAAATAAAAATTTAAAGTTGTCGTAAAGAGAGGCAGGAACATTGACACTACAGTTGTTTTGTCTCAACCTTTTAATGACCTCACAAAAAAAAAAGCAAGTTCAAGGTGGTTATTGAACGTGGATGAGGTTAGGTTCAAGACAACTTAAACCTAGGTGCAGCTTGTTACTTAGGTAACGCTGCTTCCACATAGAGAAGCCTCAGTGATCTCTCCCTCCCTTCCAGCAAACCGTCATCAGTGATGTGTTCTGTGTTGCTAGTCCTCCTCTAAGTAGCTTGTTCCCTGGGTGAGGTATTGCTGTATACCCAGGACCCCTGTGGTTCACGTCCCAGTAATTCTGTAATAAGTGGTCTTGAAGCAAGAGATAGGCTCGAACCTGTCTGATCTCTGGGCCACATGTGCTACGTTCTACTTAATTCCAGCAGTAATCTAAGGCATAAAGTCTATCACATTTAGTACCTGTATTTGTGAAATGCCTACTATTAGAAGTGTCTTTGATGACTGGGGTCTTAAACACTAATGCATTAGTAAAGGTTCTTAGCTTGCAGGTAGGAAAACCCCCCCTGATTCTGCCTATCTTAATGCCAAAGGGAATTCATTGGAAGGATTTTGAAATTTCTCAATGAATCAAAAGGGAAACAGAAGAGCCAGATAGTAGGATACCAGAAATCAGGGGACTGTTCCAGGGCCTATGGGGGGATCTTCCAGGGTCCAGCCAGCTCCAAAGACTCCTACTCTGCCTGTCATGAGTCTAGGATGAGACACTGATCAGTCCAGTTTGGGTCAGCAGCACACCCCTAGACTATTCATCTATGGCTAGGGCAGGGGTGGGGGTGGATCCAGGTTTTGTGGGGACTAAAACTCACTGAATGCACAGAGCCCTCTTTAAGAAAAAGAGAACACCACACACAATGACAGCAGCACTCCAAAGAAACCCGGGCAGAAGAAATCACAAATACCAAGTGCCTGTGGTCACTCCCCAAGGGGGGAAGTGAAACCGAAGGAAAGTTGAAGTGGGAAGAGCCTGTGGTCTTAAATGATTGTGATTGAAATGTCTTTCCTTTGTGTATTTTATGAGAACTTTTGACCATGTAAACACATGGCTAGGGCCTCTCCTAAGACTTTAGAGGGAACTCATGAAAGTGAGGGACACTGAAACTTAATCACCATTAGTTTCATGGAAGGAGCAATCTCTTTTTTTAAAGATGGGGGCACCTGTGGTAACTGTAGGAAGAGAGGGTTTCTCCAAAAAGGAAGGTGCTGGGAAGACAAAATGACCGATGACCACCACACCCGGACCCCTCCAGCAGCCACATGCAGCTGTGGCTTCCTGAAGAACACTTTTTATACAGCACCAGACCTTTTGCCTCAAATCCCTAGGTGGTTTTCAATTCTGATGAGCTACACCAGACTTCAAGGGGGTTACACTGACCTCTTAGGCCCAGAGCAAAGCAAGCCTTCATGGCCTGCACCCTCCTTCTTTCCACAGGTGCCATCCCATCTGGCAGTGCCTGTGGTCCTCCAGTGTGAGAGGGTTCTTTCTCCCAAGCACAGAGGCGCCTTGAGCTTCTCTCAGACCCACAGGAGTGAGAAACAAGAGTTAGGCAAAGCAGTTCAAAAGGGGGCGGGTCAAACTCAGTGAAAGTACACAAGATTCTGCATTAGATACTTAGTAGGTACTATTACTAGATTGCTTATTACATACTTATTGGATACTATTATTTATCCTTCCAAATAAACAATATACATACGTAATGGGAGGAACTGACAGTTTTCTTGATGTAAGTTATGATTGGTTCTTTAAGTTTTACTTCCTTTTTTATTAAAAAATTTTTTTATTGCATTGCTTCCATTACCATTTATCCCCCGTATACTCTCTTCCACCTCCACCCACCTCCTCCCCACAGCAATCACCACACTGTTGTCCACGAGTCCTTTCTCTTTTCTGCTTGATCTCTGTACCTCCTAACTGCCCCCACCCCAAGAGCTGTCAGCCAGCTCTCCATGAGTGAGTTTTACTTTAAATTCAGCTAATGTTTATCACACAGTTGCTCTGTCAGGCATCATGTGAGCCATATTTACACACATTATCTAGTTTTCATTCACAGAATTACAATAATTTTTACTGAAGACATTGAGATGAGAGCAATAAAGTAACATAAAGTGTATTGAATTTGAACGCACATGCTTTAGTGTCAAAGCCAAAGTTCTTTTTGTTTTGTCATGCTGTCCAGCTTATAATTTTGTACTTGTAAGTTTTTGTGAGAGTTTGCACACACCCATCAAATCAGTACATGTGACTACATCTTCATAAACTCATGAATTTATTGTAATTAAAATGTAATTAATGTAATTAATTGTGATTGAATGTAATTAATGACTAAAACCTCCTTTTTTTTTTCATTTTAGTCAAGGAAGAGGACAATGGCTCTTTCTTTTGGAGAGGCAAAGGGCCTAAAAGTCTGGATGAATCCTCTCTCTGGTGAGATTGTTGTTTAGAGTATGTTTTTAACTTGCTAACCAAAACTTATTTTACATTTCAATTTGTTCATTTTTTAATGTTTTTTCTCTGCTAATAGCTTTGGACCAAATTTGCTTTTTCTCATATATATAATAATGAAGAAGGTATTTTGACAGAACTTGCTTTAAATTCAAATAGTAAATAGTAAAATATAATTTTTCTCATTTTAACTGAATATATAAATGTCAAAGCAAATAACTGATTAAAAATAAATTAAGAAAACAGGGACTTCTGGCCAAGATACACTTTTCCTCTTCACACAACCAAAAGAAGGAAAACAATAAATTTTAAAACAAAAAATAATCAGAACTGCCAGAAAATTGAACTGTATGAAAGTCCGACAACCAAAGAGTTAAAGAAGAAACATTCATTCAGACAGGTAGGAGGGGCAGAGACCGGCAGCCAGGGTAGAGAGGATGTGTGGCAAGATAGAGACTGGTGGACCAGGCGGTCCCACATTTGCATGCAATAAACCAGGAGGAAACTGGGGAGTGAGACAGACTGTGAAACCCAGGGTTCTAGCACAGGGAAATAAAGCCTCAAACCTCTGGCTGTGAAGACCTCTAGGGGGTGCAGCATTGGGGAGACTCCCAGCTCACAGGAGACTACACTGGAGAGACCCACAGAGCCCTAGAACATACACAAATCTACTCACCTGGGAATCAGCACCAGAAGGGCTCGATTTGCTTGTGGGTAGCTGGGGAAGTGACTGAAAGCCTGCTGAGAGCCAAGCAAGCATCATTATTCCCTCTCAGACCCCTCCCACACATATAGTGCCACAACACAGCAAAGTGGGCTGGCCTGCTGTGGTGAACACCTAAGGCTGTGCCCTTACAATGTAACAAGTGTGCTGAGACAAAAAAAATTGGCCCAAATGAAAGAACAGATCTAAGCTCCAAAAATAGAACTAAGCAATGAAGAGATAACCTATCACATGCAGAGTTCAAAACACTAGTAATCAGGATGCTCCCAGAAATGGTTGAATATGGTCGCAAAATAGAGGAATAAGTAAAGGCTATGCAAAGTAAAATAAAAGAAGACATACAGAGAATCAAGAACAAGGGAAAGAAACTAGGACTTACATCAATGATTTGGAGCAAAAAGAAGAAATAAACATCCAACCAGAACAGAATGAAGAAAGAAGAATTCAAAAAAATTAGGAGAGCGTAGCTCAGTGGATTGAGCAGGGGCTGTGAACCAAAGCATAGCAGGTTCGATTCCCAGTCAGGGTATGTGCCTGGGTTGCAGGCCACGGCCCCCAGCAACCGCACATTGATGTTTCTCTCTCTCTCTTTCTCCCTCCCTTCCCTCTCTAAAATTAAATAAATACATACATACATACATACATAATCTTAAAAAAAATGAGGAGAGGCTTAGGAACCTCTGGGACAGCTTTAAACATTGCAACATCCAAATCATAGGTGTGCCAGAAGAGGAAGAACAAGAAATGGAAAACTTATTTTAAAAAAGTAATGAAGGAGAGCTTCCCCTATCTGGCAAAGGAAATAGACTTTCAGGAAGTCCAGGAATCTTAGAGTGTCCCAAAAAAGTTAGACCCAAGGAAGCACATACTAAGGCATATCATAATGACATTATCCAAGATAAAAGATAAGGAGAGAATCTTAAGAGAAGCAAGAGAAAAGGAGACAGTTACCTACAAAGGAGTTCCCATAAGACTGTCAGCTGATTTCTCAAAAGAAACCTCGCAGGCACAAAGGGGCTGGAAAGAAGTATTTGAAGTCATGAAAGGCAAGGACCTACATCCAAGATTACTCTATCCAGCAAAGCTATCATTTAGAATGGAAGGGCAGATAAAGTGTTTCCCAGATAAGGTCAAGTTAAAGGAGTTCATCATAACTAAGCCCTTATTATACGAAATATTAAACGGACTTATCTAAGAAGAAGAAGATGATCAAAACTATGAACTGTAAAATGACAACAAACTCACAACTATCTACAACTGAACCTAAAAAATAAAAACAAAACAAACTAAGCGAAAAACTAAAACAGGAATAGTATCACAGAAATAGAGATCTCATGGAGGGTTATCAGTGGGGAGAAGGGGAGAAAAGGTACAGAAAATAAGTAGCATAGATGGTAGGTAGAAAATAGAAAGGGGGAGGTTAAGAATAGTACAGGAAATGGAGAAGCCAAAGAACTTATATGTATGACTCAGGGATATGAACTAAGGGGGGAGAGTGTTGGGGGGGCGGTGCAGGGCAGAGGGGAATAAAATAAAAGGGAGAAGAAAATGGGACCATTGTAATAGCATAATCAATAAAATATACTTGAAAATTTTAAAAAACATTCATTGAGCTCTGGTTCTGTGTGATGAATACAAAGATAAATAAAGCATAGTTCCTATCTTTGAGAAGCTGATTCTAACCAGATACATGAGATTTATATAAATAAAGATAATAGAAAGTATACATGCTACATGTCACGAATGAGCTTGGGCAATTGTCAAAGAGATTTACAGAGGGGAAGGTTTGTATTCAGTTCTGGAGAGAAGTCAAGGTGCCAGATTACAGCTGGTGAAGAATATAGCAAATGAAGGTGGAGAGAATAGTAGAAGCTAAGAATGAGGCAGAAAAAAATGAACTATTTATTAGGAAAGTCAAGCAGTCTAGTGTGATTTAAAAATACACAGGTGTCTTGGTTTGCATTCTGGGCTACCTATGATTTGCAATGCAAAACAGAACATTTACTAGTCAAGCCTGTCTCAGCCAGTAAGTGTTTCTGATGTTTTGGCTTCAAATATAATCAGCACCTCCAAAGCCTTGAGAACCCTGACAGGAACACAGAGACCATTTTTAAAAGCTAGAAATGGTAACTTGATATAAAGTTAGAGAGTGGGTCCATATTTTGGAAAACTCCAAAAATTTACCCACTTACTCCACCTTAAAAATCCAGGTGAAGATTTTACATGTCATTTTGTAAGTTATTAGAAAAACTATCGGAAGTTTTGAGTGGGATAAAAATCACTATCACAGAAAATAATCTGACAGTTGTGCTTAAAATAGATTGAAGCAGGGAGAGACCAAAGATTGCTGGGAAGTAATGGGATTCGAATTGGGCTAGTGGTAGAAATAAAGAAAAAGGGAATGGATGGGAGAGATACTTCAGAGGTAGAATCTACAAGACTGTCATTGATTAAACATGAGAGAGGAGGGGAGGGAAACCCCTGTGGTTTCAAGCTCAGATGACTACGAGGTGCTGCCTTTCAGAGAAATAAGGATGTCAGGAGGGGTCAAGCCCAGTGCTGGTTTAGACAGGTTAAGCATGAGGTCCTCATCTGGAGTTCATCTGCCAGCTAAATTTTTAGTCTGCAGAGTGGGAAAGAAGCCCAGGCATAAATTTAAAAAGGAGTTTCCTGAGCTTCATAACTCAAAATATGATTCTATTATGCACTCTAAGTATTAGACATTAGAAGGAGGAGGCGAGCACAGGATTGTAAGAGCTGTGAGTCAAGAGATGCACGGCCATGGGGAAATCAGCCCATGGTGGGTTGGGGCCTGGAGACAGGTCACGGCAGGTGGAAAGAGCCAAGCTAGGAAAGCACTGCAAAATGCCGTACAGGAAAAGTGAACTCCAGCTGGGGAGTTCTCACAGACCTGTGGTGCACCACGCTGTGCAGCAACACGGGCTTGTCCAGTGCACTCTCTCTCTCTCTCACCTTCTCTTGCTGTTTTATCTAGATGATCTACAAGGCCTCTTCTAAATCTGAATTTCATTATTATAATGTCCTTTCTCACCAAAAATTACTTTGGGTTTAGGAAGATTCTTTTTGCTACTGAGAACGGATCACCCAGAGATGCTTTACAGAATTTAAACTTTACAAGCAACTATCCTGGATAAGAAAATTGGTGGAAGATGTTTACAGTAACTAACTTTCTTGAAGGTTTTTAGAGTTTAAGGTGTTAGTTTTTAAAAATGGTCTCTGTGTTCCTATCAGGGTTCTCAAGGCTTCGGAGGTTCTGATTGTATTTGAAGCCAAAACATCAGAAACACTTACCAGCTGAGACAGGCTTGACTAGTAAGTGTTCTGTGTTGCATTGCAAACCACAGATAGCCCAGCATGCACACCAAGACTCCTGCGTAATGCAGGCATTGGAGAGGAGACCAACGGCCTGTATAACCGAATTCCTTCCACTAGGGTTTCTCAATGGGGTGGGACCATTCCTTCCTCTGCAGAACAGTCCCCCACACTTTGGCACTTGAAATTCTCTGGCTCTTGCCCACTACTGCCCAGTAGTGGGCTCTTTTGGCCATTAAATGCCAGTAATGTTCCCCATTATTGTGGCAACTGAAACACAGCACCACACATTTCTAGCCAAACCATCCTGCTGTTGCTAGCTGGCGGCCCACTAGTCAAGTTCAGTGCATTTCCCCATCCTGTGCTCTTTCTCCCTTCTCTGTGCAGTCCTCTCTCTAGCCTTCCCCAGTAGGCATCCTTGCTCTCCCTGTAAAATCCTGCACTTGGGCTTTTATTGACACCGCAGTGTGAGAACTTAGTAACACAAATTTAAACTTGTCCCCCCTTCCCTGGTATTTCCATTTTAACAGGCATCAAAGTCAGAAATGCAAGGAAAGTTCTGTTAATAGAATTTTTTTGAGGTAAAATTTACACACAATAGACTGCACTATTTAAAGCACACAATCTGATACATTTTTTTCATAAGTGTATGCCAATGAAACCAACACCACAACCAATCTCTTATCACCTCCTTCCTGCACCAGGACCTGGAAGCTTTTTCAACTCAGTAACCCAGGGCAACTGTTAATTCTTGCCTTTTCCCACCTCTCAGAGTTCAACTCTCTTAAGCTGTTTGATGTTCAGTGTCTTAAAAGCTGGGTTTTTTTTTTTTTCCATATATTTTTCAAGTTCTTGGTTGTTTCATGTGGGAGGTATATCTAGTCCTTATTATTCCATCTAAGCCTGAACTAGACGAAATCTAGTAGAATTTTAAGCTTATACCAGTATATATGGAAAAGGATTTGGACTGGTATTAGATCCTTCCTGGAACTAGTGATCGCTCCAGAATTTCCATAAAAGAGATTCCATAAAAGACAGTAGCAAAAGGAGGGACCAGGGGACTCATTTCCTTAGAGTGTATGCTTATTCGGAGTGGCTTCCAGCTCTCTGTCCTTTGGTAGGCACAAAGGCACTGTTATGTTATGTTTTGTAGTGTGTGTGTGTAGAGTATATTATACATATATATATATATATTTGTGGTGGCTTGCTCGGGGTGCGGGTGGGTGGCAGTTATTGGAGGTCCTAGGGAGTGAGGGGCACGAAAGCCCCCGCCCCTTGGCCTCTGCCTTTGGAAGCCTGCTGTTTTAGGCCAATTCGACTCACCAACTCCAGTTCCAGACTACAATAATGAAGGTAACCCTGAAGCTCAGAAGGACTCCAATTATCAAAGATTCATGTATGCCTACTATGTTTCCTTTTACAAAAAGATAAAACCACAGCACTTTTAGAAAACTTTCTTAGCCAAGTGAAGTATCCAAAACAAGGTTAGAGAGTCAGTTCGGTAGGAGAGCTCATTTCCCCAAGGGCTCCTGCTGTTTGAGGTTAGACTGGCTGTGGGGCTTGGACTTGTTTGAATAAGGCAGAATCTGGGACACAGTTGCTGCTTCCTAATGTATTATTACTGCTTTGAGATTAGTCTGTGCCCTTAACAATGGGCTGGCTGGCTATGTGAGGAGACAGCCCAAAACATCTGGAGTGGGAATAAAGCCGGCCTGGAATAATGGCAAAAATCACATTTTTTTCCAAGCCTGGCCTTGTATCACAATCTCTCAAGGGCTTGTGGAGAGTTCAGACTCCTGAGCTCTACCCTGGGCTACTAACCCTAAACTTTAGGATGGGACTCAGTAATCTGGTTTGGTAGCTCCCTAGGTGCTTCTGTTGGCAAGCTAGCAAGGTTTGGGAATTTCTGGACTAGGCAGTCAGTTTACTCGTGGATTCTAGAGACTCCTGAGTTCTACACCCATAGCATATCTCTAATCCATCAATTTTTTTCTGTTCTCCACTGCCAATATCCCAGTATAAGCCACTGTCATCTCTTATCTGGGCTAGCAGCACTTCTAAGTATCCTCCCCTCCTCCATTCTCTGTATTTGCTGTGTTCTGAATGTTTGTGTACCTCCCAGATTCATATGCTGAAATTCCAACCCACCACAGTGATGGTATTAGGGGGTGGGGCTTTGGGGAGGTACATAATCAGGAGGGTGGAACCCTCAATAAAAGGCATTAGGGCCTTATAAAAGAGGTTCCTGAGAGATCACTCGCCCCTTCCACCATGTGAGGACACACTGAGAAGGCACTGACTGTGAGCCAGGAAGAGGGTCCTCACCGGTAGGCAACCATAGCACCCTGATCTTGGACTTCCCAGCCTGTACAACTGTGAGCAATACATTTCTATTGTTTATAAGCCACCTAGTCTGTGGCATTTTGTTACAGCAGCTCTTGCAGGCTAAGACAGTGTCTTTCTGCCCTCTCCTGAATCCATTATCCATTCTAAAGCCAAAGTGCTTAAAATCTTCCAAGGGTATCACACTGCACAGAAAATGAAGCTTTTTACGTGTCTAGACAATCCCGCTGGACGTGGCATTTGCTTACCTCTGCAATCACTTCACCCCTTGCTCACTGGCTAGAGCACCTTGAGCTTTTCCCAGCGTGGGGCCTTTGCACTTCCTTTCTTCTCTTAACTCGGCTCACTCTTTCTCATCCTTCAGCCTTTCGCTTGAATGCCCACATCTCAGAGAGGTCTTGCTGGATCATCCAGTCTACAGCTGCCACTCTCCATGAAAACAGGTTTTCTTTAGCACTTTCATGAACTATAATTACATGTTTATTGCTTATTATCTGTCTGCCCACTAGGATGTAAGCTACACCAGGGCAAGGACTTTGGTATTCTTGCACACCGATATATTTCTAGTGCTTGGCCCAGTTCCTGGTACATAGCCAGTGCTTAATATTTGTCAAGTGATTCATCATGTTCTTTGCAACCTAGCCTGACTTACAATACATAGTCTTTGGGGAGCATAATTTGATCTAAACCCATGCAATAACAGACCATGTTTTGAAAGGGTTGATGCACTTTCATTGTTGCCAAGTGCCGTAAATTATTGGCTTCTGGGAGGAGGGATCTCTGTCTTGCTGTTACAGGCCACTAAGTAGAGTTACCAGCATGGCCTTTGTAACTGGAAGTACTGAGGTTAAGGCATTGCTAGTGATAGCCATCCACATGCTCTGGGACTCAATATTTTTTATTGCACACTTTGACATAAAATACTACATAATTTGACATATAATTTTTCTAGAGGACTCTGATAGTCTCATTCTTTTCTTCCAATTTAGAAAAATAAAAGAGATGGCTAATCGATTTTCGCAGTAATTGTTTTAGGTTATTGTGGAAGAACTCCTGGGTTGAAAAGGGAATTTATTGGAATTATTGGGGACAACTCATGTAATTCAACATTCATTCAACAGATATATATACAGGGGTGGGCAAAAGTAGGTTTAAAGTTGTGAGTATGTGAAACACAGAGTTTATTCTTCTATTATTATTTATTCTTACATTAAATATTTTTCCATATGAACAACTGTAAACTTACTTTTGCCACTCCTGCAGATATAGACCTAAATATAGATACAAATGTAGATCAGTCTCTCTATCTATCTGTTTATCTGATCTGTCATGTTCTACTTGCTGGGCTCTGTGTTTGATTTTAGATATACGGTGGTGAGCACAATCAGCAAGTTGGAAACCGCTTCACAGGAGTGCAGGAATGGTGAGCATGAAGCCGGGATTAGGCACAGCTCGAACTTTGTCTCCTCTGATGTCTGCGGATCAGCCTCACCTTCCCTCACTGAATACAACGTGCTCCTGGGACAGCAGGTGAAGCCGCCAGCTGTCTTTAGTTTGCTTTTCACAGCTCCCACCACTACGAAGGCTAACTTGAATCAAATTTAAAATCCTGGGAAAGTCTCCGTTGCTTGGCTCTAATAAATGGCCTACTGCTGAAAAATATCCACCACAGCCAAGAGGTCAGGGCCTTTAAAAACATGTCAGCTTTTGAGTTCTTGATGTCTGGGTGGGAGGAGTAATTTCCAAAAAAAGGGGGTGAGAAGGGAGCTAGGTCTACTCCCTCAGAGTCTCCTAGCACTGTCATCTCCATAATTAAACATCTCAGTCGAAAGTGTAACAAAAAGCATGTTAGGACAGAAGACACTAATTAGACCGAGGACTTAAGAGTGTTATCACACACAGAACTTTGAAACAACTGGGAGGTATGAAGTTTTAGGCCTAATTATGAAAAGCTGCAGGTCATAAAAAAGATGTAGTTATCTTGAAACATCAGAATTTTTATTATTTTTCAGGGTTACAGTAAACAACAAACCTTTTTCACTAAAGGGATAGAAAACTGACTAGCGATCTCTGATAATGAGATTCTCCACAAGTTTCTCTACGTTTAAGTGTAGCTCTTCATTAATGGATACTCATATGCATTTCACAAGAGAAAAATCAAGTAAATGTCCAACCAAAATGTTCTTTTAGTAACAGTATATAGTGATGTACTTAAGAGTTCCCCAAAGCTAGGGGAAAAGAGATTGCTTATGGCTTGCAAGTGTAAAAAGAAATAGAGGAAGATTAAGGTAAATAGAATACTTCTATAGTGCTGGCACAGAGTCAGACTTAAATAAATTTAATTGAGTTCATCTTGATACAGAGAGGTCTGATCAGATTTCTGGGGAGAAGTGGGGAGGGGCTGAAGGAGGAGGCAATGGTAAACAGTTTGGGATGGGACTGGCTGAGAAAACCGAATGCCCCCAGAGCACACGGAATTACGGGCAAGAAGATCTGAATAAAAGAAGGGCTCTGGGGCAGCTGGCTCAGGCTCCCTGGCTCCCGGACTGCCTGGCTCTGGCTCTCCAGCTTTCTTCCTCGAGGATCCCTGGATGACTGTGCTGCAGCAGCCTGCATTTCCCAATGGAAGGTATTTTGTATGGGAAGGAACTCTGACACAGCCTAGGAATCAGCTGGCCTGGCAGAGGGTGGCAGGATTATTCTTCTCTGGGTATTCTAGAGGGGACCACCCCAAAGCCATTCTTCCAAAATTGTGAAGCTTTTGAATAAAGACTCCATTCCTTTATCACCAAACCTTTGCCTCTGGAATTTTGCCTGGAAGGTGGTGGTGGGCAGCGGGACCCCAATTGCTCAGTCCAGAACTGCTAGGCCCCTACACCCCAGGGTGGATTTTGATCTGCTTACATCTATCTATAGCCTCGACTGATAGATTTAGCTAATGAACATTTAAAAGCAGATTGTCTAATCATAGGGCATGGCATGCAGAGGAATGAGCTTCTAGAGAAACTCAACTGTTTAGTAAACAGAAATAGAGCTAACCAGCTTGGCATCCTTATGCAATAAGAATGTATTACAATTAATTGTACATCATTAGCAAAACAGAAAAAAAATAACCAAGAAGGAGAGCCTTACATTTTTTTCTAAGAAGAAGCATTTCTTGGTAGAAAGTAGAAAAAGGGAGTTGTGTTATTCCTCTCTGCATAGTAGATAAACATACAGGCTTTGTAGCCACATTGGCTGCCTTCAAATCCTGACTCAGCCTTGGGCTGTTTAATCTTCCCAGGCTTTCCTTCTTATGGGTAGGATGGGGCTCAGAACAGTGCCTCTCCCACAGGGATGACATGTAAGGGCTAAATAATGCATATGCTTAAATAAAGTGCTTAAACTGTGTGTGTCACTCAGTGAGTCCTTACCAAAACGTAACTTTTTCGTTACGGCTGGTTATCAGGAAGTCAGTCACTGAGCAATAACCTGTTTGACATCCTCAGAATCCTTGCTCAAGCCTTGGGACAGAATGGCTTTCCTCTATTCTAATCTTACTAATAACACTAGAGTTCTTAAAAAATGTAAATATTGTTGTGCAATAACTTGGCATGAGGTACCATCTGTATTAGTTTTCTAAGAATTTCTTATGCATTAGTTCTGTTGGAAGACCGAGCCCTGTGTTTATGTAACAAACTACATGTGTAAGTAATTCGGATCCAGAACGGCTAGAAACTCAAGAAAAATGATTCAAGGCCTCCAACAGCTGTTCATATAATAAGCTGGTCTTGATAGTCCTCAAAATTGACTATGGAAACATTAAATAGATATATTTTCTTGCATACAATTTGTTCATAGTTTATCATTAAGATATTTTCATTATTAATTACACATTTATAAAAATATGAAAAAATATTGATTGAATATTGGGGTAGCATTCATATTCATTCTTCTTCTCCTCACTCTCTTCTACCCGCTTATTCCTACCCGCCCCTTTCTTCCCTTTTCATTTCCCTGGGATATATTTTATACATTAGCCCACTTACTGGTTTTAGATATTAAAAGTATCTTCTTCCATTTTGTCAGCTACCTATTACCTTTGTCTGTGTGGTGCCTCTTACCAAACAGATTTTTAATTCTGGGGTAATCAGATTAAGGTTGTGACTCTGGTCAAGATGGAGTGAGCACACTTTACCCTACTTATCCCCCTGAATATAAATATCCTGAGTAGAATGCATATTATAGTTGATTGCCTAATTAAAAATAAAAAAATAACATTCTCCAAAGAATTTAAAGCAGGCCTAGAGTCAACGACAGCTATAAATTTTCCTCTAAAATGTTTTGGTTAAGTCATGTGTATTTCAGCATGTATTGTCACTCAATTCTAAGTATCTCTTAATGGCTTTTATTATTTTCAGCAGTCTGATTATGATGTGGCTGGTATGGGGTTCTTTGAGTTTATCTCGTTTGGAATTCACTGAATTTCTAGAAAATGGAAGTTTATGTCTTTTGCCAAATTTGGAGAGTTGTCAGCCATTATTTCTTAAAATATTTTTTATGCACTACACTGTTTCTCCTCTCATACTAGGACTTTGAAGACATAAATATCAGACATTTCATACTGTCACATAGTCTCCTGAGAGTCTGTTGATTTTTTCTTCAATCTTTGTTCTCTGTGTTGTTCAGACTGCATAATTTCTATTCATCTGTCCTCAGACTCAGTGGTTCTTCTCCTTGTCACCTCCATTCTGCTTACTGAGACCATTTAGTGAATTTAAACATTTTTGGTTATAGTAATGTACTTTTCCCTCCTAAAATCTCCATTCAGACCCTTTCTATATCTTCTGTTTCTCTGCTGAGACTTTCTATCTTTCCATTTGTTTCAAAGGGGTTCCCTCTTACTTGTTGAAGCACGATTATAATGGTTACCTTAAGTCTTTGATAATCCCAAGTCTTTGTTACCTTAGTATTGGTATCTATTAATTGTCCTTTTAGTTTTTATCCTTACTGGAGGCCTCTTTTTTCATTGCTTTTTCAGAGAGAGAGAGGAAGGGAGAGAGAGAAACATTGATGTGAGAGAGAAGCATCCACTGGTCGTCTCCCGTACATCCCCAGACCAGAGATCATACACAGCTAGACCAGGATCGCTCATGCTGGGACTGGGGACTGAACCCACAACCTAGGCACTTGCCCACTGGGAATTGAACCTGCAGGATCTCAGTTGTGGGATGCTGCTCCAACCAACTGAGCCCACCGCCAGGGCTTTATTGTTTTTTTCTTCATAAGATACTGAGATTTTTCTGGCTCTTCAAATGTCAAGAAAGTTTAGAACACACTTGGGACATTTGAGTATTACGTTACGTGACCCTATGTCACATGACCATGAAGAGTTTGGAACTGGTCTCTGTGAGCCTCTCAGTGATGCTTAGATATCTAAGAATTATTTTCTGACTTTGAATTCTTCCATAGACAGTTGCTTATATATTACCACTTCTGCTTTAGTAGTATTTTCATGGGGAATTTTTTATTAGGAGAGGTCAAATTCTAGATCTTGAGATCTCAGTCATTATGACTTCTTATGAATCATTGTTCTCTATTCTGCTTTTTTCTTATATTTCAAAACATTAATCTGATTATCTATTTCAGCCTGATAGGTTTTTAGCTCTCCATGAAATGAAACTCTCCATTTTCATATTTAGTGAACTTCTTTCTTATCCTTTTTAAGAGTTTCTTAAATAATGACTTTTTTCTAATTCATAATTTTTCTTGATAGAGGAAATATGCTAGCATATATATACTTTTTATTTTTAGCTGAACTTGTACCTAACAGGTTTTTCTAAAGCTGTTCAATTCTGCATTTCTGGACTTTGACTTTTACCCTGATGTTTATAGCCTCAAGGAGTGTGTCTGTCTTTGATGCAGAGGGGACAAGGAGAAAAATGGTGCATACTTTTGATTTTGGAGTTTTCTTTCCCATTTCTCTCATCTTTTTCTCCTTGGTAGCTTTTTTCTCCCAAGAGATGCATAATCAGCTCATTAGAAAAACACTTGACTTTTAGCATCTCAGTTCTATAAATGTAAAGTTGACACATGCAAATTCAAGGTTCTAGAACTCTTGCTTAGTAAAGAACTACTCCTTTAATCAGACTGGTGACGAGGGTACTATTGAATTTCAAATAAAGGGCACAGTTTGGATTTGTGACTTGGCTTGCTTAACTAGTGAGGCTATAAATGGCCATGGCGTTTTCTTTTATGCTGCCACAAGGCAATCCTTTTTAGAAACTCTTTTAAAATCTTCAACACAATAGATTTTTCCTACAACTGAGTAAATAACAGTTCATTTAAGTGAGACTGTTTGCAACTACCTGAAATCATTTTGCTGATTTGTCACATGAAACATGTTGTACCTACTGTGAACGTTGTAACGTATTTTCATAATATTATCTCACATAATCTACGTGCTGGTTATTTAATTCTCTTCAATTTCCATGAGAAAATTTTAGAAAATATTATCTTCAAGAATAGAAAAACGGTCACTTTAAAGAGGATTGGAGTACGTGTCATCCATTTCAGACTAGACATACTCCTTTAACTGAAAATCCTAGTGTGAGCCTCTTATGTTCTTAGATACTTTTATACCACTGTTGCATAATAGAGTCCTATGAAGAAACAGGCTAACATAAGATAATTACGGCTGTTAAAGGGGGAACTTGACCGGCCTGTGTGTGTGTGCACCTGTGCACATGCAAAATCAGTGGGCCGGGGAGCTGAGGGTTGGTACTCGGCACAGTTCATAGCACTATACAGACAAGGAATGAATTTTATGCCTGTTTAAAATTAATTTAGGAACTAATAAAAACTAAACGGCTTTCCACTTTCATGGCACTTACAGTCTTGTAAGAGAGACAAAGATGCTTTAATACAAAATGATAAACCAGCAATTTCAGGCAATGTAGGATAATAGCTGGCACGTACTAAGTGTTTCCAGCATTACAAACACATTGCATGTATATTTTCTCATTTGATTCTCACAGAAACTGTATGAGGTTGGTGCTGTTATTGTTCCCGTTGTAAAATTAGGAAATGGAGGCTTAGGTCAACCAAAGTCACACAGCCACTGAGTGGCGGCACAGCTGGGGTGGAATTTAGATCTAACCATGCTCTGCAACTTCCAAGCCTCTACAACTGCTTCCTTGTGCTGCAGAGTAGAAATGGGTGGTGGGGAGCTGGAGAGAACAGGGACGGTAAAAGGTTGATGCTGAAAAAAGTGCTGAGGCTTTGGAGATGCTATTGGCAATATCAGAAGAGTATTAGCAACAGATGAATGAAAACACCATTAAAAATCACTCTCTGTATCTCCCTATGAGTTGTTTTTCCTTTATAGGATCCATTAGAAATGCACAATGAAGGAGTAAAATCAGGTTTCGGAACTAGAATGAAAAGTCCTTTCAGTGGAAATACTGGGCCTCGTGAAGGACAGGCACAATACTTTAGATATAAAAAGTGTTTCTTTAAATGACTTTGGGTAGAATTTTATTTCTGAAATCAGAAAAGTATACCATACAATTGTGCCATATCTCCCCTAGGTCAGCGAGCAAGCTAGTGAGATTAAATTACTCCTTTCTCTTAACATTTTTCCCTTTTATGTGAAAACATTTACTTTCAGAGTCTTAAACTGCTCCAGTCGGGCCACTGGTTTCTCCTTGTTCCTTCCTATTACACCCTGAATATCATGTTTAATGGTAACTTCTGCCCAACAGGAAGCACCAACAGAGCAGCACACTGTCCACTGTTCAACTCCCTGTCTTCCTTCAGACCTGTCCCTTCCCGCCCACCGTGCCGTTTGACCCCCAGCCGCCCCCTCCAGGAGGAGCTGTCCATCCACATCAGCCACGGGCAAGGCTGTCAGAGTGCCATCTTGCGCAACACAAAAGGACCCCAGGGACTTCCAGATCACAAAGACTCTCTAAGTGAAATCCCTTTCAAGTGCAATGGGAACGGAAATGAGTTTTACTGAGGAAATTCCTCCCTGGCCTCCCCTTTACAAAGCAACCCAAACCTAGAGAAGAAAGAATCAGAACTTCATTTGTACATTATTTCCACAACGTCATCAATATTTCTGCACTTAAAAAGTTCATGGAACAATTATTTTATAGTAAGTTGCCCTTGTAAGTTAACCTTGACTTGAGTATTGTTTTTTAGGGTAGCCTTCCCTGCCCTACCTTCTCATGTTGGAAATTTAGCCTTGGAATTGAATAATGCTGTGAAAGACAAAATGCCCTGCACAATTAAGGAGGTGATTTTATTCAGTTACTGCAATAGGGAAGGTGCTCAGTGATGAGAAGTGTCTGTCCCACAGAGCAGGAGACGTCCTGGGTTTTACAGAGCAGGGAAATGAGGGGGTCAGCAGTGCGTCCCGCGAGAGTCCTGAGGAAGGAGATGGGTCTTACCTTGGGGTGTTTGTGAGCAGGGTGGGCTTTTGCAGTCAGCGGGGTGATTTCTCAACCATTTCTGCTTTCAGAGAGCACAGAGCTCAGATAAAGTTCGACATTGTCAATATGTTTCCCTATTTTTTAGCTGCGCTACTGAAAGTAGGTTGATGGGAGTCACTGCTATAGGATCAGATAATTTCTCAGAAACCACCTAGTCTATGTCCCTTTTAAATGAGGAAACTGAAGCACATCCATTTTAAGTGACTGACTCAAGTTTAGGGGCAGAGTCCGAACTCCCAAGTAGGGATCTTTTTTATTACAGCAGACTCAGCTTAAAAATAAGTTATTTATTAAAAAATGAGTATGATCCTTAGTTATCTTCAGTGATACATAATTTTTATTATCCATCTTTTAACATAAGAACGTTAAGAAATACCAGAGGCTATTTCCACTCTGAAGAAGCTAGGAAGCAGGGTTTTTTTATAAATGGCTAAAAATTGTGAAAGATGTAAGACAACTCTATTTTTTGCTCACAGCACAGTTAGAATGTTTAATGTTTAAATTAAATGTTAAATATTTAAAATTTCTCCCTAAAATTTTAAACAGCTTTCTCCAAATTAAGAATGTAAATGAACCGTAGAAGGCAAGCCCTTGTCTATTAAAAGAAGGCTTCACATGTTCTAACAGAAAAACCAAAACTTAATCAACTTTAAAAAATATATCTAAATATTTCAAAATAACTGTTTGTACTTCCCTGAACTAAGTCTTAGTTTTAAATACGACTTTTCAATTCTGCCGCAGAGGCATGGCTGGGGCAAGTCAGAAAGACCAACTCATAGTCCTTCTGACGATAAAAACTGTAACAATAACTAACATTTACTGTTATTATCCAGTAGGAACTGTCTGTTGCTTTCCTTTTTTTTGTTTTGTTTTTTGATTTTTTAACTAAAATGATGGTTTTTAATGGGAACCAGAGATATGGTCACAATTACACAGTCCAGTGTAAAAAACCCGTGTGTGATCAGGAGTTGGAAGGTGACAAAACAATGGGGGGGACACTGGGTGCAGAAGAAAAGCTGTCGTGGAACCTCAGGAGGCAGGCTGACATGGCCTCTCCCCACATTCCCATCTGTGGTCCCCCATCTTGCCAGGGCCAAAGCCACTTCTGTCCCCATCACCTCAGCCCGTCAGAAACCCCCGCAGTCCCTGCCTCAGCCTCAGTAGCCACCCCAGTCACAGGCCCCTCTGCCATCACGATGATCCTCTCCATAGCTAGCCCACCATATGAGAGCATCCCAGTGCCTTTCCTGGGGCATCTGGTTGAGGGGTCTTACACTGGTTGCATTCATTCCCTCAAGAGAAGTTCATGTTCTCACATGCAGGATTAGGACACATCCAGTCCCCAGTTTACTACAGTCCCTCACCGCCACCACCTCCATGGCCCGTGGGCTCTCTATGCCCTCAGCTTCCATGACCATTGCCACCAACCCGATTGGAATCTGCTTGCCAACTAGTTCTGCTTGCCAATTAGTTCTGAGTAACCAAGCAGCATGAGTTAATGAGGGAAAATTCCATTTTACAGAATTCCAGCTAATGAATGTGGAAGGTTTAACAGAATAAGAAGGTTGCCATTTTTGCAACTCCTAACCAATGATAGATTCATGCAGCAATCCTCAATGGATGGAACCATTTGACAGAAAGGTGAAGCAGAACTTCAAGTGAAGGGATTAGTTTGTAAATGACTAAATGCATTGATCAATCCTAGCGACACTGAAGTGGGACAGCCAGATTTTTGTGCCTTTTGATTTGATGTAATATGAAAGGCACAGCACCACTTACGAAGCATCTTTGTTAAAACAATTAAATCTGAACCTGACTTTAAAGTGTGGGGATGTCAGCCTTAAAAAGAAATGAGATTCTGACACATGGGACAACATGGATGAATCTTGAAGAAATGATGCTAACTGAAAGAAGCCAGACATACACAGAAAGGCAAATGTTGTAGATTCTACCTATACAAGGCAGCTAGAATAGGCAAATTCATAGAAACAGAAGGTAGAATTGAGGTTACCATGGGGGAGAGGGGAATGGGAGTTACTGTTTAATGGGTAAAGAGTTTCTGTTCAGGAAGATGAAGAAGTTCTGGAATTTGATAGTGA
Organism: Tonatia bakeri; assembly: GCA_004024845.1. Lineage (NCBI taxonomy): Eukaryota > Metazoa > Chordata > Mammalia > Chiroptera > Phyllostomidae > Tonatia > Tonatia bakeri. The sequence goes on along the minus strand of PVIA01002115.1, from coordinate 16,771 downwards.
TGGTTGCACAATGTTATGAATGCACTTACTGCGATGGAACTGTACACCTAAAAATGATTAAAATGGTTTATTTTGTATTATGTATATTTTATGTCAATTTTTAAAAAGGTAGGCATGTGTGTAAGGGAATTGGTAAAACATGATCAGCCAAATGCTGAAAATTATTGAAGGCAGGTGTATGTATGTAGGGTTTGTAGGGTTTCTTTTACAATTTTCTTAATTTTTGTGTATGTTTGAAAATTTCTATAGTAAAAGTGTTTAAAAGCCTTAGGAAACCTGACAAGCAAATATAATAAGTATCTTATTTATCTTTTAAGTTCAAGAAACTGAATATAAAAGATATTTTTAAGGCAATAGAAGACATTTGAATGTGGACTGGGCATTAGACAGTACCTAGACTTATTGATAATTGTGTTGGGAGTGATAATCATGTCTTTGTAAGAAAATGTTTGTTTTATTTTGATATGTAGGGGTTAAATAACAATGTTTGTGGTTTCTTTTTTTAAAAGTATGATAATAGAGATAGCTTAGAATTTCTACATATTTTCATGTGTCATTCTAAAAGAGTATTAGTTTTATTTTTGGTGTTTATTTAAAGTGATTTTTAAGCTAATTGTATAATGAAATAGGCTCTAACTTTGTATATATGTGGCTTGAAATTTACACCTGAAGGCAAGAGGGAAAGTCCTGCCACTGTCTTTATGCAGGAAAAGCATATTTCTTGCAAAGTTAACTCTTGAAGGCAATGTATTGAAGATGCAGTGACTTAACATGAACTATCAGGGATACAGCACATGCACAGGATACACAAGGAATGGTCTGCACTTGCAAGACTTCACTTTCTTCTGTTTAAAAGAAGTCAATATTTTTTAGGTTTTCAAATTGGAACTCTGTCACAAAGGTGAATTCTGTAACCTAATCATTGTGCACATACACACAGTGCATCTAAGAGAATGCACGAAAGCCTTTTCCAGTTGTAAAACATGATACAACTTTAAGGTATTATTTTATAAAATTACTGGGTAAAAAATGAAAAAGTATAGGCAGAATAGAGCTTATTAGATCCAGAATCCTTTTTTTGGCCACATTATTTGGATGATGTTTTCTAGCTGATGAAAATGCAGAATATCTGTTAACATGAATATGATTTTTCCTTATTCCTCAATTGAAATTAATGGAGTCTTCTGGCAGTGACTTTTTAAATCAAAGGAAGTTTGTCAACTATGTAAAGCAAAAATAATCTGAATGTTCAAAGAAACCATGACTATATTTAACTTCTCTGTAGAAATGTAGATTCCTGAATCTACTTTGAACTTATACTGCATATGAGACCTCAATTTATATATGGATTGATATTTAGTATGAAGATATTACTGTGCTTTTTCCTATTAAATTTGTTTTGGCCTTGTTGAAAAAACAGTTTAGTATTACACTCTATTATCATAGGTGCCAAAGGATAAAAACTTTGTTTCTAAGGGTCTTAGCAAATTGCTGAGTCCTATTGGGGAAGACTAGAAAATGAATTTCAAAATAATTCTGCTGATATTATAATTTTTCTGAGCTTTTGCTTTTCTAAGTTATTTTGTTTATAGAAACTACATTTCTGCTGTTTTTGAAGTTGACAAAGAATAGAGGGACTTTGTAGCTATTTTAAAAATGCAATGTGGTAGTAATTAGAAGTGGATATATAGGAAAGTGGGATATCAAAGTTCGTTTCTACTTTATTTAGATACTATTTATTAAACACGGTGTTAAGCACATGTGGTAATTAAAGTATTAAGATAGCACAATGGGACAGGTACTATCATCATCCCCATTGTATAGGTGAGGAAAGTGAGGCAGAGACCAGGTAACTTACATATGGTTATTACCAAATGAAGTAAGGGCAGATCTAGGATTCTGATTAACCTATCTGATCCCCATCCCCCATGCTTATAATCATGTTCTTCTGGCTGTATAATTGCTATCACTGAATTTTTAATGATTATTTCTCTTCCCATGTCTTCACTAGAAAAGAGACTGCTTTAGGAAGTCTGAATATTTTTCTTTTTAGAAATTTATTTATTTATTTATTTTTAGACAGAAGGGAAGGGAGGGAGAAAGAGAGGGAGAGAAACATCAATGTGTAGTTGCTTCTCATGTGCCCCCTACTGGGGACTGGGCCCACAATTGAGGCATGTGCCCTGACTGGGAATGGAACCGTCAACACTTTGATTTGCAGGTCGGCTCTCAATCTACTGAGCCACACCAGCCAGGGCTGAATTTTTTTCTTAATAAGAGAGTCTTATTGATTGGATAGGATAGTTTTTTCTTTTCTTTTCTTTTTTTTAATGGAGTGGGGCAGTGGGCAAGAACCAAGACTCCATATATATAGCTGGTTTCAAGATTTGTGATGTGGTAAAACTATTTTTAATTCAATTCAGAAATTCTAAGAAGTTTCCATCAACCTGCACAGAACATGAAACATCTCTTCTACCATTACTTTTCACCCTGCTTTTCTGAATCACTAGTTGTGTGAACCTGGACAGGTTACTTACTCTTTGTGACATTTTATACATTCAACAGTACAATAATTCCCAGCTCAGCACCTTCTGGTGAATGAGCCAGTGCATGAAAAGTACCCCATTTGGGAAAACGTGAGGGACCTAGAGGGTAGCACACTAAGTGAAATAAGTCAGGCAGAGAAAGAAATACCATATGATATCCCTTATACATAAAATCTAAAGAACAAAATAAATGAACAAACAGGACAGAAATAGGCTCATAGAACAACTGATGGCTGCCAGATGGGAGGGGGTGGGGGTGCTGCATGGAAACGATGAAGGGATTAAGCAGTACAAACTGGTAGCCACAAAATAATCACAGAAATATAAAGTACAGCATAGGGAAAATAGTCAATAATGTTGTATAACTACGTATGGTGCCAGGCACTAGACTTGTCAGAGGGATCACTTCATAAATTATATAAATGTCTAGTCACTATTATGTATACCTGAAACTAGTATAAAATAATATTCAATGTCAACTGTAATTGAAAAATACAATAAAATATCCAAACAGGAAAAAGAACCATATTAAAATTCCATTAGTAACAGTTTTACATACCTGTCAATAATTGTTGATATCCCTCAACTGCTGTTTCTTATGATTTTTACATGTTTTCTTGTGTTTCTGTAGATCTGAGGAGAAAATTAAGCATTTTGGTCAACTTAAATTTGAACTTTTTCTTAAAGACAGTATGTTGAGGAATATACTTTATTTAATTATGGAACTTAAAGTAGCAGCCCAGAAAAACTTTATTTTGGAAAGGCTTTTCTGGAAAGTATGTGTTTTATTTCTAACTTTTTAAAACATGTTTCACCTGTTACCAAATGCAGCATATTCAAGGATAAAGTAAAATGCTGTATAAATAAATATCATCTTTGTGTTTTGATGCTGTATTTTACAGTGTTGATTAAATTTAATGCAATTGTGTCTTAACACATGAAATGTTGTGATGTAATCAATGTGTCTGTGTGTGTGTTGGGGTGGGGGTCGGGGGTAGATGGGAAGAGAGGAGAGTGGTAGCAAAGATAGTAGTTCACTGGCTTGGGTTCACAGAGTCAAAGAGGAGAGGTACTCTGGCTGGTGTGGCTCAGTGAATTGAGCGCTGGCCTGTGAACGAAAGGGTCACAGCTTTGATTCCCAGTCAGGGCACATGCCTGGGTTGTGGACCAGGTCCCCAGTAGGGGGCGCGCAAGAGGCAACACACATTTGATGTTTTTCTCCCTCTCTTTCTCCCTCCCTTCACCTCTCTAACAAATAAATAAATAAAATCTTTTTTTTTTTAAGAAAAAAGTTAAATAAGAGGGGAAACTTCTGGTATGCAATGTGTATGAGTATAGACAGTGGGATGAGAAAGTGGATTTGAAAAAGTTTTACACGTAGGCCCCCTACAATAAAAATATATTGTACTTAAAAAAATTGCTTTTTAGTATAGGACTGTTATTTTTAAAAAGGTGACCCCTGGAGAGTCAACACAACCTCATTCTCACTCAGTGAGTTACAGGTTTACCCTGTAAGACTTCCCTAGTTTCATTTGCAGTTTCAGGTAAAAGGTGTTGAGAAGCCCAGGCAGTGCTGGTGCTGGTGTTAATGAGGCTAATTCTGGCCAGTGGTCTCATACACAGTTGTCACAATTTTACTGAGTACTTGTGCAGTGCACAGCCTCCCCAACCATACAGGACAGTCCTAGCCACTTTTTAGATTCTAAGTGTCTCCCATGTGGAATGACCAACTGTCCCAGCTGACCATCCCACTCAGGATTTACATTTCTATCACCCAAAAGGTTACCTTGTGCCCTTTGGCAGTCAGTTATTCCCAACCCAGTCCTCAGGCAACCACTGTGCTTTCTATCCCTGTATGAGCCTTGCCTGTCCTGGGATTCCACTTACATGGACTTGTACACTCTGCACTCTTTTGTGTCTGGCGTCTTTTGGCACAATATTTTTGAGATTCTTTCATGTTGTTGCAGGTAGGTGGGAGATATTTTATGAGAGAAAATCCCTAAACCAGTGAGCAAGTGGGAGATAATAAGTGATCGTTATTAAGACTTGTAATGTGCTAAGTACTATTCAGGCTTTACAAACATTATGTGATCTAACCCTAACACCAGTTGCATGAAGGGACATTACTGAGCCCACGGTAGAGATGAAGAGGCTGAGTCAGAACACAGTTTGCCAAACGTCATACAGCTAATCAGCAGCAGGGCTGGGACTTGACCTCAGGAATCTGGCTCCAGAGTCAGTGAGTAAACCCACCACGCTATGCTAATTTATTAGGTCTCTGGGTAAGCTCAAGCACTTCTGATGGGCCTGGTGTACATCTTGCTCCTCCCCTGCTTTTCTCCCTCTTCACCTGCCTTCCTCAGCCTCTTCTCATGCCCTATCACCTAAACAAGGGCACACATATCCCTGTCTAAACAAAGAATCTAAGTTATCACTATTTTAAAAAAAGTTCTAGGGGAGAAATGAATAATAGGAATAGAAAAGAGAAGCAATTACATTGTATTTCTCATTAGTACCAGCTTGTCTGATTTCATGGACTAGTGCTCATTTTCATGCTTGATTTACCTCATGAGACTGGATAGGAATACAAGAAGCTTGGTTCCCCACTCTTAAGTCAGTGTTTATTTTGGCAGAAAGGGCAATGTGCATTTCCACCGTATTAACAGGAGTTAATATCTGATAGAAGTTACTATCATTCTGCACCATCTTCAGAGGCTACACTAGTGCTGTCCATTTATTTTTGTAATAGTAAACATTTTTAAATGAGAGCTTATCTGATCTTGATTTCATTATATGTTCACAAAGTCCAAACTACTTTGGAAAGGCAGGAATTACAGTATTCCCCATTTAATATATTATTGGAAGGTAACTGAATGACTTGCCTGAGATTATACACCTACTTCTGGATAATCTTCATTCAGTACTAATGATTGAGGCGTGCCTGGAAGGCATCTCTTGGTCTCATTCTCCAGACTTTAGCTCTTGCCCTGTTCACCAGGACTGCGGTCTCCTGATTGTAAGGACAAGTATGTTTTCAATTTGTGTCATGCTAGTATTAATGAGAGATAATTAAATCATTTCCTTGTCAAAGAAGAAATTATTTTTTTTATTTTACTATGTAATCATAGAGAGTTTTACCAACAGACCCTTAACTTCATCTTTCCTGCTTGCTTGCAGACCAGTGACCTTTCTATTTCCTAGTGAACAAACTTCATGAGTACTTGGCAGAGTCTAGGGATATGAATGCACTTCAAAATAAAAGCCAAAGAGCTGGTGAGCTGGGGTAAGTACTAACTGGATAATCATAGATATTTTTTCCCTGTGGTGTTAAAGATAAATAGAAGGCACTAGACAAAGTATTCACTGATTTAATGATTAATGGTGCTTCAAGTTTCCTTCACATAGATTTTTTAAAATAGTATTCATTTTGTTCTAATTTTGAGAGAAAGACTACACAAGAAACTAGGACTACTGGCTGTCCTAAAGGGGAAAAATTGGGTGTCTGCAGGAAAGACAATTTTTATTGTAATTTCTTTATTGCCTTTGGAATTTTGGGCCAAATATTACCCACTCGAAAAAGTTAAAATTACTTTTAAAAAGTAGTACATGATTATTGTAAAAACTTTGGGGGAAAATGTAAGTACAAAAAACAATATGAAAATGACTTTTAATCCTGACATCCATTCATCCATTTCTGAGTGTTACTGTGTAACCTCAAAGGGTAGGCGCTCCACCAATGCTGGCACCTTGATACACAGAATTTCCTTCCTGTGCTTTTCCCCACATCGATATCTGAGTGCAATTCTATTAAGAATTACTGACTTCGCAGAATTCTGAACTTGTACTGAAATCATGCATTTTCATGCTTTTTTTTTCTCTTTGTTTTCTAGGGCATGCATTGAAATCATACAGAGTCTGGGACTGATGTTCAGAGAAACTGAAACTGAGTCATCACATCTGAACACATTGGCAGTTAAGTAAGGTCTATTAGAAAATAGAAAGTATTGGGACCTTGTAGTTGCAACCTATTAACTATTCCATTGAGTGTCTTCCAAGACACTCATAGCTTTCTAAATTCTCTGTTCAATCTCCTTATAAGCATATTAAATTCTTTTGTCTCTCCACCTCCTTCTCTGATGAACAGATTAACTGGCACATACTGAGTTCTCTCTGTCTCTCTGGATATTGAGGGCACAAAGACTTTCTTAGGATAATTTTATCTTTTCTTACTGTCTGATGAACTTGAAAAAGACCAATGACCCATGACACATTAAAAGCCAGAGGGGTTCTCTACTAGAATTTTTCAGAGTACTGTATATTCACTGTAGGGTAAGTGGAGGCAGCTGGCTTGTTCTCCCAGGTGTCTGGGTAACTAAGGGGAGCAGTGTTCCCATAGCCTTGGAGAGGCCTGCTAACTAGTGTTCTCATAGCCTTGAGACTGAGTCCAATAAACTGTTCCCATAACATAAAGTGGGCTCGCATGCACAGAACTATGTTAATGTAATATTCTGGCAGTTTTCTGGCTTTGTTCCCCTCTAGTACTTAAACAGGTAGGGACTCCCTGCTGGGGGTGACGATGATAAGACACACACAAGGGGACAGGTGCAATGATGGGTGCCACACTGGGGAACAGGGGCCACAACATGAGACATGCAGATAAATATGCAGTTTGCAGCGTGCGTGGCTCGCCCACCCATGAATAAAGGCATGCCAGACATACCAACAGCTCTGTGAACATTTTTCCATCTGCACGAATACCATGAACCTGTCTGGCCTTGAAGGGTGCAACACATCCACCCAACAGAAAAATTACATTGCAAAGGCAGAAATTATAGTAGCTTCATTTAATATATAATAATGTAACCTTGGGGTGAATGATGGAGGAGGGTTTATTAACATATAGCATAAGCTGCTGTAATAAAGACACTCTAAAATATGTGGCCCAAAGAAGACAGAAATTTAAATCTATCATATAACAGTCAAGAGTAGATAGTCAACCTTTCGTCCACAGGATCAACCAGAGACCTAGGTTCCTTCCTTTTGTTGCTCTGTCATTTTCTATCAGGCTATCTTCGACCTTATGATTAAAACTGGCTTACCTACTTGATTTCATTACATCCTGTGGGAAGCAGTGAGAGGTGTGGAGAGAAAGCAAATTTCTTTTTTAAGCAAGGCATGTTAGAGTTTTGCTTATGTTTTAATGGTGAGAACTTCAGGTATGTGGCCACAGCTAGCTGCAAGAGAGGCTGGAAAATGTGTCTGTAGTTGCACAGTTATGTGCCTAAATAAACTTTGGATGGTGATGGGGACATCTATAAATAAAAGGAAGAATGCATGAATATATAATAAGGGGATAATAACATTCTTTGTCACAGAAGGTATGTGTTTGTATGTTTTGCATATTATCTGCTTGTCCTTTTATAGTAAGCATTTTTTAGTTTTTCAGTCCCTATAATCTGTTTCAATTATTCATTTCTGTCACTGTAGCACAAAAGCAGCAATAGACAATATATAAATGAATGGGCACAGTTGTGTTCCAATAAAGCTTTATTTACAAAAACAAGATCTGGGCTATTTGGCCCGCAGGCCAATTTGTTGACTCCTGCTTTAATATAGGAAAATTCACTATTGTTATTTTCTCTGCATACGTCCAAGATAGAAATTCAAGATTATTTCTAATATTTCTATCCTCTTCCACAGTGAAATTACTGCTAAATCATGTTACTCTTTTTGTCTCTTTTGTTCCCTACCTTTCTGTATCCAAGTTAAAAAAAAAGAAAATCACTTACTAACCTCTCCTATATAGTGCTGTATTTTAATTGTTCTGTCTTAACTTGGTTTGACCATATCAGCCCTACTATATCAAGTTTCTTTCCTGATATGACTAATTCGTCCTTCAATATATATATTATATTGCAGTAATGAGTGTGGTTGTAATATTAACTTTTCAGCCAGTTTTCACATGCAGAGGGTCATGTTATCCATAGCATTACTAGTACGGTAAACATCTAATATAAGCATATTAGTCTTCTATTGCCCTGTAACAAATTACCACAAATTCAGTAGTTTAAAACAATGTAAATTTTTTATCCCTTGGTTTCTGTGGATCAGGAGGTCTGGGCATTGTCTAGTTAGATCCTCAGCTCAGAGTCTCAGAAGGCTGAAACCAAAGGGTCTGCTGGAGTTGCAATCTCATCTGAGGCTTGGGGTCCTCTTCCAACTCATTTGGGTGATTGTTGGCAGAATAAATTTCCTTATAGCTATAAACTCATGCTCAGGGAAGGCCTAAGCTCTCTTTTAAAGGGCTCACTTGATTAGATCAGGCCCATTCAGGATAATCTTCCTTTAATTAAGCCAAGTCAACTAATTAGAAACCTTAATGAAATATGCAAAACCCCTTTACCTATCATAACATAATCATATGAGTGATACTCTAACACATTTACAAGTCCTACCCAAATTTAAAGGGACAGGTTTGGGTTAGGACATATAAATGGGCAGAAATCTTGGAAACCCAACAGAATTCTGCCTGTCACAATATCATATAATGACTCCTGAGGCTATGAGTTTGCCTTTCAAAGACTATATTTTAAAATATAATACATTCAAAATTCTTACACTGGAAATAACAACAATTTAAGCAATGAAAGAACCAAACTGTTGGCACCACGTTTTAAGGCTGTGATGTCAATCCTGTAAATCTTTATCTTCAGGCTGAAACTACCATTTAGATCATACTTTCTTTTACCAATTATTGGCCTTGTGGATTTTACATTGAGTTGGCAGAAGGGGTAGATTACAAATTAAATTCCAGTTGAGCAAATAAAAAAGCATTTAATCACTTCAGTATTTTCCTCTATTTTTTCATAAGTGCAGATTTTATTAGTCCAACCCACTTCCTTGTATTCTTCTTGAAATGCACCATAATCCTTTCATGTTTCAATACTGTTATGATTGAATTCATATATTATCACAGCAAGTGAACCAGTTTTTGAGTATTCCTTCCCTTAGCCTTAGCCGTATGATACTTTGAAAAGAAGTTGTTGCTGAAAATAAAGGACTAAAATTAAATATAACAGTGAATGGAATGTCAGTTCAAACTTAATATCAGGAAAAGCTATTAAATGTAGTGTTTTGTTAATTTTGGAAGGGTCTTCTAAGAGTAAAATTGGCCATTTTTAAATAGCTGAATAAAACATTAGCGAATATCCTGTAGGACATATCCTGCTTTTCTTTTTTGAGAAACGTGCTGACGTGATTCTTCTCTTTTTGCACATGTGAGAAAACTAGATTTGCTTTTCAAGTTGGAGAAAGGAGAATTGCATTTAATTAGGATTTTTGTTAATCATGAACTTCTAATCATGGTAATGATTTAAATGATTGTAAAAAGATGAGGAAGCCTTAAATATTAATAAACAAGGACTGTTTATAGTCTCCTTTACTCCATTTTGAAAGGAATGCTTATGGTTAAGAGGATTTTTATACACTCCTATCTGTAATTCTTTTCCTACTCCTACCTGTCAAAGCTGCTCTTGTCTTCAGTTAGGCAGCTGTACTTCTAGTGGTCTGCTTTCAGCTCCTTCCAAGCATCCATGAGTTGTTCTGCACATATGAAGATGGTATTACTAACCCAGCTCCTCAGAATGCTGTTTGAATGAAGATTTTTTTTATTTTCAAATCATATGGTATATTATTCAAACATGCAGGTCCATTTACGGGATTTATGGCTGTACATTAGTGAACCCACACTACATTTGAAAGCAAAAGACCTGAAGTTTAATATCAGTTTTATTAACAGTTAGAGGCCTTCAGTAGAACAGTAAACCTCTGAAATGCTTGTCTAAGGAAAGGTTGTAGAGTCAAAACACTTGCAGTCAAATAAGCATTTTTAAGAAATGCTTCAGCCCTGGCTGGTGTGGCTTAGTTGGTTGGAGTGTCATCCTGACAACCAAAGGGTCATGAGTTTGATTCCTGGTTAGGGAACATGCCTGGGTTGTGGGTTCTGTACCGGTCAGAGCATGTAGGAAGTGCAAACTATCAATGTTTCTCTTTAACATGGATGTTTCTCTCCCTCTCTCTCCCTCTCTATTCCCCTCTCTAAAATCAATGAGCATGTCCTCAAGTGAGGATTTAAAAAAAAGAAAATGAAATGCTTTATACTGTTTCTTTGTCCTGGAGATATACAGTGCATGCACATTAGCATATTAAAGCCTCTGAGAAGTCATGTAGTAAAGATATCCAGCAAACTTGGTTAAATCAAGTATTTCTCACCCCTCTTATTTTTAAACATTTAAAAAAAAAATCCTCACCTGAGAATATGCTTTATTCATTTTAGAGAGAGAGAAAGGAAAAGAAGGAAGGGGGAGACAGAGAGACAGAAACACTGATGTGAGAAACATCCATCAGCTGCCTCCAGTAGGCACCCTGACCTGGGGATGAACCAGCCACCTAGGTATGTACCCTGACTGGGGATTGAACCCGCAACATTTTGATGCATGAGACTATGCTCCAATCACCTGACCAGGGCTCATTCCTTTTTTCAAAAATATATTTTCACTTAAATGGCTTATCTCTGGACATTTGTCTGCATATCTAAGGATCCAAAAGTTCAGTCAAGAATGGTCTTCAGAGCCCTGGCTGGCGTAGCTCAATGGATTGAGCGCAGGCTGTGAATCAAAGAATGGTCTTCAGGTACAGACTTCTGGTCAAGATGGAGGCATAGGTAAATATGCTTCACCTCTGCATACAACTACAGTAAAAATTATGACTAGACTATAAAACAAATATCACCCAGATTCATTGGAAAATTGAGCTGTATGGAGACCAACAACCAGGGATTTAAAGAAGTCACAGTCATTCAGATGGGTAGGAGGGGAGGAGACTCAGAGAGCATGGAGATGTGGAGTGGCTCAGAGAGGCGGAGGAACAGATAGTCCCACACTGACATGTGGTGGATAAAAATCAGGAGGGATGCCTTGGGAGTGAGTGATCCCAAACCCAGATCAGACCATGCAGTCCAGGGTTCCAGACCCAGGAGTATAAGTCCCCATAACTTCTGGCTGTAAAAACCAGTTGGGGTTGGGACAGTGGAAGAAACTGTGGGATTCTCAAGAGATTCCTCTTAATGGGACCAAAATGGTTTCAGGACTCACACAGATCCATCCCTTCTGGGATTCAGTACCAGGGCAACAGCTGGAAGGGCACCAATGGCATACAGGAAGAAGGGGAGAAAGTGAAGTGACTGGCAACAGGGCAAGTGCCAGGAGACAGCTTCCTCCAGGGCAATCTCCAGAGGCCCGGCAGCAGCATTATCTTCTCTCTGAGCCCTGCCCCCACATAAAGCCACAAAGTGGTGAAATGGGTTGCCCAGCCCTGGCAATTACCTAAGGCTCCACCCCAAACAATTTAAAGGTGCCCTTTTTACAGTAGGCCACACTGCTAAGACAGAGAGTCAAAGCAGCTGTACCTCAATACAGAGAAACAAACACAGGGAGGCTGCCAAATTGAGGAGGCAAAGAAATATGGTCCAAATGAAAGAACAGACCAAAACTCCAGGAAAATAACTAAACAAAATGGAGTTAAATAACCTATCATGCAGAGTTCAAAACACTGGTTATCAGGATCCTCAAGGAACTCATTGGGTACTGAAACAGGTTAAAAAAGACCCAGGCAGAAGTAAAGGTTGCATTAACTGAAATAAAGAAAAATCTACAGTGAACCAACAGTGAAGGGAATGAAGCTGAGAATCAAATTAATAATTTGGAACATAAGGAATAAAAAAGAATTTAAAAAAATGAGAATAGAATAAGGAAACTTTGGAATATCTCCAAATGTACCAACATCTGGATCATGGGGGGTGCCAGAAGGAGAAGAGGAAGAGCAAGAAACTGGAAATGTATTCAAAAAAAGAATGAAAGAAAACTTCCCTAATTTTGTGAAGGAAATAGACATGCAAGTCCAAAAAGCACAGAAAGTCCCAAACAAGTTGAACCTAAAGAGGACCACACCAATACACATCATAATTAAAATACCAAAGGTTAAGATAAAGAATCTTAAAAGCAGCAAGAGAAAAGCAGAGAGTTAATTTCAAAGGAGTTCCCATAAGACTCTCAGTTGATTTCTCAAAAGAAACCTTGTAGGCTAGAAGGGGCTGGCAAAAAGTATTCAAAGTGATGAAAAGCAAGGACCTATAACTTATATTACTTTATCCAGCAAGGCTATCATTTAGGATTGAAGGGTAGATAAACTGCTCCCCAGACAAGGTAAAACTGAAGGAGTTCATTATCACAAAGCCATTATTATGTAAAATGTTAAAGGGAACTATATAAGAAAAAGAAGATCAAAACTATGAACATTAAAATGGCAGCAAATGCACAACTATCAAAAACTGAATCTAAAGAGCAAATTAAGCAAACTAAGCAAACAAGCAGAATAGGAACAGAATCATAGTTATGGATATCATTTGGGGGATTATCAGCTGTGAGGGGAAAGGGGAGAATGGGGGAAAAGGTGCAGTGATTAAGAAGTACAAATTGGTAGGTACAAAATAGACAGGGGGGTGTTAAGAACAGTATAGGAAATAGAGTAACCAAATAACTTACATGCATTACCCAGGGACATGAACCAAGGGAGGGGACTGCTGAAGGGAATGGGGGTTCTGGATGGAGGGAGACAAAGGGGGGAAATTGGGACAATTGTAATAGTATAATGAATAAAATATATTTTAAAAGAATAGTCTTCAATACTTTGTATTTTTTAATTATAATCATATTCAGTGTCTACAAACTTGGCTTCATTGTTTATGTTTTTGGACTTTACTCATTAATCACTTTTTAATTATTTTTCAAGGGAACACTAATAAATCTCTTGGTAATATTAATTAGCAAGCCTCGGATTCCAAAATCTTGTCCTATCCAGTTGGTGGCTGATTCTTTAGTTGAGATGTTTTTGGATGTTGAGGTGAGATGAGAATTTTGGCATAGATTAAACACAATAATATAGGGTCCCTGGCTTCTTATCTTTTAATGTGGACTGGGACATTGTAGAATATAGATATATAGTTAAATCAAAGAATAACTTTTGCCAGTAATCTCAAAACTTAATATATCAAATTTATATGAATTATTTCCCTTAGTATACATATGTAAGACATGTATACTAAGGAAAATAATGAGCATTCTATATATATTAGATAAATCTGTTTGTCTCTATACAAAATAGATATGTATTGGGTTGACCAAAAAGTCCGTATAGTTTTTTCCATAAAATAAAAGACACATTTTTAATTTTAACCAATAACTTTATTGATTTGGCTATTTTGAGTATGTCAACTATCTCCTGCATGGTAGAACATTGATTGTTCTCAATTAATGTCTTGATTTGGTTGCCATCAACTTCAACTGGTCTACCCAACCGTGGAGCATCATCCAGCAAGAAGTCTCAAGCATGAAAACTCGCAAACCACTTTAGCCATGTTTGATCAGTCACAGTACCTTCTCCACACACGCACAAATCTTCTATTGAGTTTCAGTTGTGTTTTTACCTTTCTTGAAATAATAAAGCATAATATACCAAAAATACTGTGTATTGTCTTGTCTTGCAGGGGCTGGGTACAGGTGGGCAAAGGGGGTAAAATGGGGACCATCTACAATAGTGTTGACAATTGAAAAAAAGAAAAGAAGTTAGTGCAGTAGTCCAGGTGAGGGATAATATGGGCCAGAAGGAAGTCTTGTTTGACTCCCAAATAGTACTAGGCTTTCTTTCTAGAGCTCTCCTAACTTCCTATACTTTTCTTTATAGCCCTTACCTCATTTTGCCACTGCGCATTCATTTATTTGGTTATTAGATTGATGTATATTCCTCACTAGATTGTACATTTCACAGGGTAGGGGCCATGTCTCTGTTGCTCTCCATTGTATCCCCAACACCTAGTACAGAGTCTGATGCATATTTGTTGAATAACTAAGTGAAGAAAAGAAAAGGGATGGCCATTATAAAGAGAAGAGATTCCAGAAAATTTTGGGAAATTGAATTGATAGACTGATGTGGAAATAAAGTATGAAGATTAGATGATTTTAGATTCTGGCCTGGGGGTCAGATAACAATTATAACAAGAAGAGGAGATTCAAAGGGGAAATACTGAGATTGGTTTGGGGTTAGTTGATTTGATTTGGCTATGGTATTTCCATATGAAAATATCTAGTGGGCAGAATAGACAGGTCTGTGTTTCCTGTTTTTGGACTTGCTGACCTTTTGCACCTGGGCTATTACTGCAACCATGAGTGGATCATATAAATTTTGTTCTGAGGTCTAATAGAGTAGGAAATTTTTAAACTATTGCTCTTCCTGGCAAAGAATACTGTTAGGGAAAATGTGTTGGCCTACAGCACGCCCGCAGACACAGCTCTCATCCTCCAAATGGCCTATGGGTTAGAAGACAGCCTCAACAGTTGTTTGGAGTTCTTGAGAGCCAAAAACTGTCTCCATATTTACCCAGATCATAAGAGTTATAGTGCAAGTTGCACGTAATCCTAAATTTCCAAGAATCTCCTATCTTAATTCTGGCGAGCGTATTTTTACTATTTTGAAAGAAAGTAGAGTGATTGATCTGAATGATTTTGCAAATCAGTGTGTATTTTTTGTGTTAGTGTTCTGGGGGCCATTGTATCTTCTCTCCCTAACCCACTTTCTCAGCCATTATTAAATGTGTAGTCTTTTTTATGAAAATGACTTTTTTTTTTTAGAATGACTAAACCAAAGAAAACAGGAAAATTGACCACATTAATTTATACTTTCAGTTAGTCAAAAATTCTTTTATGAATACCTAAAAGGAACCAGGAGAAATTACCATTTTTGGCTCTGCAAATGATATTGCATTGATTATTATTTAAAATTCTAGTGACAGGAGCTTATCCTGCAATATAGCTATAGCTACAGCTACAGCACTTTTGTATAAGATACTTCTTGTTTTTCAGCAGATACAATATATATTTTTATTATACATATTATATTGTGTGGTTATTATATATGTGTAGTATATCATTATATATTATACGATTAATAATATACCTTTAAAATGCTTGTATTAGCCCTGGCTGGTGTAGCTCAGTGGATTGAGCGTGGGCTGTGAACCAAAGCATCGCAGGTTTGATTCCCAGTCAGGGCACATGCCTGGGTTCCAGGCCACGGCCCCCAGCAACCGCACATTGATGTTTCTTTCTCTTTCTTTCTTTCTCCTGTCCCTCTCTAAAAATAAAATAAATAAAATCTTTAAAAAAAATAAAAAAATTAAATGCTTGTATTAGAGAAGGTCTCCAAAACTGGTTAACTCAAATGATAAGACTTTTGCTCTTAAGTATTCATCTAGCTTATTTTCTTTTAAGTTTAATTTTTATTTTAAGTATATTTTATTTACTATACTGTTATAATTGTCCCCATTTTTCCCCTTTGCCCCCCTCCACCCAGTATGTCCCTTCCATCCAGCAATACCCGCCTCCTTAGTTCACATCCATGGGTCATGTGTGTAAGTTCTTTGGCTTCTCCATTTCCTATACTATTGTTAATATTCCCATCTATTTTGTTCCTAGCAATTATGCTTCTTAATCCCTGTACCTTTTCCTTCATTCTCCCTCTTCCCCTTACCTGCTGATACCCCTCCAAATGATCACCATACCTATGTTTCCGTTCCTATTCTGATTGTTTGCTTAGTTTGTTTTTATTTTTTAGATTCAGTTGTTGATAGTTGTGAGTTTGATGTCATTTTAATGTCCATAATTTTGATCTTCTTTTTCTTATATAATTTCCTTTAACATTTCTTATAATAATGGCTTGGTGATGATGAATTCCTTGAGTTTTACCTTGTCTGGGAAGCACTTTATCTGCCCTTCAATTCTAAATGATAACTTTGCTTGATAGAGTAATCTTAGTTTTAAGGACTTCTTGAAAGAAATATTCATCACTTCTGGCCTGCAAAGTTTCTTTTGAGAAATCATCTGACAGTCTTATGGGAACTCCCCTGTAGGTAACTAACTGCTCTTCTCTTGCTACTTTTAAGATTCTCTCTTATCTTTAATCTTTGACATTGTAATTATGATGTGTCTTGGAGGGAGCCTCTTTATATCCATTTTGTTTGGAACTCTCAGTACTTCCTGGACATACATGGCTATTTCCTTCATCAAATTAGGGAAGTTTTCTTTATTTTTCCAAATAGATTTCCAATTTCTTGC
>PVIA01002114.1:0-228632 GCA_004024845.1 Tonatia bakeri | reverse complement strand
TCTGCAGGGCATGAAAGGAAAACAGTGGAAGGGAGAGGGGAGAGCAGGGAAGACATTTTTCTGAGTACATCTTTTTGCATAATTGTCACAATTGTCATAATCGCACTTTCTGAAGCATGTTGATCTACAAATTAATATGTGTATATAATTAACAAGAATGAGATAAAGGAAAAATCTAAAAGTGTAAATTGAAACCAATGAACCTTACTATATTTCAATTTAATAACATAACACCCAGAAGTAAAATCTCTGGTATGAAAGCTAGAAGACAGAGCTAGTTTTCCTCATTTATAAATGATAGCCCAGCCAGTCTCACACAGCGCCTGCTGTGTGAGCATCCCTCCAGACACCCACTGTTCATATGTAAGAGAATGCTGAACCTCGCTTCCTCATAAACAAAATGTAGTGATTAGTGTGTTCGCAGGTAGGATGATATGAAGGATACTCTGTCGTTCAGAGCACAGGCTGTGAAACCCCGTTCCTGGGTGCAAACACCATCCTGATCTCATTCGCACTTTGGAATCTTAGAACAATATTTAACTTTTTTTGAGTCTAAGTGTCCTCTTAAAATTAAACACATAAAATTAAAAAAGGTTTCAACTGCATCCTTCATTTAGGCTAAGGACTGAATGTGAGTGTACTCCTGCAAATAAATGGGGTAATTCATGTAAGGAATTTACCTGGAGTGTAAGCTCCACAGAAAGGCAGGTCCTTTTTGCTTCACTGTTGTATCATTAACCCTCGATCCTGCCTGGCACACACTCAGCACTCGTCACACATCTGTGAAATGAATGACTAAAAGCCTTTTCCTGGCTCCTGACACAAAAGTGTTAGCTGTGTCGTCATTATCTTCGTAACTATGAACATCTTTATCATTATTAGTACATGATTGATGTGTGTACAGGTGTTTTGTTTCCAAACATAAGTGGGAAAAGGAGACAGTCCCTTTTCCTCTCAACATGTAGGGTTGAGTTGCAGTGTACAACATAAAGAAGACTGATTCCTGAGGAGGAACGGGGAGGGGAAAGGTTGATGGCAGAAAAGAATACACGCAGTCCTTCCTTGACTGATGTTTCCACATTGGTAATTGGGTGCCTCCCCTCCCCTGCCCTTCCACATCTTTAACAGGATAAAGAAAAGGGAAAAAAGTATCCAAAATCTAAAAAAAAATGTTCAGTCTGAAACTACAGAAAATGAGGTAGCAGTCCTGAGTATCAGTAATTGATCCCTTTGAAGTTTTATGTTAGGAGAAACTCGGGCCCCTGACAGAAGCTTCTGATCTCATTAGGGGGAAAGTAAATCCTGTAGAAATGTATCTTCTAGCAGCTCTACCTGAGGTTTCAGTTCTCCTGCAGAAAAATTCCTGGCTTGATTACACCCCAGAGCCATATTTCTCGCAAACTCTGACATCAGAACTCCTGGACTGGGCAATGAAATCTTTAGGGGAAGAAAAAGGGAGTTTATTGTGGAAAAGAAAATGTCTTTGATGGAAGCCCAAGCCTACAGTGTGTACTGTCATGCAGCATGATTTAAATCTCGGAGATTTTTTGACTCTCCTAAGAAATTATTTACTTTGTACGTGGGAACTTTTTTAGTGGAAGAAAAAAGCATGGTTTAACATGACAGATGAAAGTTTGTTGGGGAAGGGCCATCAAAGAACATGTATAAAGGACACATGGACAAAACCAAAGGGGGTAGGTTCAAGGGTAGGAGGTAGGAATGGGTGGGACGGCAGGGCATGGTGGGGTGAAAATGGAGACAACTGTACTTGCACAACAATAAAAAAAAGTTTGTGGCGTAAAGACCAACATGGATTTAGAGTTCCTATAATGAAGGAGCTTCATCCATCTCTTAAGAATTGTATCCAGTAAGAAGCCAGGTCTAGGTCAAGCTCTGATGTTAAATGAGAAGTTCACTTTTCCTTCTAGATCAGTCCCTTCATTTTTAAACTGCCAGGAGGACAAGAGAGGCAAGTGGGACTACGTATTTCTACAGCTGCTTTTCAGCTTTTCAACGATTAAAAAATATTGAATTCAAACCAGACACTGACACCGGAGTTAGCCTACAAAAAAGCACATGGGCAGCAATGGCCTCCCAGATCCTTTTGTGCTGGGAATAGGATGGGCGTGGGGACGCTTGCTAGCATTTTCATGCCAGTTAGACCCATTTCCCTTTTAGAATTCTCATTTCCCAAGCTTCATCTCAATTCCCACCGCTAGCGCCAGAAAGCCTTGCCAGTTCCTCTGGACCACTGTCTCCTTGACCATCGTGCTTGTCTGTAATTCAGCACGCAGGCCAGTCTGCCTCTCTGCTGTGTTGATGGCCCCAGAACTTGAGGGCTCATCATTGCACAGCTGATGCCTGCTGGGCTTGGCCCAGCAGTGCTCACGGGATCTGCTTCACCCAGTTTCCTCCCTTGGCAAGCCCATGCAGCTTTCATACAGGTCTCCTTCCCACCTCTTTTCAACCCTCTACGTGATCCATTCACAATGAAATATGCTTTGTAAAGGCAGCAAAAAGGTTTTATATAGCCTTTTTTTACCTTTTTAGTATTTATTTTTTATAGTTAATATTATTTTGCATTATTTTCAGGTATACAGCATAGTGGTTAGACAACCATATACTTTACAAATTGATCCCTCCCCCGCATATTTCCACTACCCACCTGGAACTGTACATGGTTATCACAATATTATTGTCTATATTCCCTATGCTGTACTTTACATCCCAAGACTATTCCATAATCACCAATCTGAACTTCTCAATCCTTTTGCCTCTTTTACTCAGTCCCCCAACACCCCTCCCCTCTGGCAACCATCAGTTCGTTCTCTGTATCTATGAGTCTATGTTTTGTTTATATTGTTTATATATTTGTTTATATATTATTTATATTGTTCTTTAGATTCTACATGTAAGTGAAATCATATAGTACATGTCTTTCTCTGGCTGACTTATTTCACTGAGCACCATACCCTCTAGGTCCATCCACACTATCACCATCCTTTTGTGGCTGAGTAATATTCCATTGCATATATATGCACAACAGCTTTTTTACCTACTCATCTACTGATGGGCACTTGGGTTGCTTTTTGTCGAATAAGCTTTTTATTTCCTGTTAGAACAAAACTTTATAAAAATGCATATGTTGATATTTCTCACTCTGATGGGATTCAAAAGGTATGTTACTGAAAAGTTATCATTTTTTAAAATTTCCTGAAGGATAATTCCTCAGACCAACAATCACATTAATGACAAATAGGGATGTGGGGAGAGATAGTCAGCTTCTCCCTACATTCAGGTATGCTTCCAATTCACAGCTGAATTTCAGGCTGGTGGGTCATTGAGCTTGGTGGTTTTTTACCCACAGTCAGGCCATGCCTCTTTTTGGAATGAGGTTGTCACTCCTTCTCCCTCTGCCCTGACAATGACTGGTGTGAAGCTGGCCCTTAGCCCTTGCCCCTGCAGTGGCATGGGAACTCATTTTGGGCTCTGGGCCATGGACCACATATCCCCTTGTGTAACTGAATGCATGTTCCATTGTGCGGTGTGGGTAGAACACACATCACTCCCAGGGAAAGTCATATTCTCCACTCCAGGTTTTTCAGAGAGCCACACACTCATGGTGGTGAGGGTAGTGACAGATCGGGTTCTCATGTGCTTCCCAGCTGTGAATGAGGCTGCTTTTTGATACCTATTTGCTTAGTTTTCCTAGTTGTACCCTCCCTCTCCTAGCATCTTGAAGGAGAGAAGAGATGAGCTATGGGCTAGTCCTCTAAGCACCCATCATGAGAAAACCCAAAGTTTCCTCTCATGCCCTTTGGCCTCTATAACCTTTATCTGCCTTGAGATTCTTGGTCAGAAACAGCAGATAAAAACCCTGGCCAGGAAGCCAGGAGACAAGGCTCTAGCTCTCGGCCCTTCTTGCTTACATTCACTTAGTGTAACTGAGAAGATAGAGAACAAAGAAAGCTTAAAGTTGTTTGATTTTGTTTTCCAGTTTCCTGAATGACTAGATCTAAATACAACAATCTGAATTTTCTATTACCCTGTAGAGTATCTTTATGAGTTTATTTGGGGGAGGGGGACTAGAAAGATGGAAGGCAATTATTTCCAAAGAGGAAATTGTACTTAGAGCAAAGAACAGACTCTTTCAATGGCTAAACTAGTTTTATTATTCAAAACAAGCTTTTCCTTGAAACTTGCAGTTAAAAAAAAAGAAAAATGCTTAGCAAACCTTAAGTGATTAAATTATTGGAGGAAATCAGAGTAGTTTTATACCCCCTTACTCAATAAGGAATAAAAGGCAATTCATATGTATGTACAACATTTATAGGACAATACTGACATAGATCCAGTTGCACATAGTTATGGACATAACTTATCAAAATCTTTCTTTCCTCATCATCTTCATGATGTTTTTTATGTGACATGATGTGGAGCTACCCGATGAGGGGAGAGAATCTTATGGAAATATGGATGATGTGTTATCTAGCACCGTGTCTGAAAGACAATTGAGCTTCTGTACAATTTTTCTCCAAAATGTTGATTTCATTTATGACTAAGAAGTCCTGCCATGACCATGGCAGATTATTATATATTCCAACAGCTGTAATTGTTATGTTGTCCTAAATAGTGAGCCAAATATTATTTCCTTGCAACTTGCAACCCATAATCTTTAATCTGCTCTTTGGGTTTGCCGAGTTCCACTTCCAAGTGATGACTGCCCAGATATTTGTCACCGCTTCTTCTTTTGCAAAATCAACCTTTTCAGATCTTTAACAGGTCTTTAAAGTTATTGATTCAAATGAAGTGTTGTGTATGTTCATCTTTTAAGTGTGTTCCTGTTCCCCAGTGGCCCTCCTCTTTTGGTTTGAATAATGAGTTTACTGTTTAAATTCTATATTCTCACTACCTGATATTTCAGATATTTAACTGTTTATTATCTGTTTCCTCCATGAGAATATGTGTCATGAAAACAAATATTTGTTTTGTCCCTTGCTGTATCCATATTGCTTAGAATAAAGCCATTATAAGGAAGAGATAAGACAGACAGACTAGAGGCAGGGTGCAACAGAAGCAAGGTACCAGATCAAGTGGGAAAGGTAGGTGGCACCTGGAGCAGGCAGGAAAGCTGGCGGTGAACTTGTTAAAGAGCTTTGTCATCATCCTTTGAACCACTGCCTGCCATTGAAGTGTTCTACTGAAGTTGTGCTTTGACAAATTTACATTTCAAAAAATCACTCTCTATCTTAGAGAACTAAATGGAGACCCCACTACTGTCTGTAGATCTTCAAGGATTGACCCCAGGAATTCGGTGACCCCATCATTCAGGCCTCAGATGTCTTCTGTGAAGGTCAGGTGGTTTGAGCTGCTTTAGAGCTCACAGATCTCTGTCTGTGTGAGGCCCTCTCCCTTCCAAACAGAACTCTGTTCTTCTTCTGCTTTGAAAATCACTCTCAACCTAGAAATTATGGTCAGAACCCTCTGTACTCAGCAGCACTGGTATAGCTATTCTACTGAGTTACTGCCATGACCACCTGGGGGTATTGTACACAGAGTTAGAGAAAGAAGGCCTGGTTCCCATTAGTCATATAATAAACACATGTCTAAAAAATAACTAAATGGAAAAATTTGCTTTTTGAATTATGAAGGATTTGACTATTATCTTCCTTGATACCCATACCTACCATCCTCATTTAGTTCCAACTTTCATCATATCTTTCATTTCAGTTTCTCCTTATTCAGTTTCATTTTCCTGTTTTCACTGTTATTGCCAAGTCTCTGTTCTACATTTTTGACTTGCTGTTTGAGTTGGGAGGTGGGAACTGCATTATTTTTATCAGACATAAATGCAGCTCCTGAACTTTGAAACTGATTTAGTGCTATTTTTCTAACTTAAGTTTCCCTTTATTTCTGTGTGCTTTGATAGGGAGGACATAACCTGGTTTCCCCTTGTTCCTGCTGATTTGCTATTTTTGAAGGAGAAATAAAATTGACAAGATGAAAAACTTATTGCCCAATGAATCTGACACCCATGAGCTCATAACTCCTACATACTGATGTGATGAGAGGTTTCTCTATTCTTCTTCCATCTGGGAGAGCACAGATTTCCACCCGCAGCTTCCAGGACCAGGCCGAGTAAGATCAGGAAGCAAATATTTGGAGTGTCACTAGAGCTGTGGACAGCCATATCAATGAGTCATTGTTGGTGTTTCTAGAGAACCTCTGTTCCTGAGCCTTGATTGCAGATAGGTTTAAGTTAAGACCATGGAGTTCAACCAAAAGTACAGAGCAAAACTAAGAGAAGAAAAAGTTAAGAGCCAAAGAAACTAGACAACATTTATTTGTTCATCTGTCTGCTTTGTGCAAGCTGTTCCTCATCTATTGTGGATTTCATGGGATCCAGTTAATCACCTTGACATCTCTGGGCAGGTGATCTGGTAGATGAATGACCAAGGAAATAATATTTCTGCTCTGGCAGCAATGTGCAGTATGACATTGGAGGTCATGAAAATATTATCAGGAACATTGGCTTTCGGAACATGGATGCATTACTCAGTATCATTTCCTCATGAACTAGCCAAATACATTTACTACTAGGAATTTAACAGTAAGAATGAATCCAATGTAATTTGGCTGCAGCCTCCTTATGAGTTCTGGGATTCACTGCAGACATTGGAGCCTATTTCTTTCTTCATTTATTTGGGAAGAATGAGTCCCATTGAAGAAGAGTCATTGTCAAGGACATGCCATGAATGTCTGGCAGAATCAGGATGAGAACTTACAACTGTTGGCTGTAATTCAATGTTCATCCTTTGCCCAAATAGTCTCTTGATTCATTCTGGTATGGTATTCAGAAGCAAAACACAACCACTGCCCCAACTCCCTTGATAGACAGGGCTCATCAGGGGTCTCTGAAGAATGGTCCATACTGTGTGCTGCTAATTCAGACTGTTTGTGCCCTACTCATTTTAGAGTGGGGAGCATGAGCCTCCAAGAGCACTTCTTTCCTTATGAGACACTAAGTCCATCAGTTGTTATATACTTTTGGGATGATCCTTCCTACAAGTGCTTATGGTTATATAACGACAGCCTGTTACTTCAAAGACCATAATGTTTAGGAAAAGGATTCACCAAATCTCTAAAGATGGAATATTCTGTCTCTGTTGTTCACTGAAGCTGCAATCTCTTCTTTAAACAAGATCACAGTCTTTTCTTTTTCTTTCTTTTCTTTTATTTTAATCATTGTTCAAGTACAGTTTTCTGCCTTTTACTCCCATTCCAGCCCACTCTTTCTTCTTTCTTTCTTTCTTTCTTTCTTTCTTTCTTTCTTTCTTTCTTTCTTTCTTTCACTCAGTCAGGGCATGACTTCAATGAAAAGACAGACAAAGCAAGAGGATGCTGGCAGTTGTCATGGGTGGGAAAGAAAGGTAGAAATGGGTTTCATCTATTTCATTTTGGATGATAATACCAAAATAAAATCTTTCTGACATGCCTCCTGAAGCCTGAAATCCTTTTATTAAGGGATAAAGTCTTAGTGAGAAACTAAGCTTAAATGTAAATTCCAAAAAAGAGATTTATATGAGAATATAATAGAGAAATAAAAATGACTGATTAGAGGTTATTTTTCTTTGGAGAACTATCCACTCTGTTCCTTTAATCATTTTTAAATCAAATTATTAGTTTTTTTCCACTCAAGTTACAGGAGTTTCTTATGCATTTTAGAGACTAATTCCTTGTCAGATATGTGTTTTGCAAATATCCCATTCTGTAGGTTGCCTTTTTATTCTGTTGAAATTTTTTCCTTTACTATGTAAAGCTTTGTATTTTGACCTAGTCCACTTGTTTATTTTTGTTTATGTGGTCTGTTTTTTTGGTGTTGTATCTGTGGAACCATTGTCAAGACAAATGTCAAGGAGCTCTTTCCCTGTGTTTTCTTGTAGAAGTTTTAAAGCTTTGAGTCATAAGTTAAAGTTTTCCCTTTATTTTCAGTTGATTTTGTACATCATGTAAGATAAGACTTCAATTTCATTCTTTTACATGTAGACATTCGGTTTTTACAACACCATTTGTTTAAGAAACTGTCCTTTCTTCAATGTGTTTTCTTGGCACTACTGTCAAAAGTAAGTTGACTAGATATGTATAGGTTTTTGGGGGGCTCTATTCTGTTCCATTAGTCATAATGGAACGGTATCTTAATTTTTTTACTATGGTAACTTTGTCATGTATTTAAAATAAAAAAGTATAATACTTTACAGTATCATAAAGGATTAGTATTATCCTTTTTTATCGAGGTCAATTAGATTATTCAGGGTCTTTTTTAGTCCCACATGAATTGTAGAACTGTTTTTATACTTCATTTAAAAATGCCATTGATATTTTGATACAGACTGCATTGAATTCATAGAACATTTTGGGTAGTATGAACAATTTAACAATATAAGACTTCCAATCCATGAACACATGGTATATTTCTATTTGTGTCTTGTTAAATTTCTTGCATTAATGTCTTATAAGTTTATGTTTTTAACTTACTTAAGTTTCTTCCTAGTTTATTTTTTCTGGTGGTATTGTAAATGGGATTAGTTTTCTAATTTCTTTTTAGATGGTTTGATGTTAGTATATATAAACACCAGTGATATTTTATGTTGATTTTGTATCTTGCAAATTCACTGAATTTATTAATTAGTTCTAACAGTTTTCATGGAAATTTTTGGATTTGTGATGTATAGAATTATGTTATCTGGCCCTGGCTGGTGTAGCTCAGTGGATTGAGTGCGGGCTGTGAACCAGTCATCGCAGGTTCGATTCCCAGTCAGGGCACATGCCTAGGTTGCAGGCCATGTCTTCCAGCAACTGCACATTGATGTTTCTTTCTCTCTCTCTCTCTCTCTCTCTCTCTCTCTCTCTCCCTCCCCCCTTCCTCCCTTTCCTCTCTAAAAATAAATAAATAAAATCTTTAAAAAAAAAGAATTATGTTATCTGCAAGCAGGGACAATTTTCTTTGTTTCTTTCTCATTTGGTAGTCTTTTATTTCTTTTTCTTGCCTAATTGCTCTAGCTAAGATGTTCAGTACTATGTTAAATAGGAATGGTGGTGAGACTTGGTCTCCTTGCATTGTTCCTGATTTGGGGACAAAAGCATTCAGTTTTCACTATTGAACATGATTTGAGCTGTGGGCTTTTCACATAGACCCTTTATTATGTTCAAGTAATTTTCTTCTTTTCCTAGTTTGTGGAGAGTTGTTATCATAAAAGAGTGCTGAATTTCAACAAATGTTTTTTTCTATACCCATTGAAATGAAAAAGAGAGAGGACTCATATAAATAAAATCAAAACCAAAAAAAGAGGCATTACAACTGATTCCACAAAAATAAAGAAAAGATTTTCAGAGACTATTATCAACTACTGTATGATAACAAACTGGATAACCTATAAGAAATGAATAAATTCCTAGAAACATAAAACCTACCAAGATTAAATCATTAAGAACCATAAAGTTTGAACAGGCTCACATCTAGTGTAAAGTCTGAAACAATAATCAAAAGCTCTCAATAAAGAAAAGCCCATGACCAGATTGTTTACCAGTGAATTCCATCAGACATTTAAAAAAGAACAAAATGCCAGTCCTTCTCAAACTCTTCCAAAAACTGAAGAGGAGGAAACACTTTCAAATGCATTTTCAAAGCCAGCAATCCCCTAATACTAAAGCCACAGACTGACATTACCAGAAAAGAATTGACAGGATGCAGCAATCCTCAACAAAACAATAGCAAACAAAATCCAAAAATACATTAAAAGGGTTATACACCATAACTTACTGGGATTTATCCCTGGGATGTAAGGATGGTTCAACATATGAAAATCAATAAATGTGATATAGCACATTGGCAGAATAAAGAATAAAAATCAGTTTTTTTAAAAAAAATATGATACATATTTTCATCTGTTTTCTGATAACAAATTAGAACTCCAGCAGCCACAAAGAAAAGCAAGTATCTAAGATGTTAAAGAACCAGAGAAAGCATTTTAAATATTAAAACCAGAATAGACTTATAGAAATTCAGTCAATATACCTGCTAGCAAATCGAGCAGATCTGAGGGAAACTGAGTCCAGATCATAGCCAAAAATCTTGTGTGGTGTTTTTCAGACCTGATCATAGTTAATTGCAAAGATTTCATGGGGGAAATCTTCTCTTCCCATACCAGACTTGTTGCAATCCCTAAAGAGAGTTGCAGCTAAAGACTCATCCCCTTTTTCTGGTCATGCTTTCACTAAGTTGCATTCTTAGTATGAGTGCCTTCATTCACAGGTCTCTAACTGGAATGTTCAGCTGAGGCTTTCTCGGGTTATATCTGCTGTGGACTCCTTATGGTAGGCAGTAGGGGAACATAGAAGGCATTTTTCTCTACTTTGATTCAGTACTCAGTATTTTTCCACTCTTAGTCCTCCCCTATCACCCTACCCCAGGCACCAAGTCCATGAAACAGCAAGAGCCTTGTGTTTGGTGTCCCTCGGCAGTGAGATGATGCTCACATCTGTGCTTACCCACCTGGTATGACAGTCCACGGGTCAAAAATGGAACAGAGGAAAGTTGGCACTTTATCCAATTTAGTCTCTTGCTTATACTATCACAGTAAGTGATTAAAGGCTTGATTTTTACTTGTTTTCAGCTTCTTGCTTTAATAACTACTCTGACACCTGGCAACTTAGCTTTCTTTCCAACTCAGCTGAGCCCTACACAAAAATCAAAACTAAAACTTGCTTAGGAAAATGTGCTTAATTCAGAGATTGGAAAGTCCTTAGGACTTGGATTCTAAGAGGGCCTTGGAGAACATATTTTCTCTTAATTTGGAAGCTATTATGGGCTTTTCACTTTTGGCACATGAACAAGTAACATTATCAAAGCTAGATGAGATGTGGGAAACATATTCTCCAAATACTCTCGTTTAACAAGAGGAAAACTGATACCCAGAGTGGTGATAACTGGCTTACAGTATTACATGAGTTAGTGGCAGAAACAGGAAAGATTCTACAGGGAGCATCATGTTCATGCTTTGTCTTGGAGAAGGAACCTGTCTTTTAGAGAGGAATAGAATGGAAAAAAGCTTGAATTCTGACTTGCGATATATGTGTAGGTATGAATATATGATCCCCCATCATGATCTCTGTCCCTCTTGAGCTATGTTGTTTATCTCCCAATGAAAGTCTGCTTGACAGGTTTAACTAAACCCTGACCAGCAACAAGTACAGAGGACCTGCACCAACTCTTTACTCAAGGACAAGCTCAACATCCGCCTGTTTTAAACGAGTGGTTCTCCATTGGGCATGAATGTGCCCTTGTAGGGCCTTTGGCACTGTTGGGAGACGTTTTTGTTTGACATGACTCTGGAGGTGCTGCTCTGGGCATGAGGGTAGAGACCATGAATACTACTACACATTCTGCAGTATATAGGATAGCCTTCTAGACAAAAAGAACCCAGGGCCAAATGTAAGAGTGCCAAGGTTAAAAAGCCCTGTACTATATATCATTCCAGAGGAAGAATCCCTATCCACAAAATGCATAACTCCTCCTTCTTTCTATGCCTCAATATATCTAACTGTAAAATGTCTGGACAGGCTGATGTCCTAAATTGCTTCCTACTCTATTGCACCATAATCACAGCTGTATTTTCAGAATTGAAAGCAGTTTAGTGTTCCAGAAATATATTTTAAAATCCACGCTTCCAACTTTTTTCCCCCACAGTCTGATTCTTTGCTTATTAACCTATCTCCTAAGCATGCCCAAGGACTTCATCAGTACTTTATCTATCCATTGGAGACACTGAGCCATCCGCACTGCAGAGGCCCACCTCACTAACAAAGAATCCTACCAGATGTGCCAGGCTAGCCACCCAGCTCCTCCATTTCCATGTCCCAGTTCGACAGAAAAAGAATGGTGTTTCATGGGGAGATATCTGATTGCCAAAGTGTCAGAAAGCTAGTTGGCGATAGGAAGTGTTGACAGGCCCTCTGGAGCTGGCTTGCTCTGCAGGACTCTGCTAAGTGCTGGCAATAACAAAGAGCATTTTCCAAGCCTCTTTAAAGATAACTATGAAAGTGTAAAAAGGGAAATAACAGGTGAAGTTAGGGCCATTACTGGAGACCCAGCTGAGCGCAGACACTGGGGAAGGGACAGGAGGGAGGGAAGAAAAGCAGAGGATGATAATTGAGTTTTATATCTATGCCTCCACCTTATGCCTTTATGTCTCTGCCTGCAGGGTAAAATTAAGTGTGAAGGACGCTATTCAGGTTCCCACTCCTGCCCTTCATGCAGCCCAACCCAGGGCACTGAATGAGATGATCATTCAAATGTCTGGTGTAAGATATAAAAACTTAGAGAGACACATGAGTATTTCACTAATCACAACTGAGTATCTCTTACAGTTGCTGACCATGCACCACAGCATTGAGGTGACTTTGAATATTTGTCAACTATCTGTCCCTTCTGACAATGATGACTCTCACAAGCTCAGTACATTTTAAACTGTGGTGCTTAGTATGATCATTTATATGCCATTTCCAGATATATAAATACCACAATGTGTGTGAGGGAGAGGAAGAAACAAAGGTAGGCAGGCAGAAGGCATTAAGGAAAGAAGGAACTTTTTGAGTCGTCATGCTGTTGGTCAAGATCCCTGAGTCCTCAAACAAGATGCTAATGTAGAATTCTCTGGGAGAAACAAAATTATTTTTATAGTGAATCAGCTGTGAGATTTCCTGTTTATAATAGTACCAGCCTGACATTTAACCTGCCTGTGGAAGACGTCTCTAATTGGCAGAGTCCCAGCCTCTGCAGCCAGATGGTCATGTGAAAATTGAGCTGAATATGAATCAGTATCAGGACACTGAGAAGCAAGTTCTGGCCTGACTATTGAGAAAGTGGAAGGCAGACACAGCGGATTTCCACTTAACACTTCAAGCATATACACATTATTCCCCATGTCTCTAGGGGTCATTGAAGGGGGTAAACATTCCTGGCCCCAGTAGCTGGTATAACGCTTTGTGAGTAGACAAAAAATAAATTTTGAATTAAAAGCAATTTCTATTAAAGATTGAGATCTGCCTAAGTTTTAACAACTAACTAGGAGCACAAATAGGATGAAAATTGGTTCCCAGTTGATGATGTCCTATACCAAACCAATAATGATTCAAGTCATCAGTCCCAAGGTCAAAATCGTTATATGCTGGCCTTCCTAGAGAATAGATAGCTTCAGAAACCACCCCCCAAAATATCCATTCTAATGGAACACCAAGAAAGAATGATCTTTAAAATGAATTCAGATATATATATATATATATATATATATATATATATATATATATATATATATTCACATGTTTATTTATTGCTTCTAATGCCATAGGAGGGAATGAAAAACTATTGTCCAAGATGTAGTCTCCTTAGTTCAAAGATCAGGACCTCTTCAAATCCTTATTTTATTTCTCTGCAAAGAAGCTTTCATTTCTCTCTGTTACCAGTCTTCTCATGTCACTTGCTGCATTCTACCTTATACTGCTTTCTAATATTTATAAAAATTTCATTAGTATTCATTCTCCTTGAGGATAAAGACTATTTCTAGACATATCTAGATCTCCCACAGTCCTTAATATATCATAATTAGTCAAGAAATAATCACACAAATTAATAAGCAGCCAAAATTATAAACTAAGAATTGAATGGATAAATGCAAAGTTATTATAAAAGGCAGTCGTGTTAATGCATATTCAACCAAGAAAAATTAATGTGCAGCTAATATGTGGCATTATCCCAAGGAAAGCTGAATAATAGAAAAATGTCTTAAATCTGATTGACCAAGAGAAGTACTCCCGAGAGCATGAGGTGGAAACAGAAACCTTTCAATGCACTGCCTCCACCCACCTCCTAACCCTGAGCGAGACAAGTCCTCATCATCTGTAATTTATTAAGCCACAAGACTGTGTCTGTCAGCCTGGCCCATGCATTGATTTGCCTGTGTAGGACTCTAAAAAATTTTATTTTTAGACATAATGAAGTGTAATCTTGGTACCTATTCTAAACTAAATTAACTATTATTTGTAGGTAACAGCATTAGGCTGCACATTACCCACTTATTTCAGCTGGAAAGTTGAATATAATATGCCTTTTAAATGAAGACCAAAAATAACTTGTATTTTAGAGTATTTGGCTCCATGGGTGGCACCTCAATTCGAGCTATCAATGGTCGTGTTAGATTCTGTCACCCCTTGCTTATAATAAGCCATCAACAGCAGTATCTGCAATGTTTCCTGGGCCTGAGACACCATGTATTTTCTTGGATGAAACAGATTCAAGCTGGGAATTCTAGAGTTGCTGAATCATTTTATGTTCCATATGTGTGAAAATTCATTCCTGCTGCTTTTCTCTGCTGTATTGCCATACATGTAAGCATATATGTACTAAACTTATATTTGAAACTGCAGTTTGCCCACTGGAGAATTTATTATTTCAAACTTCTCTTTTTAAAGGGGGCAAGATCCTTGTAACACGTTCAGTGAATTCAAAGTGCTAACACAACTTCAGGGAAGCTTCAGAATTGAAACTTGGATTTTCATTATCTTCTAATTTTTCCCTCTGAGTGGCTGTGACTCACAGTTTGACTGATTGATTGACTGACGTATACAATGTGCATTAACACAAGAGCACAGATCACGAGTGTTCTCTAAATGTATTCCTGTAACCAGATTGAACTCCCTTTGTGTCATCACTTTCTCCCACAGGTAACCACTATTGGGGTTTGAATGGCATAGACTACCATTGCCTATTTTTGTTGAAATAAAGGTAATAACACAATATGTGCTCATTTCTGCCTGGCTCATTTCATTCCAAGCTATACTTATTTGTGAAATTTTTCTATGTGATCAGGTATGGTTGTGGATGATTCATCCTCCTTGTTGCCTAGCATTCCACTATGTAAATGATTTATTTTTTACTCTACTCTTGATGGGCATTGGTTCATTTCCAGTGTGCGAATCAGTGTCATTCATGAGCATTCTTTTAGATGTCTTTGGTAAATAGAATATGTACAAATTTTGTGTTCATGGGGTATGTATATGTTCAGCTTCATTAGATACAGCGAGTTTTGTTTCATCACATTCTCACTAGCAATATGTAAGAGTTCCAGATACTCCTAATGTCTGCCACTTGCTATTTTACATCTTTCATTTGCATTTTCACATTGACTAATAATGTTAAGCACTCTTTCATTTGTTTATTGTCCATTTAATTATCCTTCTTTTTGGAGTACCCATTTTAGTTGTTTGCCCTTTTTTCAATTATATTGTCAGTCATTTTCTTAATTTATAGAACTTAAAAAGAAACATATTCTGTATAAGAGTCCTTTGTTGAATATATGTACTGAAAATGGTTTCTCCCATTCTGTGAGTTGATTTTACACTCTCTTAATGATGTATTTTGAAAACAAAAACCCTTAATTTTAATATAGATAACTTTATCAAGTCTTTCTTTTTATCAAGTCTCTCAAAGGCTAATACTTTTTGTGCCTTATTTAAGAAGAACTGGTTTAGCCCTGGCTGGTGTAGCTCAGTGGATTGAGCGCGGGCTGCGAACCAGGCATCACAGGTTTGATTCCCAGTCAGGGCACATGCCTAGGTTGCAGGCCATGTCCCTCAGCAACCGCACATTGATGTCTCTCTCTCTCTCTCTCTCTCTCTCTCCCTCCCTTCCCTCTCTAAAAATAAATAAATAAAATCTTTAAAAAAAAAAGAAGAAGAACTGGTTTACCTCAAATTTAGAAAGACATGAGCCTATGTTTTCACTTGAGAAGTTTATTGTTTTAATTTTTACATTTAGATCTGCAATTAATCTAGAACTTACTTTTTGTATAGTTTGAAGTAAGCATAAAGGTAAATTGTTTTTCTCCTGAAATCAATTGAGTCAGCATTACTTCTTGAAACGAATACGCTTTCTCAGCCGCGTCACCTTTGTCATAATTAGGTGACCACAAGTGTAGGTGACCTGTTTCTGGACTACTCATTTTGTTCCAGTGTTAGATTATCGTTCTTTGTCTTATCACACTTTATTAATTACTGTATCTTTATACTCAGTGTTAGGAGCTGGTCATTTAAGTCTTCCAGCTTTCTTTTTCTTCTTGTTTAGTACTGTAGTTATTTTTTAGCCCATGTGAATTAAGATTCACATTAAGATTCAGCTTGCCATTTTCTCTCTCTCCACTGTCACAAAAAAAAAAGTCTGCCAGGATCCCACTTGAAATTGATTTGGGGGAAAATTGACACCCTCAAAACACTGAACCTTCCAAACCATGAACATAGTATATCCCTGTTGCTATTTAGTTCCCCTAAATTTGTTCAATAAAGTTCTGAAGAGTTTGTACCTATGATGCAGAACCAATTTTGCTGGTTCTAACCATTGCAGGTCAATAAATACATGACTACTATGCATAAGGAGGCCGTAGCTTGTACCACATGTGACTTATGAAGTTCAGCAATATGCAAACTGGTTTACACACTTTTCAATCAATCAAACCAGCAGGAATCCAAGGCTTGGAGATTGCAGTAATGTTTATAAAAGTTTATATAATGTCTATAAAATTGCTATAAAAGTTTCTAACCACTTTTTCTTCCTTTCTGTACTTATCTCATTGCTAACAAGTAAGAAACAAATCTCAGTCTGACTCAGTTTCATGAACCACACTTTGAATAGCAATGGCAGAGAGGTTCTGCATATCCTTTATTAGATTTTTTTTTCTATTTGATTTTTATGCTTTTGTAAAAGGAGTCATTTTTAACTTTCCAAATATTATTTTTGAACTAATTATTTTCTTCAGCATTTCTCTTCTTTCAAGGAAATAAGACTTCAAATGTCATTGTTTTCAAGAACATCTGTTTCTAACAGATTCTCTAGTCTTTTTTATCTGCCATGTTTGGAAAAACAAGCTAGATTATCCTGGCATCAGACCCTTTCCAGGAGAAAGAAAAGTATTTTTCTAGTCTCTACTCTCTATTTTATATTCTATTTTGGTGGCATTGAGCTAATCTTCATTCATATTGAATAATTCACTTGAACTACATGGATGACATTATCATTTGTTTTTTTAATAAGCTTAATAAATGTACACTTTCTACCTAAATAATTTATAGATTAAATTTTCATGCATCCCATGGGAATTCAATAAAGATTAAAAATAAATAACATCATTAGACAATGTATTACCTATGAATTTCACCTTGATGGCTGAGCATGATATTCCTTTTAAACCAAGGTCAGTCACAACTTATAGTTTTAGAGGATATTTGCTAGAATGGGACCTGTGGTATAGGGAATTTAAGTGGCTTATTTGAAACTTTTAGTACTGTCAAAGACAAAATGAATCTGGTCTTTCTCCTGGCAGCCACTCCTGTATTTTGCCTCCTTGATTACATGGATCACAGTCTACGCCAACGTCTCTCTTCTCTCCTACTCTCCCCCCTCCACATGGGTGTGGTCTGAGAGATCAGGACAGTAGAGTGCGTGCTGCTTTCTGGTTCTAAACCCTCCACTTTCCTCCACTTACACAAGCGCCTGCTTCGCTTCCCCATCAGCCCTTGTCCCTGCAATGCCGTGCATCGCCGCCCTTCATCAGAAAAGTCAAGTGTAGATGTGTCTGCCTCCAGCAAAGTCTTATCTCATTAGCTTTTACATGTGGTGAGTGAAACAACTTTATCTTGGTAGATAAAATTTGGACTTGCCATTAAATGAGCCATTATTCTCAAAAATTAATATCCAGAAAAGCTTATAGGTAGATGTTTCATTAATCATAAAATACTGTATGTAGCAGCACACTAGAAGACATTCATTAGAAAAAGCAATGACCAATAAATATATGGGAGTAAATGTGCAAATTCACTAGAAATCATATAAATTAAAGTAAGAATTTATTTTTATTAAGTTCTTTGATTATAGGTAAATTACATATTTTTTCAGGACTTTCATGTCTTCCTTTGTTAAACAGAGAAATTATTAATGCCTGTTTAACAGAGATTTTGTAAGTAATAAATGAGAAATAGCTGGCATATAATACATGAACAACAGACATTTGCTTTTATTTATGAGGTATTACATCATGTTATAGATAAAAATTATGCGTGTTATCAATTTTTATGCCCGTGTTCTCCCCTTCCCCTCTAACAAGGCTCTTCACACATTGCTGTGATTCAGTCATTCTGTTTCCTCCCAAGAAGCTTGTCCTTATAGACTTTCTAGCCATGAGCACAACAAGCATGGTTTCTGAGAGGGGGATTTATGACCTCAAGGAGCTATGAACAGAGACTGTGACCGAAGCCCAAGATACAATACATGTTACTCAGCTGCTTCATCTGTTTACGTAAAGTACCAGGAAAACTATCAGTATAATGAGCAAATGGACACTTACTAAAGACAGTTTTGAACTTCAACTCTTTAGTAAGTTTTTATTGAGTCCTTTCTCTTTATTTCCATGTGGTCTACACATTTTCTGAACAATGAGGAATGAAAAAAAAATGTCATATGCCTTCCCACAGGGAGTATAATCCAGAAAAGAGTCAGTCAACAGGAAATTTAGTTGTAAGAGATTTGATCCCTTTCTGATCCTCTTTGACTCTCACTTTATCTACAACACACAGGAAGTACAGAATATTAAGAACAAATCAGTTTTTCTTAGAACTCTTTTCTTAGTAAATTCAACTCCAATGAAAACATTGTGAAGCCCATACCTCATTCTGGAGAATCTGCATAAAATATCCTTAGATATTTGCAAACTCATAAGCACGTACTGTAGTCTGCTTCTCTGGCCAATGGCCTGGAGATGCTGGGAAATTCACTGAAGCACCAAGGTGAGGTAAACCTGCAAGAGCATCACTGGAGGAGCCAGCCAGTGAGTGAGTCCAGCTGACCACACACCCGCTGCATCAGTCCAACACTGCTGTTTACTGCTCCTAACCAGTTTGCAACGACTCAGATTCAGGACTGAAAATGGTCATTTGAATTGCTTATTCCTGTTTCACTGTGATTTTACGGAAGAAATTATAGGCTTCAGAGTGTTTCTATATTAGAAAACACTGCCACCTGTGACAAGTAAAACAACAACTTTGAAACAATCCTTAAGTGACCCCATGGACTTGAAAGCTATTTGTTACTCTTCAGGTTTGGGGGACAAAAAGAGAACAAAAGATAGCACACCGTGAGTGAAATGAATCTTTGCTTTGCTAGTATGCACCGGCTCTATCATCACTGCCCCTTCGTCTGACCTGCATCCTTTCACAGAATACTCACAGTCTGGGTGGGCATCATTAGTCTCATTCTCCATAGAACTACTCAGGAAGCAGATGTGATCGATAAGCTTTTTCTTTTCCAATTTTCCTGTTTTAAAGACATGTTAAGCATGCTACTTTTCAACTCAAAATCTTTCAGTTTCTTTAATGTCAGACTTTGCTTGGCACTCAGGATCTTTAGTATGTGAATTCACAACTTCTGTTTTCTGTTAGAGTTCTGCAAAGAACTCTCTGTTCCAGAAACATGCATCAATTCTTGCTCCTTTGAATCTGTTACTCACAACCCCTTCTTCAAGTTTCACTCACATCATTACCGGCACCCAGAATTTACACAATTTCTTTCTCTTAATCACTTGAACATCTGTGCCATTCAAATAACAGCTTAAATCTCACCCTCACTAAGGATATTTCTTAAGAGTACCTCAGCATCCCTTGAGTTTTTCTACTAAGTATTCTTCATGTCATCCAGTTGGTGCTGTTAGTATTTGCCATTGTGGTTATCAGGTGTGTGTGGGTGTGTGTGGTTGCATCACTTATTCAGCTGGTATTATAGGCCTTCTCTTCTGGCACTGTTCTGAGCCCAGAGGGCAGGGTGATAAAAGATGCTTCTGTGTCCTCAACAATCTTTGAGTTAGACAGAGAAAGGTCCACGCAAATACATGATCAAAAGTACCTACAGAGATTTTTGTGGAACACCAACAAAAGATGGAGAAATTAAATGAGAAAGAGGACAATGGAAAGATGATAGGAACCTTGACAGGAAAGTTGCCACTGAAGGTATATATTGATGTAAAGTAAAATAAATAATAATTAATACTTATCCAGCACTTAGCATCCAGGTCAGGTTCTAATTGCTTTACCTCTACCACCTCCTTTAATCCCCCCAACAACCCCACCATGTAGGTGTCATCAGAGAACCTCCAATGTGAAAGTACATATATGTTCCCTGGGGATCTTACTAAAATCCAGATGAAGGTTCAGTAGGTCTAAGGTGGGGCCTGAGCTTCTATGTTTCTAACAAATACTTGAGAAATGTTGGTGCTGCTGGTCTGGGACCACATTATGAGTAGCCATGGGCACCATCATGTTTTTTAACTTAAAAAATTAGAAAACTGAGTCAAAGAGAAAGTATGTAATTTGCCCAAGATTACACAGCTAAGTCAGTGGTGGAGCCAGAACCCACAATGAGTGGGATTATCTAGGCTGCTTATAAGAGGAAAGAACTCTTGGCCAATATATTGGTGTGATCAAAATCAAGACAGCATAAAACATACTCGACCAATTTGAAGTTCCCTAATAGTTTGGTTAAGCTGGAGAGTAGAGTCAATGGAGGAAGTCCCACTTATCATGATTAGCTCTGGGCAAATACAGGTGAATAAACCTCAGATGCTTTCTCTTGATGGCTTCATCCTCATTTCCTGAACCTGTGTCCTGTCTGCTTTTACCAAGAACATCAGCAGTTGTCCACTGGTGCATAAATTAGGGCCTCCCTAGAATGAGGAGAAAAGAGGAAATAGTTATGTTGGAATTCCTCACAATGTCCAACATAAAAATGGTCAGCTACTCAATATTAAACCAGAGGGTGCACTGCGGATGTGCTGCAAGTGGGGGCATGACATCTGGGATGACAGAGCCCCTTCTCTTTCTGGTCAGGCCAGTAACATCGCAGTAATAACAGCTATTGCTCATTAAACTTGCACAATAGTCTGGGCCCTTGGTTGCTCACAGGCACATGATTTGGTTTCCTCCAATAAATTCTACAAACCAGCACTCTTGGCCCTATTTTGACTATGATAAAAGTGAAACTATGAATAAGCCAGTTCATAGTCTAGGGTCACAGAGTCCATGCAGGTGAGAAAGGGAATATAAATTGCATCTGCCTGGCTGCAGAGCCCCTAATCTTAACATCATATCTTGCTACTTTCATTTCTCAATCTATCTACGATAGCCTTAGACAGCTTAGAAACAGCCCTTCAATTTAAATGCCCTCAGCATAGGGAGACATGGGGAAAGAGATGTTTCTTCCCCATTGCTTCCATCCCACTTTGCTAGACTGGGAATACTACCATTGAGGGGAAGAGATTATCAATATTTCACCAAATGTACAACAGGTAATGTGATTGAAATTGCTTTAGAGGAGCCAATCCTAGGCTTTATCATCACATACAAATGGATGTGGTAAGAGACTGAACTTTTAGAAGTCAATAGCCAGTGAGGAACTGTTTAAAAATACCCTTGAGTTCAGCGAAAATGCAGCATCTTCATCATAACGTCATATCTGTCTGCTCCCCTTCAGTAACTCATTGGTGCCCACGGCCATCCTGCCATAGCAAAACCTGCTCAGGCAATGATTGTAAGAAAGAAAACCAGATGTCTCAGAAAGGGGAACAGACTGAGTCAGAAAAAATATCTTCGTTGAATAATCACAAGTCATTTGATTAAGTGTTCTCTCCCCATGACACTAACGTTTTCAAGTTGAAGTTCAGGGCTGAGTTGTCCCAACATTAATTAGTTGGAAAACAGATTGTCATTAGAGAGAGCTAAAAAGCCATAGGAGGACAAGACAGAAGAGGCCAGTGGCTAACTAGATTTCCTACAGAAAGGAATCTTTAGAAGCCAGTTGTGATGCTTAGAGAGTTGTATGCCTGCTCTCTGCGGAGAAAACTTGAAAGAATGGCAGATGGGAGAATCAGTGGAATAGTTTCCAGTAGACTTTGCCAAGGAGCAGCCACTATGATTCACAATGACAAGGTTGTCTAAGCACAATAAAGAGACATTCCCTCCAAACATTACTTTTTTTTTCTCTGATGAACACTAAGTCGAACAGCTATAAGATGAGCAGTTTTAGGTTCACAGAAAAATTGTACAGAAATTTCTCGCATAGTCCCCTCTCCCACACTTGAATAGCATTCCACATTATCAAACTCCAGAATGATGCAT
The DNA here is from genome assembly GCA_004024845.1 of Tonatia bakeri. Lineage (NCBI taxonomy): Eukaryota > Metazoa > Chordata > Mammalia > Chiroptera > Phyllostomidae > Tonatia > Tonatia bakeri. Next base: position 206,366 of record PVIA01002114.1, on the reverse strand, counting down.
TCATTAAAAATGATGGACCTGCACTGACACATCATAATCACCCCAAGTCCACTGTTTACATTGCTGTTTGCTCTTGGTGTTGTATAATCTGTGGGTTTGGACAAATGTGGAATGACGTGCATTCATCATTCTGGTGCCATATAAAGTACTTTCACTGCCCTAACATTTCCCTATGCTTTGCCTATTTATCTCTTCTCTGTTCAAATCCTTATAACCACCATACTTTTTAGCCTCCATAGTTTTGGCTTTTCCACAATATCATGTGGTTGGAATTATATAATAAATAGCCTTTTCAGATAGACTTCTTTCACTCAGCAATTTGCATTTAAGATTTCTCCATGGTTTTTTATGGCTTGATAGCTCATTTCCTTTTTGGGCCAAATAAAATCTTATTGTCTGGATGTACCATATTTACCTACTAAAATATGTATTGGTTGCTTCCAAGTTATGGCAATTACGAACAAAGCTGCTATAAATATTCATGCATTGACATTTGTGTGGACATAAGTTTTCAATTCCTTTAGGTAAATGTTAAGTAGTGCAATTACTGGTAAGAGTGTTTTGTAAGAAACCACCAAACTGCCTTCCAAAGTGGCTATACCATTTTGCATTCCCACCAACAATGGATGAGAGTTTCTGGTGTTCCACATTCTTGCCAAAATTTGATGTTGGTGTTTTCCAGATTTGGCCATTCTAAGAGTTATTTTAATTTGCATTTTCCTGGTGACATATGATGTGAAGCATTGTTTCATATGCTATTTGCCATCTGTAAGTCTTTTTTGATGTGTCAGTTAAGGTATTTGGCCCATTTTTTAATCAAATTTTTGGGGTTTTTTTACTGGGTTTTAAGACTTCTTTGTGTATTTAGATAACGGGCCTTTATAGGATGTCTTTTGTGTATGTTTTTCCCCAGTCTGTGGATTATCTTCTCATTCTCTTTGCATTGTTTTTTTGCAGAGTAGAAGTTTTTAGTTTTCATGAAGTTCACCTTTATCTGTTACTTCTTTCATAAATCATGCCTTTGGTGTTATATCAAAAAGTCATTGTCATACCCAAGGTCATCTAGGTTTTCTCCTATGTTATCTTTTAGAAGCTTTATAGGTTTGCATTTTATTTTTAGTCTATGTTCCATTTTGAGTTAATTTTTCTAAAAGGTGTAAAATTTTTGTCTAGTTCAATTTTTTGCATGTGGATATTCAATTGTCCTAACACCATTAGTTCAAAAACTATGTTTGCTCCATTGTATTGCATTGGCTTATTTATCACAGATCATTTGATTCTACTGATGTGGGTCTATTTCTGAGCTAACTATTCTATTCCCTTGGTGTATTTGTCTATTCTTTTGCCAATACTACTGTGTCTTGATTAATGGAGCTTTATAACTCCAACTCTTGAAGTCAACAAGTGTCAGTTCTCCAACTTTGTTCTTCTTCAATATTATTTTGGTTATTCTATGCCTTTTGCCTCTCACTATAAACTTTAGAATAAATTTATCAATATACACAAAATAACTTGCTCAGATTCTGACTGGGATTGTATTGAATCTATAGATCAAGTTGGGGAGAACTGACATTGTGACAATCATTGAGTCTTCCTATCATGAACATGGAACATCTCTTCTTTAATTTAGTTCTTTGATTTTGTTCATCGGAGTTTTATAGTTTTTCTCATATAGATCTTGTGCAGATTTTGTTAGATTTGTACCTAAGTATTTAATAGTTTTGTGTAGTAATGTAAAAGTCATTATGTTTCACATGTCAAAACTCCACTTGCTTATTGCCTGTATATAAGAATGTGATTGACTTTTGTATATTAACTTTGTATCTTGCAAACTTGCTAAAATTGCTTATTCCAATACATTTTTTGTCAATTCTTTCATATGTTCTATATGGATGATCATGTCATCTGTGAACAAAGACAATTTTCTTCCTTCTTTCCCAACGTGAATAGCTTTTATCTTATTGTATTTAGATAGACTTCCAGTACAATGTTGAAGATCAGTACCTAATCTTAGTGGAAAAGCTTCGAGTTTCTTACAATTAAGTTTGATGTATCTGTAGTTTTTCTTTTTTTTTCTTTTTGATAAATATTCTCTATCAAGTTGAGAAAGTTCCTCTCTATTCCTGGTTTAATGAAAATTTTTATCATTAATGCACATTGGATTATGTCAAATGCTCTTTCTACACCTATTGATATGACTGTGATATTTTTCTCTTTTAGCTTATTGATATAATAGATTATAAGTGGCATTTAAAATGCATGTTTTAACTCATTTTTTACATCGCTGTTATGATAATAATTTGAATATGCAAATATTATCATTTTTATTATTCACCAATGATACCTCATGTTCTACAACAGAACATCTAAAACTACTAGTTTGGCAAAGAGGACCCTTCATAATCTGACTTTGCCTAAATGCTCTGACTTGTATCCTGCATTTTCTATTTTTACATTTTGGATACAATTAGCTCTTTCTATTTATTTATTTTCTATTTTATTTTTATTTTTTTCTTTTATTGATTCTAGAGAGAGTGGAAAGGAGGAAGTCAGAGAGAGAGAGAGAAATATCAATGTGAGACAGAAGCATTGATCGGTCACCTCTTATATGTGCCCTGACTGTGGACCGAACTAACAACCCAGGCATGTGCCTTAACCAGGAATCAAACCCACAGCTTTCAGTCTGTAGGATGATGCCCAAACAACTGAGCCACACTGGCCAAGGTGAAATTAACCCCTCTTAGTTCCATTACTTCCTGTGCTTGAAATGTCAGAGGAGAAAAAGAGGGAATTTCAGGGGAAAAGGGGAAGGGTTTACAGGAACAAAGTTAAAAGACACATGGATAAAAACTAGGGGGAGGGTGGTAATGGGAGGGAAGTTGGGAGGGGGGTGGGTGGGCTTGATTGGGAGTAAAGGGGAGAAAATGTACTTGAACAATCATTAAAATAAAATTGGAAAAAAAGAAATGCCTTCTTTATGCTTATCCACCTGGAAAATTTCTATATAAACTTCAAACCTCAACTCCAATACTTACTTCTGTGATAACTTCCCTGATGCCCCTCAACAGATTTATGTTCTTATCCCCCAATGCTGACCAAACTTAAAACACGTACTATGTTGTGCTATAAATACATGTTTATTCTTCTATTTCTCCTGGTATACTGAAAAATTGTCTGCTAGCAGAGATCCTGTCTCTCACATTTTTATAAAATATTCTAGGCACCTTAGAATCTAGTGTTGAACTTAGAATAGAAGAGGTAAGTCACCTATACATGAATAGATGAAAGAAAATAAATACAAATCTTGAGATCCCATTGTCCATCTGCTTCTCCATTAAATCACGAGGTTTGTTTTATGTATGACCTTTCTCATTTAATAGGGGTTCTGTTATGTTTGAGTAGCAGTAGCAAGAAGAGGATAAGCCAGTTTCCAAAAGGATCTTTCATAACAGCTAAAAGCGTTTGTCTTTACCTTAATCTGTTTAGCCACTGACCACAGACTACCAAAAGGAGATAGACAAATAAAGTTCAAAGGAGCAAATACACTCATAATAAGAGTGAGTTGCATAATTGATGCCATTTCTCCTGCTCATGTTGAAGCAGAACAAAAATTTTCTGAATATATGGTTACTTCATGTTTCTATTTCCTTTCAAACGTATCCTTCTCCTTTTCCCTTATGCCTTCTCCAAATCCAGCCTGCTAGATGGGACAAAGACGGAGGGACAAAGCCATCTCTTCCCCTTGTCCAGTCTTTTTACCCCTCATCCACTTTCATCTGAGAAGATGCTTAGCTTGTGCCATGTACTCAGGTAGCAGCTGGCCAGAGGCACTCTGAGAAAAGGCCTTTAGACAGTCATCAGAGTGAAAAAGGCTGATGAAGGTTAATAAGCTGGAGTCTTGGATTAGATATAAGTGATCACCATCATCCATAATAATCACAAATTCTATTAGTTTAGAAATTCATAAACTAAATTCATTTAATCACAAATTAATTTGTCACTTATCAGCTTAGCAACTCCTAGGTGTCACATACAGTGTATAGGTGGAGTATAAAATCTGAAAACACAGTGCTGGGCCTGGGAGTTGGTGGGTTCTGGTAGCTGTCAAATAGCTTGTATGAGCCACACCAGAGCTGAAATAAAATGAATTCTCTGATCAAAGTATCTCAGAGAAATAGCAAGAGTTATGAATTTTATAAAGTTCTATCTCTACAAACTGTCAGTAAGAACTTTCAATGAACAAATAAATGATTTCCAGAGGCATTTGGTGTTTATTGGTGCATTTATATTCCTCCTTCCCCTCACTCCAGCTGCTCCGTCGGTCACAGATGTTTATCTACATAAAAAGATTTTCTTCCCACTGATTGCTACCTTGTCAGAAGACAGACATAAAATAGAATATAATAAAATAAAATAAAAGAGGGGAAAGTAAAATGCAAACCACATGGGTAATTCAATGACCTCAGACTCAAATAGCTTTCTTCTCCCCAAAGAAACCAAAACAACAACAAAAAAGAGTCCTGGTAGGGACTGTCAATAAAGTGACTTGATTTTTCTTTTCTTTTTCTACATATGTATACAGAATTTTAGTGTTCAACAGCCTTCACCTGGCTGGTATAGCTCAGTGGATTGAGCTCGGGCCTGCAAACCAAAGGGTCACTGGTTTGATTCCCAGTCAGGGAACATGCCTGGGTTGCAGGCCAGGTCCCCAGTTGGGGGTACACGGGAGGCAAGTACACATTGCTGTTTCTTTCCCTTTTTCTTCTTCCCCTCTCTCTCTCTTTAAATAAAAAACAGCCTTTAGTACTGTGACACTTTACATTTTCAAGGCACTTAAATATTTGTCTTATGCTCCATTTTATAAAATCTCTACATGCTTATTTGCCCGTCTCTCTCCCCAGGAAACTCACAGCTCCATGGAAGAAGTATCCCATGTACAAATTCCTATAAAAAGGTTAATAACATGGACTCAGTGACAGTTGTAAAGCACAGAGTAAATGCTATGGAAGTTTACAAGCAGAGAAGATGGTTAGCATGTTGTTATGTGTTGAATGATATGCCTTTAAAATTGACATATTGAAGTCCTAACCCTTTGGACATCAAAATGTGACCTTATTAGGAAATAGGGTTGTTGCAGATGTAATTAGTTCAAGTTAGGTCCTCAGTCTGGACCTTAATTTACTTGTATGTGTCCTTATTAAAAGGGAAAACTTGGACACTCACACACACCACTCCATGTGAAGATGAGAATGAGGTGACGCTGCTACACCTAAGACTGCCCAGAAGCTACCAGAAGCTGGGGGAAAGGCAGGGAACCAGGTCTCCCTCACAGCCTCAGAAGGAACCAACCCTGGGCACAGCTGGATCTGCCTTCCGGAACTGCGAGACAGTAAGTTTCTCTTCTTCACCATCCCGTTTGCTGTAATTTTTTACAGTAGCCCTAGCAAACAAACAAGCACATTCTTTTTGCCTCTATAGCTGATATTTTCCCCTCTTAACACCTGGAAAAGTGTTTCTACCTCTGCTGCTTGACAGAAACACCTTTTTAAAAAAACCCAAATAAGGCTTTAATCCTCAAACTGGCAAGTCCTTTTTCCTCTGCCTTTCCTCTTTCCTGGGACATGTAGCTGCTGACTCTCTGTTCCCCACCCCTGCTGGACAAGTGAGCAGGGGAACAATTTCTCTGATAGGGTCCTCAAAGTTGGGGCCTTGATACTCAAGTCCCAGGGCAAATGTCACCATTATGTCTGAAGCTGACTTCTGAGTTTGAAGAAAATTATCATCTTAAAGCATCTTTTTTTTCTGGGAGGTGGGAGGACATGGGTTCAATAAAATAACCCAGGGTTTGTCAACCTCAGCAATATTGATATTTTGAACCAGACAATACTTTGCATTCTTTCTGCAAAAAAAAAAAAAAAATCGCAATTCTTTGCACTGCAGGATGATCTCAACTCTCTTGATACCAGTAGCGTTGCCCCCAAGTTGTGACAATCCAAAACGTCCACTCCTGGCAGTGCTGGGATGGGGCAAAACCTCCCCAAAATGAGAATGGCTGGAATAACAGTGTTGAGTCAAGCAGACAAGCAGAAGGCAAAGGACTCCAGCAGATTTGAGCCAGAAGAGCAGGATGAGGTGGGCAGGCAGGAGGAGGGCCTAACTGACCCCAGAGACACAGCAGTGTGTGGGCAGAGGCTCTCTCGGTGCCTCTGGGCCTCAGCTCCTGTCCTTTGCTCTGCTTGATCACTCTGTCTTACCAATCCACTCCATCACTCTCTGTCCTTCGAAGTCCAGATTAAGGCCACCTTCTCCAAGAAACTGACCCTGACCACCTCACAGGTCAGAGCTCTTCTTCTTTCCCCTCTGAGTTCCACCAGCCTGGACAATCTCTGCCCCTCTTTGGATACCCAGCAAAGCTGTCATCCCCAGTTGTTGTGGGGCTACCCATCTACGTGTGAGGCTACCTTTCCAATGACATGCTGGCTTCAGGAAGGTGGGATGGGGTCAGATTTTGGCATTGGTCTACAGAGGCTTGCACATCAGGGATATTCCAGATACCCTTGGGAAAGGAATAAATGGGAGATTATGAAGGGTTGAAAACTTCCCAATGAACTGGCAACTCTTTTCAAAGCTACCTCCTTAGCATTGGTGCTGTGCTTCCTTTCAAAGATGACAAAAACTACCTGGGGCAGAACTCTGCAGCAGCAGTTAGTGATCTGAGAACAAGCAATAAGATGCTTGGACTCCAGGAATCATCTCCATGCCTCTTCTAGCCTATGTACAGTGGAGACAAGAGCCCCACTGTGGCAGGTTTTGTCCTCCTGGGACAGCTGAAGGCTTCATCATTTTCACAAGATTCTCTTGCTTAGAGACCTAGCACACACGGCTGCAGGGGTGCAGGTGCCCTGTTGCTCTGTTCACATAGCTCCTACTGATCGTCATGGGTCCACTTACCAGACTCCCTCCCAAGCAGGTGAACAAGTCTCCACAACTGTGGGAAGATTGGGAACAGCACAGAAGCTCTACCAGCTATCTGGCAAAACAACTGTCCCTGCATCTGTAGCACTTCCCTTAAGTAACCAACCCCTCAACCCACAGCAAGGACTACCCACACAAGAACGCCAGAACACTTAGGAGTCAGACACCTGTAGGCCTCACCATTCAGTCCTAAGTAGTGCAACACTTTCCCTATGTTAAAGGACCATCAGCATTTGATCCTCGTCTACTGTTTCCGCCCTCCACCCACGGCTCTGCACCTGTTCCTCACTTTGCACATAACTGCGTGCTACCCCAAATTGACCTGCCCTCTGCTTCTGTGCCTTTGCCCTACTGTTTCCCTGGAAAACATCTATTCACTCCTTGAAATGCAGCCCAAAAAGTATTTGCTTATTGAAACTTTCTTTAAACTCTGTAAATGAAATAGATTCTCATTATCCTCGGTCACATCTGGCCCCACACCTCCCTCCATTATGTACTCATCTCGCCCTATTTTAATCACTTATTTTCCTGTGGCTGTTTCTCGCCATTCCTGAACTCTTGATGGAGTAACATTGTTCCAGTCATCCCTGTAAAGTTAAGAGACACAGGCCATGCTGTACTAGGGTTAGGTCCATAATATCTGTTGTTTTTGTCTTACATAATGATCTATTGCTTGAGAAAACATTCCACACCTTCTAGGTCAGATTACTGGGGAAAGCTGACTGGCATTAACTTAAGGATTTTATCATATCTCATTTCTCTGACTTTTGTGGCATTAATAAAACCAGTCATGCAATTTTTAGATACATAATGTTTACTCTGAATGATGGATTAAAATTCATTTGGCTAAAGTGTGAACTGTCTCGATTACATTAAAAATTATTCTTTAAAACTGGTGCATGCATATCAATCTTTTCTCAGAAATAGAATTTCTTATTACATAATGAAAGGGGAAATTCTCATTTAAGAAGAAAGCATTTTAGCTTCAAAATCTATTAAATGTTCAAAGATTTGGCAGTCCCAGATGCAGTATCTGAAATTTAATAATTTCTTTTCAAAATGCATTTTTTCTGATTGTGAAAATGTTATTTGAATGATAGTTTGTCATAATAATAATTGCTAACTTTCATTACGAACTCTTCAATATTATCATAAGCTGCTTTATTTAATTCTCATAGTAACACTTTGAGGTAACTCGTCCTAAATCTTAAAGATGAAAAAAACATTGTAGCTCACACAGGTAGGTGACTTGTCCAAGGTCACACAGCTGGGAGGCATGGAGCCAGAATTTGAATCCATCAGTCTTGCTCCAGGAGGCTCACTCCCACCCTTTACCCTGCACTGTCTTTATACTGCTTAATTTATAACCCAAGATTTCTCCAGTCCAGAAATCGTTAAGGTATATGAGCCTGTTCAATGTGCCCTTTTGGTACATGTATTAGACAAGTCTGACAATTCGCGTGCTTGTTGCTTATAAATAAGTAAGCTGTGCCTCGGCTATGTAAAATGACTTGATGAAATTCAAATGCTAAAAAGTTGCAAAACTGGGACATCAAATTCAGGTATTGTTACTCTAGGCTTAGCATCTAATCCACCCCAGTGTATCTTGTCCATATATTTGGATAGTTAGGTGAATGGGGAAATTATGCATAAGCATGTCCACATGCACATACCAGCTTTACCTAATTGTGAGGCCTTGAAAAGTCACATGAAAAAGAGGTATTAAGTGTTGAAATTGCCACTCCTGTTCAAACCCCAGGCTGAATTTAAACATACGTTAAGACATTGGCATGAGTTCTGAGTTGCTTCATCCTTTCCAGGGAATTTTGTAGTTGATAGATTGATAATATTGTTAAAAAGTACTCGATGTACTCTAAACATATGATTTCTTATGTATAATAAAAATGAATCAATTCTCTTTTAACTTAAATTTTAAGAAATGATGCAACTTTCCCTCCAGGTTAGGTGTGCTCATGCTCAAGGTCATTCAAGACTCTAATTGCTCACAGTACAACCATAATGCTTGCTCAGATTTACTCTTAGACTTACAGAGTGTGTGCTTGCTGCTGCAGAACACGGGCTGCATACAAATGACTTCACCTCTGCAGCATGGAATTTTAATCAGCTGAGCAAGAAGCCAGCTAGTCCCTCCAATACATGTTAATCTGCCTCCAGAACAAGCCCACAGGCTGACTAAATATTTTAGGTACATCAGAATTCCACCATATCAAACACACTTCAAATAAGGAGACTGTTAAAAGCAATTGGTTTTATAGAATTACTCAGCATTTACGATAAGGAGCTCTGCTCTGTTCATCTCTTGTTTAGACCTTCATTGGAAATTAATTGACATACAGCAAAATATATATATTTAAAGTTTTCAATTTGATACCTTTTGGCATACATATACAACCATGAAACCATCACCACAATCAAGATAATAACCACATTCATCACCTCCCAAAGTTTCCTCAATATCCTGTGTAATCACTCTCTCTTGCCCTTCTCTCCCCCTTCTCACAGCCAACCACTGATCTGGTTTCTATCATTATAGATTAATGAGCTTTTTTGGAAGTTTTCTGTAAATGGAGCCAATGGAAAGATGGCCACGTGTACTTGCAGATGAATTTCACAGGGTGGGAGACAGAAGCTGAGGAATACCTATCTTGATTTCCTCTATTTTTTCATACTCGTTACAAGTTGATCATGAAATGAAAGTCTTCCACTTTCCATTCATTTTTATCCTGATCTTGTAAAGTGTCACAAAATATCACAAAAGTCTTTGTGATTTGTCTTTTGTCCAATTTAACATGAGAAGTCCTTGTCAAGAATGGTAGGTTGGAGAGAGTCAGCAAAATGAATAGTTTAGATATTTGGAGAAAACAAAGCCCCATATCTAACATTAACCCAAAACAAGCATGCACATGCACTTGTGTGCATTCACACTCAAAGATGGTGGCAGAAACCACAAGAGCCATAATTAAGTAACAGGAATTACTGACCTCTCTCAAAAATGCATCTCACCAAACCAGTGAAGCTTCCAATCAGGCAGAGCCTTAGTCCAAAGCTTTCTTCAAAATTCTTTCCATAGCAGGGATCAGTAATAATCATAATGATAAGAATTTTTTCAGTTCGATTGGAAGAGTCTAGTAGAGCTTCCCTGAGCAGGAAATGTGTCTTAAATTCCTCATCCCCAAGAGCAACCCAAAATGAATGTACAAATAATTTACACAACTAATTTTTCAGTCACTCTGACAAGAAATAAGGCATATTTATGCAAAGGACTGACCACAGACTTTAGAAATATTAGAGGATAGGTAGGGAAAATAGGGGGGAAGTTAACAGTGACTACAGAGCTTTGGGTATTGGAACAGGCTGAGTGAGATCACTTCTTCTCATGTAATTTCCCAAGACTAGGAGGCAATACTTTCCAGCATTAATTTGGTGGGCACTAATGTGTTTGGATTCTTGTTCTTAGGGAGCTCTGGGGCCTGTGTCCCAGGTGCCAGCAGTGATCCTTTAGGGAAGTGATTTAGCCATCTCTGTCTGAAACTGTCCCCAAGGAATCGTTCCTGACTCACAGTCTTATCAGCCCAAATTGATTTTGTAATACTTAATCATGAGAATGCTTAAAGGCATACAAATGGTGGGTATCGGATAAAGACAGACTAAGCTTGCTATTAATTTGAGGAGTAGTTTAATGTCAGGCAAAATACAGTTTTCATTATCTTTTTCCTTTGGTTATCTGTGTTTCTGCACAAGATTTGTTTATAATAAATGTTTTTTTTCTTAGAATGTAAATTTCCCTTCTCAAGTAGTCTTATGACTTATAAAGTAGTGAACCTCTTTTAAGAGTGAAATAAGCCAGTAAGAAAAAGAAAAATACCATATTATCTCACTCCTAGGCTGTGAGTCAAAGACACCATATTTCCCTGAATACCGTCTACCAAATTCCTACAGGTGAGCTGCTCACAATCAAGTCACATGGAAGGTTCCAATTCCAAGGCCGAGGTTGACCAGGATGAGTGTGGACATTTAACACCATCTGAACAGATCTGAGTCTATTTCCTAGGGATTTAGAATTGTGGCTAGAGATTTCAGTCCCAGCGTGGTCCACTGTCTGGAACAGAGAAGCTTAGAAGCTCAGAGCGATGAGGCAGGTGTCTCCTGCCGCCTCCACTCAGTCATAGAGAAAGCCAGCCTGCAGGAAAAGGAAATAGAAATACAGAGGAAAGCAGATCGGGGAGAGAGGGAGAATACTCCTCTGCTTCCACTTACTCCATTTCCCAGTTCCATAACAGAACATTTCCTTCTAACTTAGCAAACTTTTACCTGCAACCTCAGCACCCCCAAAGTACAGATAAAATACCTGTAACTCTACTTAGCCACCTACATTAGCTGTCCCAGTACCTGGCACAAATTTTCCTTGGAATAAGCAGAAATTCCTTTAAACTCATTCATTCCCTCACAATAGAAAAAAATATTAACCCAAATGAACTTCATTACTCAAATAGTTTCATTCCAAGGAGAAAATGGAGCCATAAGAGTTTTTATAGAATATATTTAGCAACTTTTTGACAGAACTCAATTTGGGCCTGAATGTCTTTTGAGCCAGGAAAATCAATGGACTCTGTGTGAAAATCAAGTCTGCTGATGTATAATCTCAGTTTATCTATCAACCAAGGGCATACATTTCCTCAGCTTGGAGAACTGATAACTCTGGAGGCACTTTCCAGCTTAGGATCCTGGAAGTGCCCTAAATGTGTGCTCTGTGGCTCACAAAATCCAAGGAAGTGGTGTACTCCATAAAGTCAGCATGAACCCTTGCAGTAATGGCAAGTTCATTACCTCATAAAGCAGCTCATTTCCTTAAGTGAGAAAACATACTGCCTACCAATAACACCCCCTAATTAATAAATCTAGAAATGCTATGCAATGAAGCCCTTAGGTTTTTAAGCATTAAATAAAATATTTTATCAAAATTATTTCTGGAGTAGAATCCAAAAATAGTAACAATAGCACTGATTTTATGTTCTTATGTGTAAATATTTATTAATACGGTTCCTTCATAAAACTGCAGAAGTTCTGTCTACGTAGATGGATAGACCTCATGTCTGTCTCTTGTTTCTAATCGTCAGTCAAAAATTAAATGGTAGTGATAGCCAAAAATTTCTAGAGCAAAGTTACAAAAATATTTTAAAATATACTTTATAGAAATAGTATCATATTTAGTGAGATGTAAATTCATTTTATTTTTCCCCTTTTTTATTGACACTAATAGAGATGTCCCCATTCCTCCCCCTCGCTTTGCCCTCATCCAGCGCTCTCCTCTCTCCCCTTCCCACTAGCTGTCACCACACTGTTTTCTGTATCTGAGTCATGCATATATCCCTTAGTCATGCATCTGACTAATCCCTTCACCTTCTTTCATTCAGTCCTCCCTCCCACCTCTCCCCGGACAGCTGTCAGTCTGTTCCATGAGTCCATGCCTCTCTTTCTGTTTTATAACTTAACCCCTTATCCAATGTATCATAGGGAAATATGTTCTTCCATACAGTGGCTTCCATTTTACTTTTGTTGATGGTTTCTGTTACTGTGCAGAAGCTTTTCAGTTTGATGTAGTCCCATTTGCTTTTTTCTTTAGTTCCCTTGTCCTGGAAGATGTACCAACAAAAATAATTGCTACAAGACATATCTGAGATTTAACTGCTAATGCTTTTGTCTAGGATTTTTATGGTTTTGCAGCTTACATTTAAGATTTTTATCCACTGTGAGTTTACTTTTGTGTATGGTATAATTTGGTGGTCTAGATTTTTGTTTGTTTGTGTTTTTTTTTTTGCATGTACCTGTCCAATTTTCCCAACAGCATTTATTGCAGAAACAGTTTTCACTCCATTGTACGCTGTTGCCTCCTTTGTCGAATATTAACTGACCATGAAGACATGGATTTATTTCTGGGCTCTCTTCATGTTTCATTGGTCTATGTGTCTGTTCTTATACCAGACTGTTCTGATTACAGTGGCCTTGCAATACAGTTTGATTGAGGGATTGTGATCTTCTTTCTTCTTTGTTCTTCTTTCTCCAGATTGCTGAGGATATTCAAGGTCTTTTTTGGTTCCACGTACATTTTTGGAATAATTGTTCTAGGTCTGTGAAATATACTATTGTTATTTTAATAGTAATTGGGTTGAATCTATAGATTGCTTTGAATCTATAGATTGTTATAGTATGGACATTTTAATGATGATAATTCTTCCAATCATGATCATAGTGTATGTTTCCACTTATTTGTATCTTCCTCAGTTTCTAGCTTCAATGTTCTACAGTTTTCCAAGTATAGGTCTTTTATCTTCTTGGTTAAATTTATCCCGAGGTACCTTATTTACTTGTTGCAACAGCAAATGAGATTGTTCTCTTAGTTTCTCTCTGATGGTTCATTATTGGTGTATGGAAATGCCACCAATTTCTGAATGTTAATTTTGTATCCTGCTACTTTGCTGAATTTATTTATTTGTTCTAGTAGCTCCTCTCATGGAGTCTTGAGGGTTTTCTGTGTACAATATCATGTCTTCTGAGAACAATGACAGTTTTATTTCCTTCTTCTCAATGTGGGTGCCTTTTATTTCTTTTTCTTGTCTGATTGCTGTGCTTCCAGTACTATGTTGAGTAAAAATGATGAAAATGGACTTCCCTGTCTTCCTCCTGATCTTAAAGGAAAAACTTTTAGTTTTTGCCCATTGAGTATGATCTTGGTTGTGGGTTTATTATATATGGCCATTATTACATTGAAGTATTTTCCCTCTATTCCAACTTTGTTGAGAATTTTTTATCACAAATAGGCCCTAGATTTTATCAAATGCTTTTTCTGCATATATTAATATGATTGTATGGTTTTTATCCTTCATTTTGTTTCTGTGGTGTATCATGTTTATTGATTTGCAGATATTGTACCAAACTTGCATCCATGGAATAAACCTCATTTGATCATGGTGTATGATCTTTTAATGTATTGCTGTATTTGGCTTGCTAATGTTTTGTTGAGGATTCCAGCATATATGTTCATCAGGAATATTGGCCTATAATTTTCTTTCTTTGTAGTGTTGTTATCTGTTTTGGACTTAGGATAATGTTGGCTTCTCTAAATGAGCTCAGGAGTTTTCCCTCCTCTTGAATTTTTTGGAATAGTTTAAGAAAGATAGGTGTCCTTTCTTCTTTGAGTGATTGGTAAAATTCACCTGTGAAGCCATTAGTTCAGGGCTTTTATTTTGGGGGAGACTTTTTTGTTACTGCTTTAATTTCACTAGTTGTAATCTGTCTATTCAGAGTCTCTGACTCTTCTTGATTTAGTCTTTGAAGACTGTATGTTTCTAGGAATTTATCCATTCCTTCCGGATTGTCTAATTTGTTGGCATATAGTCGTTCATAGTATTTTCTTACAGTCCTTTGTATTTCTTTGGTGTCGGGTGTTACTTCTCTTTTTTCATTTCTGATTACATTTATGTGGGTACTTTCTCTGTTTTTTGGTGCATTTGTTTAAAGATTTGTCAATCTTGTTTGTATTTCCAAAGAACCAGCTCTTTGTTTCATCTATCTTGTGTGTATTTTTAGACTCTATTTTGTTTATTCTGTTCTCTATTATTTCCGTCTTTGCACTCATTTTGGATTTTGTTTGTTGTTTTTCTCCCACGGAAATAATTTTAATGTGTTGGATACAATGAGAGGGTGGATCCTCAACAAATAAGAATACCCAATACTAAAGGGTCTCTTTAAAATATCCTGGAAAAAGAGGGCATATTCTAGACTTTATATTTTGGTGTCTTTAGATATCTCATACAATGCCTCTCCCAATAGATTCTCAATAAATATGTAATGAGTATCTGAATCAGTATTAATTGTGTAATGAGCTTGCCAAACTAAAATATTTATTTATTTATTTGCCACCTGTCAAGATAGGCAATTATTTGTAATTGCTTTTTATTTTTTAAAGTTTACTATTTTAATATACAAGCAAAATCAGTGTTTTATAATAAGGCCGCTTTGTCTCCTTAAAATTGAAATAATTTATTTTGTATTTATTAGCTCTTCTATTTTCAAATTCATGCCATCTTAAATAATAACTTGATCTTATTATGCAAAATTTGTGTTATGTTATACACATAGATGAGGTATGAGAAAACACTTAGCATGAGTGTTAAAATGTTGATACAAAACCCTAGCTGGTATGGCTCAGTGGATTGAGCACGGGCTGCGAACCAAAGCATCGCAGGTTCAATTCCCAGTCAGGGCACATGCCTGGGTTGCAGGCTATGGCCCCCAGCAACCACACTGATGTTTCTTTCTCTCTCTCTTTCTCTTTCTCCCTCCCTTCCCTCTCTAAAAATAAAGAAATAAAATCTTTTAAAAAATGTTGATACAGTAACTGTCAAACTAGAAATTTTGTACTAAGGAAAGTTATCTCTCAAAAATCAGAATAAAACAAAAACCATTTTCAGTTTAAAAAGTAACCTGCTACTTCTAAATAGTATCAAAAAGGGTACTTCTACAGGATGAGGGAAAATGATCTCAGGAGATTTGACATCCTTCCTTCTGAGAAAGAAAAAAAAAGGTGGGTAGAGAAAATGGTAGATATGCATGTAGTCTAAACAGACATTAAATGTATGGAACCTTTAAAATAATTCCACTGAGCTACTAAAATTTCAAAATAAAGCTAAAATAATAAAAATAGTGATATAACATTGGCGAAAATAAGTGGAGGTAACAGTTACATCTACATTGTTCAGAAAGACTACAAAGTTATTGACAAAATACAGATTTCATTACATTAATAATGCATGGTAAAATAAGGGGTAGTCATCCAGAGAAGAGAAATAGCAGAGAAAAATAATATAAAATAAGAAAACATTTCATTCATTTAGAAAGTTTTCACTAAACACCTAAAAAACAGAAAGAAGTAAAAATGGTTAGATGGAAGTAGAAAATAAATCATTAGAAATATGTATTGTTACACCCAAAAGAACAATGACAAATTTTAAGAAACTAAATTCAGTTTAAAAATATAAGTTATTATGAGTCTATAAAGCAAAAAATGAAAAGGTTGAAACTGCTATTTGTTACAGATATATAACAAACATCTTAATATTTTATGTGACTGATGAATAATAGTGTCTTTTTTCCACTTCCTAGGCCAATTTATACAGTTTATTTTTTCATAAAATGTATTGAATTTATCCACATATTCCATGTATTGGTACAATATTACATAGAGCACTATATTTTATAATCTCTAAGTACACCCCCCTTTCTCATCCTTAATGTTATTGATATTTTTTGTTTTCATGAATTTTTAGTTATTAGTCTTATCCAAAAATTATTTTGGTTTCATTAAGAATATGTACTACTTTTCTTTTACTTTATTTCTTGTATTTATTTCCTTCTTACATTTTTATTTTTGCTTTCTTTTCTGTTTTCCTTTCCCATCTCTATTTGAATGTTTTTAATTTTTCTGTTAACTGGATAAATGCATTCAGGTATGTAAATTTGATCTGAGTACTGTCTTAGCCACAGGGTAAGTTGCTTAAATGAGTTATATTTGTTAAGAAACCCTAACAAAACCATTTAAGAAAGCATTAGACTAATCATTTAAATGACAACATAAATAAATCTGTTCTTTTTCTGATTGCTCAGCTTAGCAATTTTTTCCAATTATCTGCATTTCTCTTGTGAGGCTGGTGCAGACACTAACTAAAAAGTGTATTAGGCTACCATAATAGATCATTACCCACAAGGCTCCTTACACTACTAGTTAGCCTAGCCCCTGTATCTGATTCCTACTAGACTCCTGCAGGCCTTGATCTCAGATTTAGTACCAGATGGATTTTCCCATGTAACCTACTCAAAGGGGGAGCCTCCATTTGAGCAGAACATGCCCTGGGTTAAGTTCCTGAGTCTGCTTTGGCTTCTTCCTCTTCCTAGAGGCATCTTGTCCATGGCATTTTGTCCATGGTATCTTGACATTATACCTTGTCCAGCTTCTAAAATTTTCTGCTCTACTCCCATCTTCACTACATTTGCTTTTGATTATAGAACCTTGGGCATGAAGCATAGAAAACTCGGGGGCTTAAGATACACACAAAAAATAAAACAAAACAAAACAAAACGAAAAACGCTGATTTCACAGTTAGCACCACACTTCACTAAGAGACAGACCTCAAAGCCCACCAGAGGCTGATTCTGTACCCATCTGCCCATGCCCAGAGTTATATAGTTTATGCAGCTGAACACCCTCATTCACTTCCTTACACCCCTCATTCACTTCCTAACTCCTTCCTAGGTCACAGAGATGCAGTCTTAAAGTTCTGCTATATTTTGATGGAATCTCTCATTTCCCCCAGCTGTGCACTATGAAAACATTCCCATTCTACAATCTAATTTACTTTTCTTCTTTCTACCTACTTGTACTACTTCAAAATTTTTTAATTATTAAAATATTCCTTTAATAGTAAATATTATTTTAAAACATACTTGTTATGTCTGCATAATAATCCAATATATGATTGTTCTCTTCTTGAACAATTTTTATATTATTTAGCATATTCTTTTTAATTTCTGTGTAGGTTCATTTTTTATGGATCTCTGATTAATACTGTAGAGTATCTCACTTCAGATGAAGGTTATAGGGAAAACAATATGAATATTTTAAGGCTGAATTCATATTACTACTGACTTTCATTAAAAGGTTACACAATTTATAGTAGCAACAATTATACACATTATTTCCCTCTGATTACACTTTTCAATCATGGGACTATTTTTATTTCTTCTAATAAGTAATTAAAATAGTGTAATTTGCATCTGTAATAACTTAACATTTTGGTAGGTTTTTTATTTGTGCTTATCATCACCTTGGTTTTCTCCTGTAACTTTTCTTTGCATATCTTTTTTCAGTTTTAGTATTTTCTTCACCGGCTTATAAGGATATTTTACACACACAAAAAAGATACCAGAATATTTTATATGTGATACAAATATTAATGTATTCAAGTTTTAAATTTTAATGTAGTCAAATATATGAGACTTTGCTTTCAGAATTTTTCTTATTGTTTATATCCTTGCCAAGTTCATGTTCTTTGCAAGATCAATTAACTATTCATGTGTTTATCTTATAGTTTATATTTTCATCTTTTTAAAACACTTTGCAAATCTGAAATTTATTTTTGGTGCATTATAAAGTTTGATAATCTGCGGAGTATTTTTTCACTACTGTTTTATCATAATTTGTTAAAATATTTTCATAATAACCATAGTTTGGGTTTCCACAAATAGTTAAATGGATCAAAATAGGATTACCTAGTAAATTTTTAAGTAGACTTGATTATATTCCAAATATACACCTGAAGGATTAATAATTTGTTATTTTTATAGATCCCCATGAGATTTGGTATTATTTTCCAAAGTTCAATATTTCATAAAATGAGGAACACATTCTTCCCAGGGCCCTTTTTCATGCTTTTATCCTGAAATATAAATCTAGAGTTTGACCTAGTAACTCCATCTCAGTTTTATATTATGTTCTTTCCTGATAGTGAGTTAAATCTTATCTGAATCTGATTCTGGACACTGTGGTAGAATGATCTCCTTATGCTAACACCAAGTGTATTATCTCTAAAGTAATCTAAAAAATCAGAATGCTCTTTTGCCTCCAGCAGAATCTCTTACAAACAATAAAGCACAAAGATTGATTTGACCAATATTTTAAATTAAAACAAGGTGCAAGAGAGTTCAGCACTGCACTTGGTCTTCTCATTGTCATTAATCTTAAGGAAGATAAATCATATTAATTAAATTTGCTGTTCTAAATTGGACACCTTTATAAGCTAGGGAGAAATAACCAGAAGAGAAAATTGGAAATGCCTGGGTAGTGGTGGTAAACAGAACATACAGCATTCATCTCAGAACAGGAAAACAAACCTCCTAAAAAAACAGTTTTTCTGTTTATTTTGACTATACTTCAAAGAGAAGTCATGCTAATAGGGAAGACTCCCAGACTGATAGTGGGGGATCTACAATTTGTATAGACGAGGCTGCAAAGGTGGGAAGCTACAAGGGAAGAGCTGAGCTGACTTCATTAAAATCCTCCAAATCATACTTGATCCTCTGATCTCCACATCTTTAGTACTAAGAGGTTGGGGAAGTTCATGTGTGGGCAATTCAGGCAGCTGTGTTAGGTGTCCTTCCCTTGCTCAAGGTCATTAGTCTGAGCCCTAGAGAACAGTCTGTCACTCTGCCCCTTACAATCTGTATGACTTTGGGTAAAGTACTCAAATTCTCTGAGCTGCGAATGCCCTGTCTGTACAATGAGGATACAAGTCATTTCTACTAACTAAGGGCTGTTTAAGAATTAGATTTTTAAAATTGCAAGTCAAAAGCCTGAAAAAAAGTGTTTGTCATTTGGTAACTGCCTGATATATGTTACCAATTTTTCAAGTGGTATTAAAAACAAGATAATTGTACAGACAATTGAAAGTTGAGGTCTGTTAAACCGGGTCTAAACCTACAAATTTAGCTAGTAAAAAGGAATGATGAAGCTGAGTCCTAGGCAGGGGGCATTAGAAAAATAAGTTAAAATACTTACCTTCTAGAAGTCTACAGTCTAGAGAAGAGTACAGGCAGTGTAAGAAAACGCTCTGATTCCACCCACAGAAGCTCACATCAGGTGCGACTAAACTCCCAGGGAAAGCTATGAAATCTGTACTGAGGAGTTAGAAAAGGCTTGGCAGAGAAAATGGCCTTTGAGCTGGTGCTTTAAAGATGAGTGGAAGATGGTAGAGATTTAAGATAGAGAACAATGTTTCTGAAGCTAGAAAGTTAAGAAAATAAAATAAAACATGGGTGAGTACTTTGGCCTATTTGAAGTAGAGAAAGCCAAAGCAAAAGGAGTGGATGAGAGTCAAGAAGTCAAAGATCAGCTTTGTAAGTGATGAGTCTACTTTGCAATTAACACTAAATGGTGTTTAAGTGGTGAATTGCAGAATATTAGCTGGAAAGAGACAGGTCATCTGAGTACAAGCGTAGAACAGGACAGCAAGTAACCTGCAAGGGTGTAGGTGAGGTGAGTGTGTATCCTCGTCAAGAAAATCCCCACAGGTAGGAAATCTCCACAGGTGATATCCAAATGTTCAATAAAGGAGCATAAATGGTACAAAGAGCTATGCTCTGAGAAAAAAATTAAGAAAAGTACAAGTTATAGAACCTAGACTTTTTTATGTTGGATAAACACCAGAGAGGCTGTCCAAATAAGAAGTTTCTTGTAGTAAAATGCTGACTCCCTCACCCATTGGTGAGGAAGTGATTGTATGGAGTTTTCCAAGGGCTCACAAGCCAGGTCCACTATGGGCTAAAAGGATAAACAGAAAGGAATATCTGAAGCACTCTTGAGAGGTAAAACAATCTGTTGAGAAGTGGCTTTGGAAAGAAAAGCCAGAGTCAACGAGAGATAACTGCTTTTATTACCCAGGGAATGAGTTCTCTTTCTTGAAAAAAGTCTAGAAAAGGTCAATTAGGATAAGAAGAAACACATACAGCAAGGACCAAGTTTGGAAAATAATACCTCAAGGAAAAAGCAGAGAAATTAACATGGGCTTTGCAGAGCTAAAACCTGAGACTGAACTCTAAATATATGCTCTTGAATACCTTATTTAAATACATTGTCTTGGCTTCAGGTTCCTCATCTGTAATGGGAATTATAGAACAATGTCTCAATGCTGTTGTGAGGATGAAGCAGGTAGACCATGTCGAGGTGTAGGACAGTGATTGATGCACCACCTCCAGTCCAGACGCATTAATTCTTTCCTCTCACCTCAACCCATGACCAGCTCTAGCAGCCTCAAGGTACCGGCTCTCTGCAGCATTCAGGAGTGTGGAAGACAGGATTGAGGCATCCTCTACCTGACACAAAGAAGACCACAAAATTTTTCCCTGACTCTCCCAGTTGCCCCTTTTAGGGCTTTCATTTTTATCGTTACTTTTAATATCTTTAGGAGAGAAGTTTGTGGTTACTTCTCATGCAGGTGTTTTTCTGATAAGCTGTTAATCCCATGGGACTCATTTTAATATGGCTTTAAAGGACCAATAATATAGTAGAGATATGAAAATAACTCTCTGGTTGTTTTATTAAAACAACATTGGTAATCAATAGCTTCAGTTATGCCTGACAGCCTTTGACTGTTGATCTTTCAAAGTGAAGTTCAAGCACGTATATGACTTAATTTATTTTAGTCAACTGGTATTGACAATTTGCGGCATCATCAAAAAGCCACTGGAAAAATGAAATATACTGTTATTATTTCCTAATTTCCAGACTATTATTATCAATAAGAGATGACCAATAGTTCATCCCTGTGGCACCCCCACTGCACCCTGATTTCTCATCAACTTATCAGCTCAGAACTCTAAAAGAAATTGTTTATCACTTAAACCTTCAGTTTATCTAATATCTTCAAGAACACAGGCTTGTAACTTTATGAAGAATCATAAATTATTAAAATTAAACTACAATCATGTCTTGACTTACTCACTAAATTCGTAATAAGAGCACTCTCATTATTAAAGAGACTGAAAATTTGCAAGACAAAGAACTGATCACGTGAGCTGGGCTCTTGTTAGTTTCTTGGGGCCTTGAGCAAGCTGCTTCACTCTCCGGTGCCTCAGTTTACCCATCCATAGAACTGGAATGATGGTTGCCATGGCAATGCTCAGGATTCTTGAGAACATATTTTTAAAATGTTTTCGTGAGTTAGAACACACCATGTAAAAGTCTGCTGAAATTATTGGTATTGAAAATGCTGCAATTTATGCTGAATTTTAAAATGTCAGTTTATCAAAGGCTTGTTTTCAGCACTGGGCTCACTAGTGCCTGACTTTCTCTAAAAATAACCAGCAATTTTAGTAAATTGTGAAAGGGGAACATTTGCATGGCCTCCTGTCAGTGAGACCATTTATGTGTGTGAAAGAATGCCATTGAGATATGACAAATATAAACCCTGAAAGTCTCTGTAAGTAACTTTGTTCAACAAAGAGAAAATTCCTTAAGAAACCTACCATGTCAACAGGATCTCCTGGAGCAAGAAAGACCTTTATTCCAACAGGTAGTTGAAGAGAGTTCATAAATCTCAGAGAAATTTTTAAATTTTCTTCCACCTTCTAACTTACATCAAATGTTACACATATGGTTTGGTGATTCCTCAAACTCTATCTCCAACCCAGTTGTTAAGATTAAGTTTAAACTGTTGAGATTAAGCTCCATTCATCCAACAGCCAATTGGATGGTCTATGCTCAACATATCCATGACTAAATTTATTAGACTCTCATCAAGCCTGGTCTTTTTTTCTTCACGTGGTCATGACTGGTTTCCTTTGAACAAACCAAAACCTATCCAGTCAACTGGTGCGAGGTGATATACCATCCAGGGGGTCTGATGCCATTAAAACACAAAATATCCATCTGTCATACCTCTGGTATGTCCAGCTCAGTGTCTAATTCCAGCTATACCAAAAGCAACCCTACTCCACCATTTCCACATTCCAGTAAGTAGTAGGCACAAAAGAGTATAGAGAAGGTAAATGGAAATAAATCCAGGAATATTTTTGCTTAACCATGGGACTAAGAATTAATGTATGACATTTCTAGAATCTGAAGGGTTTTTCTGGTGTTGAGAGAAAAGACTTAAACTGAGTTCATACCCTGACTTATCACTTACTAGCTTATGACCTTGAGAAGGTCACTTAGCATATCTGATCTCAGTTTCTTCACTTGTGATTTGCACATCATGATAACTACCCTCCTACCTTTCACAATTGTGTTGGGACGAATGGTGAGATATTTGCGTGTAAAGAAGCAATGTATGTTGTGTGGTTTTAGGTAATATAAATGCCATCATCTTTCTACTACAAATCTACAACCAAGCCTGCCTTAGTATCCATCTACTCTTTCTTTTCTCCTTTTACAATGAAGCATGAAAAAGCATGAAGAACTCCCCTCCTGACTCACTCCACTCCATCTACTTGGGTCTTACTCTATCCCCATCTCTTCCCATTTATCCAAACTTTTTTTTTTTTTTTGATATCTCCTTTCTGTCTTGTTGCCTTAATTTCTTTGTTCTCCTAGATCATCCCCATCAAATACAAACATGTTGCAATACCTTGCATTGAAAGCAAAAGTCTCTCTTGACCACACTTCCCTCCCCTGAAAAGTTCTGTCTCTTTCCTCTTCTCTAAGTGTACTTTTCAGGTTAAGCTGCTCACACACATTGCCTTCTCTTCCTTACTTCTTATTCCATCTCCAATCCACTTTACTCTAATTCTTTCCTTTCTGTGAAGTCACTAGAATTTGTTTTTATTAAGGTTACCCATGACCTCAATGCTGCCATCTTAAACAATTTAATTTTATGCAAACTGCCATATAGCATTTGGCATGGCTGGCCCCTCCTTTCTCCCACAATTCCCTTCATTTTGAGTGTCCATAGTATCACACTATCCTACAAGATAAATGTGGCACCTAGCTGACCTTCAGAAAAGAAACAAGACCTCAGGGTTATACAACATGAAACTGGGTTCTGCCAATTCCAAAACAAGTCAGGAAATAGATTTCTCCCCAGAGCCTCCAGAAAGGAATGCAGCCATGCCAACACGGTGATCTTAGCCTGGTGAGACAGCAATAGACTTCTGTCCACCAGAAATGTCACATAATAAATCTGTTGTTTTAAGCCATTAAAATTACAGCAATTTGTTACAGCAACAATAGAAAACTATTAGGTCACTTAAACAACATTTGGGTTGTTTCCAATGTTTGGTAATTATGAAAAAAGCCACTATAAACCACAAAGTAAAATTTTTATGTGAGCTAAAGCTTTTGTTTCCCTTGAGTGAAATTTATGGGTCTTATGATAAATGTATAATTAATCTATTAGAAGTTACAAAACTCTTCTCCAAAGAAGATGGCATTTTTCATTTTCACAATTAATGTATGAGTTCCAATTGTTCTGAGTCCTTACCAGCACTTGGTATTGACAAGGAATGTTTTATTTGTTTCTTTGTTTTATTTGATAAGTATTTGGTGATATTTTGTTGTAGTTTTAATTTGTAGTTTTAATTATTAATGATTAATAATTTTGACTTAGTGAAATTCTATCCAAATCTTTTGCCAAATTTTAATTGGGTTATTTATTTTCTTATTATTGGGCTTTGAGTGTTCTTCACATAATCTGATACATTAGTGCCCTAGTGTTGTGTATATTACCACTAACTTGTTGACTAAAACATTACCCATTTATTATCACGTAAGTCCTGTGTGTCAGAAGTCTGGCCATTGCATAGCTGGGTTCTCTGCTCAGTTTTATGAGGCTAATTTAAGATATCAGCAGTCTGTATTATCATTTGTCATCACTGGAACTCAAAATCCACTTCCAAGCTCATTCAGGCTGTTGGCAGAATTCAGTTCCTTGCAGTTGTAGGTAGGACTGGGGTGCCATTTTCCTGCTGGCTCTTGGCCAGGAGTTGCTCCCAGCTAGCACAGGCCTCTCTTAGGTGCTAACCAAGTAACCCCCTGACCACACACACCTGTCATTTCAGCATCTCTCCAGTCTATAATGGATAAGAACTAAGGGCACTAAAGAGACAGTCACATCACATTTGCCATAGCATGTCATCTAATCAAGGGAGAGACTATCCAATCATATGAACAGGCTCTTCCCACCATTAAGGGGAGGGGTTTACATAGGACTTATGCACCAAGGAACAAAAACCATGGGACCATCTTAAAATTCAGTCAAACTTATCTGGATATAAGTCTATTGACAGATTTGTGTTTTACAAATGTTTTATTGCAGTCTTTCACTTTTCTTTCTTTTTAAAAAAATATTTTGAAGAATAGAAGTGACTAATTTTGAGAAAGTCCTACTTTTTATTTTTTTCTTTTAAGTTTCATGCTTTTGGTATAGTTTCTAAGAAATCTTTGCCTAAACCAAGGCCACAAAAATTTTCTCCTGTTTTCTACTAGAAGTTTTATAGTTTTAAATTTGAAATTTTAATCTATGGTCTATTTTTTATTATTTTTGCATATGATACATGATTATAGGTTAGTGTTTATTTTTTCATTTTTGCATATGAATATACAATTATTTCACCCCACTTATCAAACAATCATCATTTCTCAATTGATGCTTTTGCACCTTTGCCAAGTATCAATTTTCTATACACGTATGGATCTGTTTCTGGACTGTGCATTCTGTTCCACTGAACTTTATGTTCATTATTTTGCTAGTGTTTGAATGCTGTAGCCTAATACCAAGTTTTAAAATCAGATGAAGCAAGGTCTCCAAATCTGTTCTCTTTCAAAATGTTTTGACTATTTATATTTTATGTTATATTTGTACATATAAGACAAAATATGTAAAGATGAATTTTAGAATCAAGTTGTCAAGTTCAACAATGAAAAAATCTTCCTGAGATTTCAGATGGGACTGTGTGAATCTATAGATAAGTTTTGGAAGAACTGACATATTAACAATAATGATCTTTCCCATCCATGAACATGCTATAGCTCACTGCTTATTTAAGTATTCTTTAAAATCTTTTTTTAGAGTGTTGTGGTTATCAGCAGGCAGCCCCTGCACACGTTTAGTTACACTTATGCCCAAGTACAGTATTTCATGTCTATTGGTACTGTTGTAAATGGTATTAAAAATTCAAATGGTTGATTACTCATTACTAGTTTATAGAAATATTATTAGTATGTACATATTGACTTTGTATCTTGCAACTTTTCATTTATTAATTCTTACAGATCTTTGAGAATTCTTTGGAATTTTTTATATAGGCAATTATGTCTATAAAATAACTGCAATTTTTATTATTTTATTTAATCTTCACTATTGATAATATTTTCATACATATTTAAAATTTTTCAGTTGTCCTTGAGTTTATTGCATATATCATCAATAAGTTAAAGTACTCTCAATAGTATTATATCATTTCACATAATTTTAAGAACTTACAACTCAGTGATTCCTTTTTGTCTTTTGTGTTACTTTTATCATATATTTTACTTTTGAATATGCTCTGAACCTCAAATGCACTCCTATTATTTTTACTTTGGACACAATTATATTTCAAAACAAGTACAAATAAGTAAGAAACTATTTTATATTTCATTTTAATAATTTTGGAAACCTTCGTTTCTCTTTGTACATGCAGGTCCCTATTTATGTCATATTATTCTGCTTGAGGAAATTGTTTTAACAGTTTTTCTAGTGTAGGTCTGTTAATAAAGAATTGTGTCTTTTTTTGTATGTGTTTATTTCTCCTTCATTGCTGAAAGGTGTTTTAAATAGATGTAGAATTATGTATGGCCTTTTTCTTCTCTCAGTACATTGAAGATATCATTCCATTGTTTTCTAGCTCACACAGTTTCTGGTGAGAAGTCTTTTATATTGTTCTCCTGTGTATGTGTCTTTTTTTACTAAGGTGCTTCAGAGATGGTCAGTTGAACATTATGTATATATGTGTGTGTGTGTGTGTGTGTGGTGTGCTTGTGTTTTGGTTTTATTGCAGTTGGTGTTCTCCAAGTTCTCCAAATCTGTAGGCTTTTTGTTATTTTTGGAAAATTATCATCAGTTATCACTTCTTTAAATAATTCATATGCTTTATTATCTGTCTTTTCTCCTTGTGGGATTCAAATGCATGTTGTTAACTCTTTTGATGTTATCTCACATTGCTGAGATGCTTTGTTCTGTTTTTATTTTTCCACTATTGTTTTTCCTTGTGTTTATGTTTTGGATAATTTCTATTGACCTATTTACTGATTTTTATATTTCTTAAATTTCTTGAGTCTACTGATGAATTAGTCAATGTCATGCTTCATTTCCATTACTATATTTTAAGTCTAGCCTCCAATTTGATCCTTTTTTATAGTTTTTACCTCTCTGCTGAAACTTCCCATGCATTCATGCATGTTTTCTATTTTTCTCCAAGATTGTTTGACATGTTAATTATAGTAATTTTTAATTCCATGTTTCATAGTTTGAATAACTGGTTCTTATCTGAGTCTGTCTCTGTTGATAACTTTACCTCTTATCACTGTATTTGTTTATTTGTTTGTTTTTCCTGATTTTTTGTGTGTGATAGATGTATTTTATTGGAAAGCATTGTATATTTTGATTTTTCTATCAAAATACAAAAATGTATTTTGATAGAAAGTATTTTGTTGGCATCAATGTATAGGACAGTAGACGGTGAAGTAAAGAGCATTTATGCTTGACCATATAAACGCATTTTGTTCTGCTTAGCCATTAGCAAGGAGTGTTTTTGTCTTCTAGGCATATGTTCAAGGTTTGCTTTCTATGGTCTCTTGCCTGCCATCAGTATTTTCTGATTTCCTGGTGGAAGTCTATGGAGAAGAACCTAAGAGTCTTGCCAAGTCCCTTTGTGTCTGAGGCTCAGGAGCCTTACACTATCCCACACTCAGACTTCAACCATTCATTACATGTTAGCTGAATTTTTCTTTCCCACTCAGATGGAGGATCTTTCTCCCCTTCTTGCATAGGTTAGTCATTTTCTGTGTTCCATTTCTCCTTGGCTATGCCTGTCTTTCCTTAGATTTCAGGCTAGTCACTTGCTC
This sequence comes from Tonatia bakeri, assembly GCA_004024845.1. NCBI lineage: Eukaryota > Metazoa > Chordata > Mammalia > Chiroptera > Phyllostomidae > Tonatia > Tonatia bakeri. The sequence continues at coordinate 178,720 of PVIA01002114.1, read as the reverse complement.
TTCAACCTCACCTCTTTGAACTAGGTAACAATTATGATTTTTATATGACCTAGTTTTTCCTTGTGGTTATGGTGTGGCCAATAATCTTTCAAACATTCTATATCTTGAGTGGAAGCTGGAACACCATTATTTCCTTAAGACAATGAGAACAATGTGTATTTGTACATGTACTAATCAAATCAATCTAGAAATCAATGAGAACTTTATTTATAACAAATGAATTCACCTTAAATATTTCCAGAAATTATAATGTGTCTAAGACAAAGAAGTGCAAGTGAAAATGAAAATCCATTTGTTATTAAAGAGTTTATAATCTATTGGAAGAGATTAGAATAATAAGGAGAGAAGTATGAAAGCCAGTGTCAAATTCTTTCTGCTATTTCCTTCTATCACCTTTGAACAATAAACAATACAATGAGTTTTCTGCTATTAAAGACTGGCTTGGAGCCTGACTTCATGGGAACTCAGCCAGTCATCTCTCACAGGCAGTAAGGACTTTAAGGGAGCCTGGAACTACCTGACCACAGGTATCTTGTCTCCATAAATAACTATAAAAACCACTGACACAAAATGTTAGAGTAGATTTAAAAAATTTATAATTTAATCTGGCTCAAAGCAATGCTGAAAATGATACTGTTGGATCCTTTTTATTCCTCTGTTATGACATTTTAGTATATTCTTAGCAATTAATTTCTACTTTTCTGTGCTCAGGTCAAGGTAGGAAAATATATTAAAATGTAGGTACAAGCAGATAGGAATGAGGAGAGTGTGTGATGCCATAAGTGCCCAAGAGAGAGTTCACATTCCAATATGTTTAGAAATAAAGAGTTTTAAAATTCTCTGCAAGACCAATCTTAATCGTGGGTTATAAAATATGGTATTGTATAAGGACATACTTGGATTTCAAAATAGAACAGAAGATGATAGAATCAACCAGATGTTCAGATAAATTCCTGAGGCCCCACAACAGTTTTACTTAACGCGACCCTATCGTCTGTTTTAGTACGATTTAAGATGGAGAACACATTCAGACTGACAAATACATTCACCCAAGAACTTCCCCATTATAATTCCATTAATGATATCTCTTGGCCCAGGGCCAGACCAAAACATCTGGTGGGGATTATATATTTTCAGAGATAAACTTGCTGATGTTCTAAATTATTTTTCCTTAAACTTTTTTTAAAGATTCTTTTCTTTTTTAAGATTTTTTATTTATTTTTATTTTTAGAGAGGGAAAGGAGGGAGAAAGAGAGAGAGAGAGAAACATCAATGTGTGGTTGCTGAGGGCCGTGGCCTACAACCCAGGCATGTGCCCTGACTGGGAATTGAACCTCAGATGCTTTGGTTTGCAGCCTGTGCTCAATCCACTGAGCTATGCCAGCCAGGACTGTTCTAAATTATTATTTTTTAATTTATTATAATGTGTTATGGTAATGAAAAAGTTAAAAAAAGTAAAAAATGAGATCAAGGAAAATATATTATACAATTAATTTATTTTCTTAATGTATTAATATAATAAAGTTAATATATTCACATGGTAAAAAATAAATAAATCCATATAGAAAAACAAAACAACATTTAAAATATTCCATCCAGTTCCTTGCACTTTCAGGCCAACTCCCAACTGGATGTGCCTTATAACTGTGTATTTCAATAAAGTCGGTAATTCACCCCACAATTACAAAGTATCTACTCAGAACTGTATTTCTGAAACTATAAACTTTGTTTAAAAAGTGGATCCCTATGCAAAAACTAAAAATATTAGCTTATTTAATTTTGTTATTCATCCAATTTTATTTGTTAGTAATTTAAACTTTCCAGTCATCTCACAGTTAAAAAGAACATACTTAAATCTACATCATTTTATTTATTAGATCAATAGCTAGTAGATTGTGGCTAATACCTCACCACTGTATAAAACGAGGGCAGGAATGCTCTCTACTCCTTCTCCAACCCTAGCCCTACTTATTATCAGCCCTAATATTATTTTTACATCCTTACATTTATAACATTTGAACTGTACTTCATAACTATGATTAAGATATCCAATCATCTTCTATAGAAGAAGAATAAAATTGAAAACCAAATAAAATAAAGTACCATAATTTTTCAACATTACACATTGCATGTTTAGTAGTGATAGATTCCTAGAGAAGGGAATAAAAGCCTATCTCTAAACTCATGACAATCAAAGGAATGCATTTTGGGTTTGAAGGTCAATGGATTCCCTTTTTTTCCCTTACTACATCAATTGATAAAATGTATGACATAATATGTTTCCTTCATTATTGCATCATGATTTCCTTGTATAGCGTCTTGGGATAATATTTAAATTTATCACACATTTTTAAATTATAATTATCCAAATTTTCCATTTATCTCTGTTTATTGAGCCTGAGATTGCCAGAGGAAGGAAAGAACTCAGTTCAGAACAAAAGAGTTAGTGTTTTAATTTTTACTTCAAAGAAAAGCTCTTAAGCTTATTTAGGAAAAAACAGTTGTTTGTAAGAATATTCATGCCAGAAATCCTTATCTATTGGGAGTGAAAAAATATATTAATAAATAAGACAGAAATGGCAGCTCCAAAATAGGGTCCTTTACCTAAACATGGACTCAAGAAGATGCAGAAGTTTTTATATAACACAGTGGAAGATCCAGGAACGTCTAAAGAGCCAACAGACTGACACATGCATGGCAATGGCACCAGGAGGATAAGGAGGGTGCTGATCACATAATAGAAAACACTAACAGGGAACAGGCCTCAGAAGCATTTTGTGGAAAACCAAGACCAGATTTGACAAATTGTGTCAGCAATGACAGAATCCAACATTGAAAGGCAAGAGATGGATAAAACTCACATTACTGGTAAAGGGATTAACTTAACCCTGAAGAAGGGACATACTTCTACTTTTCTTTAGAAGAAATGTTTATGGGTATGGAGGTCAACAGTCGAAGGAAATTTTGCCACATACTGTGTGTGTGTGTGTGTGTGTGTGTGTGTGAGAGAGAGAGAGAGAGAGAGAGAGAGAGGATGGGGAGGAAGAGGAGGAGGAGAAATGATACTACTTATTGACAACCTTGGAAAATCAATAATGCATTAACAGTAGGAAATTTAGAACTAGACTGTATAAAAAATGGAAAGGCTAAACTAGAAGCATATAAATTTGCTACAAGTCCTTGGAGTCCTAGTTCATGCTGGTCACCTTGCATTTATGTGACAAGAACCTACCCATATGTGTATTTGGTTCAGCAAAGTCCAAGAACACAAGCTAAGGAGAAAGAAGTTGGACCATTGCTTCATATCGGTGGTTTTCCAAGTGAATGTGAAACAAAAGAGGGAAGAAGGTTGTGGTTATTGGAAAGGATGATTTATGTGAAAGGCCAAGATGCATAAGCTGGAAACAAAAGAGAACAAACACTGGAGGAGGTTGAGAGATAAGGGACAAGTATGAGAGATTGCATCATGAATTTTGAAAAGGTCATAGAATTCAGTTACTTAGTGAGAATCATTGATGAGGCACAAGGAAAGATAAGACATTCTACTAAGAGAATAGCAGGTTTAAACAACCAAGTTGTTTTATGTTATAGCTAACATGCTAATCAAAACACCACAAACCCACTAAGATAAATATTATTTTAATCCCATTTACATATGAGGAATTCAAGGGTCAAAGAGGTTATGTAAGTTGCCCAAGATCACACAGCTGGTAAGTGGTCAAGTCAGGATTTGAACAGGCAATCTGGTATGAGGGCCAACCCTTTTATCTAGGGACTGGTGAATATTTTCTATCAGATAGTAGGTCTTTTAGCTTCATAGGTCATACAATCTGTCACAATGACTCAACTTGAAGCATAGACAATATATAAATAAATGGATATGGCTGTATCTCAATAACACTTTATTGAAAAAGCAGGTGATTGGTTGGATTTGGCCCATTGGCTGGGGTTTTCCTACTCTTACTCTAACCCTAAGTTTGCAAGCAGTAAAACTTATGTATAAGTAAAATGTGTGTGTGTGTATATATATATATATATGTATATGTGTGTTTTAGCATATATGTATGCTAAAATATGTCTGATCACACAATAGGAGTGGAATAATTACTAATATTACTGATATCCATTATAAAATAAGAACTTTGTGTCTTTGCACTAAATGACACAAGCACTCTCTTTTTCCCTGGAGCTTCATTTATTTCTGAGCTAAAAGGCTTCTTTATATAATATCATCTTGCTGATATCCGAGAGGGGGATGCTACATCAAAATCCTCCTCTCTGATGGGAAGTAGCCAATCACATCAACAATACAGCTTGACCTCTGCTTTCAACTGGGGCGGGGTGCACATCTGTACCTGTTGCTGGGTCACAGCCCAGCAAGCTGCTGTTGTACCCAAGGCAATAATAATAATGATAATGATGATAATGATAATGATAATAATAATAAAACAACTTTGAATTTAAATAGCTCCTAGAATGACAAGTTCTAGGAGGGCATAACTGAGGTGGGGTGAACAAAAAATGCAATTGGAATCAATAAGGTCAAGGTTTGTAATGGCCATCAGAGTGGGCATGGAAATGACTCATAATAATGGCTTGAGCAGGAATGGAGAGGAGGAGCCAAGTATGGAAACATGGACAGAAGTGAACACAGGAAGAGGTATGATTCACTGAGGTCATTACAAGGAGGCAGAACACTTGCACAAGGCCATGGACACCCAGAAGAACACAGCAATCTCAGAATTGCAAGTGCTGCTGTTGGGAGTGCAGGGCAGAGGAGGGGGAGGGAAGGGGGAGAATGAGGTCACAGAGTCCTGTATTCCCATTTTATTACCAGGAACTTGTGAAGGCATAGTTATTTCCCCCAAAGATAAATAGACAAATAGCTAGATGTTTACAAACATATTTTGCCTGGGCTTTGTGGATTTAAGTAGCAGGTTACATGACAGCAGACACTATCATTATATCTGAATTGAAAAAGTCAGAGAACACTTTTAATAGTAGTTATTACAGTTTCCAAAATTTGTTCTCTGTCTCCAGAAAGCTTTTCGAACTAGAAACTTGATGAAGAAGTGACTTTAAAGTGAATAAAGTTGTTTGCAGCATGAAAAAAATAATAAAAGAGCTGCTGGTGGAGAAAGAGTTGGTCCATAATTAATATGAACATCAATCTTTTTGAAATGTCAGGATGAAAGCCTATTCTTGCTGAAATAATTTGATTCACTGTCTCTTAAAATAACACAGGAGGAAAGAGAAAGGGGCATTAGCAAGGAAGAGGTTTGTGAAAACATCAGTCCCTGGCTTCTTCCCTTATTTCCTTTGGTGTGCAAGGTTTTAGAGTGGAGAGTGCTTTAGATGCTGGATCAGACTGGTCCTGGTCCTCACTCACTGGCAGAGACAGTTGCTGGTTTGACAATGGAGATACCCCAGAGAATGGAAGATCTTTGCTTTATATTATAATTTCAGTGGCAAATGAAGTCACATCACAGAGGTATTTTAGCCTGAAGTGTGTTCTAGAAACACCCCTGGAACATACTGACAATGTTTCATATAACACCAATATGACCTATGACATAATAAAACAGTATAATTCCCTTTTATGAGCAGCTTCTATGGGGCAGGCATGCGTTTTCAACTTTTCACTTCTTTCAGTCCTTAAGAGCAGCCCTTCGTGGTAGACATAACCCCCATTTGGGAGAGAGAAATATAGAGACTCAGAAAGGTTAAGAGTCAAATAATATATTTTAGATGTAACCTGCTATCCCTGTGACTGACTGCCTTCCCTCTGATCTTTCTACCATGTTACACCACTTTCAGAAGTCTCTCCAGTCAGTGACACTTTCTTAGAAAAGGTCTAGAAAGGACATGACAAATGGTACCCTCTCATGGTTCACAGCAGAGCTTGTTCCACCTTAGTGGCCCCATGTGATCAGGGATCAGACCCAAGACCCCAGGTGAGTACATCGGATCCATGTCTTTGTGTACATCCATACCTGGAATCTCATCTCTGTCAGAAAGTACCCCAGAGGGAAGGAGGAATTTTCATTCTTTTCTCTGAGGGTCTGAGACCAATGCTTGAATGGGCTCAGACCCTCAGAGAAAAGGCCAATATGACCTGGTGATAATCTTAATTCATGAATTCATTCAACCACTGTGCAGTTACTGAACACTGTCTGTGGAGTATATTCTGTGATGGGCATTCAGAATACACACACACACACATACACACACATATATGCACACATATATATGGATGTATAGATCTATATATCCATTAAACAGCATTGCTGCCCTTAAGGAGCTCACAGATTAGTGAGGGCAAAGCCATGGATACACACAATTGATTACAAGGCAGCAAAGCCAGAGCAAAGCTAGCATTATGGAAACTCCAAGGAAGTGGGCAAATGGAGAGAATACAATGGAACATCACTGTATTCTCCATGGATACCAGGGACCCCACTTGGTCTGACATTCACTGCCTCCAGAGATGTTCTGTTTTGACTTATCCCAAGCAGATTGAATCAGGACCTTGAAACTAATTCTGTTTTTCAGCCATGAATCAATCCAGGACCAAAGAAAAATAAATAAATTTTGAAGGCTCACTTTCCAAAAAGTCTACTTGATAATTTTATAAGAAAAATGTGCCTCTACTAAAAAATGTGCTGGTTTCCAGACAACAGTCTTTTCTTTCCAGATTTCTGAAGATAATTTTTATCTAAAGACATCTTCTATCAATTAGAAGTTGGGTTCACTATGGACAACATAAATGCTGGTACATCAGAAAGGCAGTCTGACTTTTTTCTTTGTGAAAATACAAAGTCTAGCAGAAAGCTGTCGTTAATAATGGTTCAGAGGCTTAACAAAATGTCTGTGACTTTCTTTGCTTTTCCTTTGGGTTTGTGTTAAGAGAGCTGAGCTGATCCTTGGCAGGAAGAAGTGGACTGATAGAGCAGGCACAAGCTGAGTCTGCCTTTCTTTTAAACAGCTTTCCTGGAAGCCCTACTTCATACCTTCTGCTTACATCTCAAAGACCGAGCACTGCGGTGTTACACCCTCAAATACAAGCGGGATTAGAAAATTGATAGATAGATAGATAGATAGATAGATAGATAGATAGATAGATAGATAATAGATAGATGATAGACAGACAAAAAAAAATTTAACTGACCACATTGTTGCTTCTCTTCTTTTATGGTTCTGTTAGTAAGAAAGACAGGAAGTATAACTATTTAGGACACGAATATTAGTCTCAACCACAATCATCAGCACTTATTTTTAGAAAACAGTGGTTTTTTTGGTGTTTTAGGAACACTTTTATAAATCACTCTATATTAATCAATTCTAATGCAGCAGAAAAAGAAACAAGTTGGGATGCTCAGCTCCATCCCCAGTAACAGAAATAGTTATCGCTCTAAAAACAAAGGCCTACAAATAGGAAGTTAAGGTATTGCTGATTCATTTGTACCAACTGGCTCAATTGATAAATTTGCATTGTTTTAATTCTAGCCATTGCATAATAACTTTATGTTAATATGTTTAAGCACTGGTTCATCGACTATGTGCTTTCTTATCAGAGAAATGCAAAATGTCAAGAGGGAGAGTCTTACATTTTTCTGCTTTGTATCTTGAGTCTTAGGGAGAAAGAAAATTTAGCATGATGCAAAAATACAATTTGATTTGAAGTTGATATTCTTAGCCTAGCAATTCCAGCTAGCAAAGCAATTTACTGATTTGAAATAGTGCCTTTCCTGAAAGAGAAAGCTGATATGTGTGTGCATGTATGTGTGTGTGTGTGTATATATATATATGGCGTATAAATACTTACACATAACATATGTACACATATGTGCTTAACATCTCAAACACATGTTTTTTTCTGACATGGGGTTTACATGAGTAGAGAAGGCTGAAAGAAAATATTCAACCATAACCAAACCCAATATCTATATTTTACACTTGTGACTAAACACATAAATATATTTTAATTTTTTGTAAGAATATGATACTCTAGCATTTGCTCAACTGGATGATAGTTATTATTTTTCTTAAACTAAGCACCCTTTGGTATGCTCTACTAGAATACTTATTGATTTACACTCAAATTCTTTTGAAAGGCTTTAGATTCTTATTGATTCTTAGAAATCTTTTTTTAAAGAATGGTGTTTTAAAAAGATATCCTTAATAAATCAACACCATCTGCTGATTTCAGAAAGCTAAGAGCTCAAAATCACTTTAATATTAAATAAAGTAGTACAAAAAATATTTTATTCTTCTGACTTTGGAGAGTAACCATACCCTTTATAAAGTTGATATGCAGTGTGTGTGTGTGTGCGTGCGTGCGTGTGTGTGTGTGAGATGAGGGCTGTGGGAAGGTGGAAGTTTTCATTTTCTGCTTGTTTGTGTTTTAATTCTTTTAAAAACAACAGCTAAAGTTATTGATTGTTTTTGCAGCTCTTGTCTAGAAAGAACTGGGAGCCTCCTCCTTTTACAGAGACCAAATTCTATAACTATTTACTAATATCCTTGCAGGTGCTTTAGACTTTTCTATTTAGACTATGTACCATAGTTAGTTTTCTGCTTAAAGGAAGGCAGCATCTACAGTTGGATAGAGCATAGTCTTTGGGGATGGATAAGAGCAGGTTTGAGCTGGATGATTCAGACAGGGTGAGGCCTTAACATTTATTTGATTATGGTACTGTGAGAGTTAAATTACTTAATGTATGCAAAGTGCCCACCCCACTATGTAAGAAATGTCCCATCAATAGAAAATATCATTACTATTATCTAGCCATTTAAAAACACCTTTGCACTTAGTCTCCTCTCATAAATTTATATTAGTTGAAACATAGCAAAAGCAATTACTTTCAAGTATAAGGTAGGAACCATTGAAATAGACTCTGTTTCTACAATGGTATTTATTAATCCATCTTAAAATGTCAAGTGATTTATTTTCTTGCCCAGAATATATATAACTCAGAAAATAATAAAATCAATAGGTAGAACTGCCAAGATATTAAGTGGATGATTTAGAAAGAAATAAATTGGCCTACTAGTTTCAAAATATTCCATTTGTTCCTTGAAAAGAGAATTGAAACATGTAAAAATTATGTCTCATGTCAAGCTATTTAAAGCACATTTTTGCTTTGTATTACAATTACATCTCTGTAGTAGAAAGAGAGAATATGTATAACTAACAATAATGAGAACAAATCATGACCTAAATGAGGAAAAATACAAATTACAATGGGAAGTTATAAAAGAATACTTGAATAAATGAGCAAATATATCATAAGGTATCAATTTTCCAAAGTTAAAATGCACTTAGCTGAACAAAAATACAAATAGTATGTTTTCTTACTAGTTATAAAAAAGTTGTATAATTCATCTAAAAGATATACTTTGAAGTAAATAAGAAAGAAGTCATTCTAAAATATACTTTAAATAGTATAAAGTTGAAAACGTTGTTATATGATAGGACTAATCTGTAGGTCTTGATAGAGAAGGATAAATATTCTAGAAATAGATCATTCCCTCCACTAAAATTTTCTATGGAATTCAGGCAGTACAACAGATCAGTGAAAAACAGCAAGGTTTACCAAATTAGTATAGCAGAGTAACATTTCAGACTAAATTAATTCAGCTTTGTGTGACACCATCTACTAATATAAATTCTTAAGAAATTAAAAAGGAAAAATTTTAAAAGAATTAAGAATATATTAAGAATTTTCTAATATATTAGAATATATTAATATATTGAAAGAAAATACTATAACTTAAAAAAAACTTTACAAAGAATATAGAGAAAATAATGATCTATAAACCTGACTTATACTTTTCACTCTGTGCCAACTTCTGCTTCCCCAACCCATCCTCTGGGAGTTGTGTTCTCTTATTCACTCTATTTCTCCTTTACATGAAGCTACACCCTTTGTGCTTCTTATTCATATTCCTCTGTATGTCTCTTAATGAATATTGAATGTTCTCAGAGAAAATTCAGAGGAGGGAAAATGAGAAGATGATAACCTTTATAGACAGGAAGCATGTGGTTTGTTCACCACCATTTACTAGAACCTAGTATACTCTTTGCACATAACAGGCGTTCAGTCATATTTGCCAAATAAATGAATGATTGGATGAGAACAAGATATCATCAGTAAGTCATGAGAACTTTGAAAGAATCAAGAAAGAAACTGAAGCCCAGATGTACAAAACGACTTGCTCTAGATCACATACTTTGTAAAAGGCAGAAGGTAAAGAAGTGAAGTGTGCTTTCCCGGCCGGCAGTGTGCATGTGAAACACTGCGGATGGCTCGTTGAAATACGAGAAATAATCATGCACAGAAGCAGTTTTCTGTGGGGAGTTAAAGAACATAGTGGTCACTCTCCAAGTCGGGGAGCGCCCCGTTCCTTTACCCCAGTGGGTTTTTATTGAGAAAGTAGACACAGTTTGTGGATTCACAGTCTGGCAGAAGGGATCAAAGGGAACAGGTAACTTACAAAGATGCTAATAGAGTCCCTGTTGTGATTCTGGGCAGAGATTGGAGTTTTTATCATATGAAAGGACTACAGGTTCCAAAGGTTCCCTGTCTGTGCTTTCAAATTCTAAGTTAATAACATCCTCCAGTAAACAGATCTCACAGTATCTTGCATATTCTTTGTCCCAGGCCTGATTACCCCGGGGGTCCACTGTCTCCCGTCTGAGCTGCCCCTTTGGCTGTTTGCTTAGCCTGAGAAGGGCAGGAGACAGAGGCTTCCAGGAGACTTGGAATTCTCACATCTAAGTACAAAGACTCAAGCTAAGAGGGGGCAGGGGTTGATGTCGATCACCCCTTCCTCTCCACAGCCCCTTCATTTCCACAGCCTCGTGAGTCTTATTCCACAGACCTTTATGTGGTCAGTACCTGTCTTAGGTCGCCCCTTGATTAAGGAGTCTTACCCTTCATTGGTAAACTGATCAAGCATTTAAAGGCCAGGCACAGAACAGGTAGCGTTTATGCCAGGGGAATAAGTTTTTGTCTCCTTAGTGGCTCCTGGTCCAGAGGTCTCTCACTCAGCCTAAGTCACAGGGGGTTACAGCTTCCTGAGACCAGGCAGGGTGGCACAGCCCTCAACAAATAAGTAGAAATTAATATTTCCCTTTGATACTTTCCATTCGTTACCAGAATACCCAAAATATAACTAAAGTTATATGACAGACCTGGTCATTCAAGAAAGATGCTTTCTCTTCACTGTTTTAAAATTCACTTAGGCATTTCATAAACTTAAACAGAGAGAAAAGCTGAAGTAAATATGTTCTACCAATAGTCCAGAAAAGTCTTAGGCAGTCGTCTGAAATTTCTACCATTGTTAGTTTTCAATATGAGGTCTGGAGGTGGAACAACTTCACCAAATACGAGGGTAGTTGCTAGCACAGTAGGACAGGAGCTTGGTCAGCTCTCCCGGGGTCATGTTCAATGTTCTTTCCACCTTAAATTTATAATAACCAGAACATTTCTTATTAAAACACAAAAGTCCTGGGGAAAGAAAACAGAACTCAATAGCATGAAACTTTATGAATCAATAGAGAAAAGATTTGTATTTAAATAAACTTACTAAAATTAATACTCCAATAGGATATGTAAAACATATTTATTCAGTCAGTATGTATGTGTTCATCATATACTTATTTATGAATCACCTACCCTACGGAGACACAACACTAGGTGGGAGAAGCATGCTGAGGAATAAGGTGAGACGGCACCCCTGCCCTCACGGCATTTTCTGTTTAAGGACTAAGCATCAACAATGACATTGAGATAGCATGATCTGCCACTCTGGGGCTTGGGTTGCTTTAGAGTGAAAGTGTGACCACCTGCTTGAATTATTCTGGTTACATAAAATTAACTGAAGGATTGAGATTTTGTAGAAATTTAAGTGAAAAATAATTTCTAAGAGAAACTATTTTCATGTGACTAACCTTGAGTTCATTTCTCAAGTTTTACTTAGAAGCAAACCTCTGCATCTTAACCAACACAAATCCAAACCAGTCTTCACCCTTTGAAGCATCATCAGCCCTCATCACGATGTACATGAAGTTGTCACCAGTGACTTTCATTGAGTGAGATCAATCTGAAGAAAAATATAAGATCTTCAGAGGAAATAAAGTAGAAAGTTTTAGGAAACTTCGAAGAAGAGCAAGGTCTTCAAAGGTAGCCAAATAAAGATCCAGGTATGTATACATACCCAACTTTGCAAAGAGCTTTCAGATCGATTGTCTCATTAATGTCTCCAGGATTTGAAATGTAACGTGTTTGATATCACTCTGGGTGGCATTGAGGGTAATGGCTTTCTAAACTGACCGAATGCAAAGGCAGTTCTTCTGCCCAAGAGACCTCATAGTAAAGTCAGTTAACCCTGCAGTCAGGCTGCCCTAGTTTCCTGGGAAATATAAATAGCACAGGGAAGAGATCCAAATGTGGACATCACCTCCTGGTGTCACTTCATTAATCCGAGTTTTGGGGAGGGACCTGGAAATCCCCAGCCTGGCAGCATTCTTTTCCTTGAACTCTACATATTCCTAAACTTGAGATGGAAGAACACAGGGCCATGGGGCACTGAGTTGCAAAGGGAATGCTGGAATGCCAGATCACCTCTATGGGAGGAAAAAGCCAGAAGCCAAGGGTGATGAGGATGAAGCTATTTCCAGACATCTAGAGCCCAAGGAGAGGGAAGGAAGGCTGACCATTCAAGGATCCAGAATCTTGTTGTGCTGTAAGGAGGGCTACTGATGGTTTTTAAGGTTTACTGTGTGCTGGGCACTACACTCACTGCTTTGTGTTTCTAACACTTTAGATCCTCACAGCTCAATGAGTGACCACCTATTTTGTCCCTGACAGTTTAACCCAGGCTGATGAGTCTCAAGAACTGTACCAGTCTGGATACATCTCTACAGCATGGACCTCCTTTTCCATCATCTACCTAAGTCTTAGCAGAATTGTTTTTTATTCTTCATATTTAAATAAAATTCCTTCTTCCTTTCTCAGTCCATCTTTCCTATTGATGTGTTTTCTAAAAGCATGACTGAGATCTAAATGCCTCTCTTTTAAACAGGAGAAGAATGTGAGGTTTGCCTGAAAAAGTCCAGCCATTGTTAATATAGTGAAAACAGTTTGCACGGCATTGATGTAACCTGGCAGCCAAGGAGAGTGGACTGGAATGTGCATACATGAACAATGACGATTTCACTGCACTAGTCAGAGGGGGTGGTAGATGCCCCTGAGTGAGCATGTCTACTGTGTAGCTGTCACATTCAAAATGACTGAGTGAGTAGAGCAACGAATCTGCATCAAATTTTGCACTAAGAGGGAACTATTCAGATGATTCAGAAGACCACAGCTATGGGCAACTGGTGATTGGCAGCTTCAACACAATGTGCCCACTCATGCATCACGTCTCGTGCAGAGTTTTTTGGCAAAATATCAAAACACCCAGGTGACTCAGCCCCCCTAAGCCCAGATTTGGCCCTCTATTACTTCCGGCTTTTCCCAAAACTAAAATCACCTTTGAATGGGAAGAGATTTCAGACCATTGATAAGATTCAAGAAAATACAACAGGGCAGCTAATGGCTATTGAGAGAACTGTGTGAGGTCTCCAAGTGCCTACGTTGAAGGGGACGGAGGCATCATTGTCCTCTGTACAACGTTTCTTGTATTTTGTATCTTCTTCAATAAATGTCTCTATTTTTCATATTACATGGATGGATACCTTCTAGACAGACCTCATATAATATTTACACAAGGGGAACTTTTTATAAAAGGACTGTTACTCACATCAATGAATATAAAACTGGAAGAATGTCAATGTCTTTGTGAATACTCCTCTCTTCCTTCCCTGCTTGGTAATCACCAAAGAACTAGTACCTGGTCTCCAAATGTCAGCCAGTGAAGACAACTAACAAACAGGAGCTGTGCCATCAGATGATAGATCTACAATTCCTGCCCTGGTCACTTTGTTTCCATGGACATGTAAACCCACCCTACTCATCCTTCAGTTCGCGCATATGCTAGCAATTGCTGGTCCAATCACTAAAATCAAGGACAATGTAAGAAGTCAGCTACAAACAAAAGATGATGTTGACTGCTAACATTGCAACACTGTTTAGCATCATAGCAGACAGAAAAGAGAAAAAGGGAGTTAAGAACAAAGCATCAGCAAATAACATAAAAGGTCACTGGGGATAGTATACTTCCAGTTCTCTAGTCTCAGTTCTCTGGACTGAGTCTGTCAGCCATTTTCCAGATGGCAAAGGTCATCTCCATTGGAACAAGGAGAAAGGAGGATATGTGTTTGTTGTTTGTAATGACAGCTTCACACTTATATGTGTGTGTGCTGGGTGCACATCTGTGCAGGTGACTGTGTCTCTGTGTGTGGGCATTTAAAGGCCCAATTGTACACAAACACACACTGAGCACCCAAAGCAAGCTCTGCAGGTTATCACTCTAATGGCTTTAATAACAACACCACCTCAGGCACACACTTATTTCCCTCATACATAACCTTGAGGTCCTTCACTCTATACCTTAGCTTTATGGCTTCCTCTACCCTGCCCTCTGCTTCAGGGTATCCAGAACATTCATCTCCCAGAAAAGGGGCTTTGGTTTTTCCCTTTTCCTCCCTCTAAATAGTCTTTCTGCTACTTGATATTTTCAAAACCTTGGGAGGTTTGAGGGTAAGCAGACAAGAATGCCTGGATTTACTGGTCATAATACGACTTCCCCTTGGTCTTCCCTGTGGGTTTTAAAACCTAATTCCCTGCTTCTCTAGAAGTCAAACCTGGCCTTATTCATTTTGAACCATCCATATTCACAAGCCTCTACCTGAAATAAGTGCTGCCCTGAACTCTTAAGGTTCCTGGTACTTTTAATTAAAAATCCCAATCTCTAACAAGGTTATCCAGGCTCAGAGCATCTGCAAAGAGAAAGTGAGAAGTGGCAACAAATTGCTCCAATTTGATTGCAGAGTAGAATTATTATTGATAGGAAATCATTGAATTATGGCTGCAGTTAAGCCTGAAACATTAAGCTTTCCTCTAATGTTTCTCTCTGTGGTAGTAAATTGACTGCAAATTGTGATTTTTAATGGAAGACATGATAAGCCATTCAGGCACAGCCCAGCTCCTCAGTTCAAATTCCCTCTTCCATTGTTTATTGCTATTTTAATACTCTAGGCTGCAGAAACAAGACAACTCCTCTTAACCAAACACTCCCCTTGTAAAATTTGCTAAGAACCCAAGCCAAGTAAATTATCATTCAGCGTCACTTTTCTCAGTTTCAATTTAACTTCATAGTGGGTTTGAGAAGTGATGCTGATGTTTATTGCCATGTCTCAGCTCATTGGTTATGAATATGAAATGCTTTTATTTTTTGCAAAAACTGCTTCCCAACTGTGTTGTGCCATTCCTCTGTCCTAGTGGGTAATACTGCCTTTAATAACATCTTGGTCTGATGCCTATACTTTCCAGTCACTTTCTGGAGAAGTCTTATTCTGGTACACAAGCTTTCATTTTAAATGACAATCTGTCTTGATTAAAGCTCTTTTTCTCTCCTTCCCCAGCAAAGGATAGAACTATGTTTTGGAGTAAGGTGTATGGCAGTAGGTAGCAGAGAGGGGCTGACCTAGCTTCCAGACTTCCTGTGTTCCCTCCCCGTTTCACTGCAGAAGGATGGGAGGAAGGCAGGTATGCTTCTCCCACTTGATTGGGCAGATTGCAGCCCTTGGTCCTGTGGTTTTTGCTGTTTCTTTTGTTATCTCTATGGCCATCAACATGCTTTGGGTGACTTTCTTTTGGGTCATATGAGGAAGCTTTTCAGAGGGTTCTTTCCACTGTCTGTCCTCTCCCATCCTGTCTTTGGTCTCCTCAAAGAGAGCCCGTCCCTTGGCCCCTTGCTGCCGGAGTGCCGTCCCCTCTCAGGTAGGCATCTTTGGTGGGGTTATGGCTGACAGTTGAAACCCAACTATTTTTCAGTCTTCAATAAGCTTTTAGGATTTATGTATTTTTCTCAGAACAAGTAGTGAGAATGCCTTTGCTTTGTTTCAGCCTCTTTCTCCGTCTCAAGATCTCTTAGTAATTTTATTATTTTATTATTTTTTGGCTGCTTTGGCTGCACAAGGGGTCATAGGCAAGTCCCCATTTAAGTCCCTAACAAAACAGACTTGAAGGGAGTGAGTGAAATGACAGTGTCCCCATCTCACAGGGGTGAGTGATTTTCTTGAAATTTACCATTCCACTAGTTTGTAGAAAAATAAGCAATTTTCTCTAAGGAAATAACATCCCTCAAAAGGCAGAATCTGTTTGTTCTGGTTCAGCCCTATGTTGGGAGTTGGGCCTACTGCAGGGGTTGAGGTGGCTGGGTCAGTTCTAATGTCTTTCAATCAATTTGACAGGAAGACAACTGTCTCCAACTAGTGATGGCTAGGTGATCTTCGAATGAGAGGTATTTAACACCATTTATTCTTATTTAGGATCTTAACTGTGAGACTGATAAAACAGGAGAGAATCTCAGTCCATATCATCTTGTAATTACACTTTGCTCTTACAGCTCTGCCGCTGAGAAGAATGCTGGTTAGAACCCAGACCTTCACCCAGTGCCCACGTCCCTGCATCTCACTCACGCACACATGCAGTCTCCTCGTCACCCACAGCTCCTCCATGCCCTACCTGGGATGGATTTCCTGAATCGCAGACAAACCCCCATCGTTTCCTTTTGATGTTTAAGTCTGTCCTCAAATGCCTCTAATTGCCAAGACTTTATTTTTCATCAGGAGCTGAATCGTCAATCATCTTTTTATGGGCAAACTGAGTGGAAGCCCCAGGCACTATTATCCAATTCTTCCACTTTCCTCCTGACATTTTCTCACATCTCTGACTGCTCCTAGTGTACGGTGATAAATAATTCAGAGATTTGCCTGTACTATACCATAGGATCCTGATTCCTTAAACTATTCAGGACAGTATTTAAGCAATGTGTCTCTGTCTGACTCAAGAAGCAAGCTTCAAGCTGAGCATATAGATTAAGTGTTTCTCAAGTATCTGTCACTCTGACACATAAATATGGTTAGGTAGACCATAAATGACAAAAGAGAGTAAATAAACCTAAAGACCCCATGTCTTACTAAGATACTATTATTCTAGGAATTATATAGATAGAAGAAAAAGGATTAACCCCAAACCAACTGTTCTTTTTTCACTGAGTTAGATTCTGCCTTTTCAACTTAAGGTAGTTGAAGGTGAATTTAATTTTATCTTACCCAACAAATATTAGAAAACAAATCCCCTCACCTTGAGAAGTTCATCCTATGAGTAGGATGTGTAAACATCTACCCAAGCAGTTTCAATGAAAGGGGAGATGGATGAGATTATAGCGGTGGCAAGCAGGAGGAAGATCTAATTCTGACTAAGCATCAGGGGAAGCTACATAGAAGAAGATGCATTCAAGTTGGATTTTGAATAATTAGTTAGGATGTAAAGTCCAGAGCAAAGGGAAGGGTAGCCTAAGTGAAAGGGAAGGCTGAGCAAAGATTCGGAGAACAAAGAGCTCAGGAGGTATTTTAGGGAAGGAACAGTAATTAGTCTGGCAGGTCTAAGGGCTCAGAGCTCAGGAAAAGTAAAAAGGATAATACAGAGGAGGCTGTATCTTGGACACCAAATTTAGTTTGGATTTGATTATGAGAGCAAAAGTAATTCAATGAAGATTCCTGGAGGAGGAATTATGTTGAGACAGTTTTTAAAAATTCATATATGTTAACACATTTAATTAGGACACTAACCTTATGAGGTAAGTGCTATTATTATCTCTTGTGCAAGTGAAGAAATTGGGATTCTGAAGAATTAAGTTATCTGCCAAAGGTTGCATGGCTATTAAGTAGCCAAAGTAGAACTTTGATCCAGGCAGTCTGGCTGCACAGCCCACAGTGTTTAACAGCTGTGCACTCTGCCTTTGAGCACAGGTTTTGGGCCTCAGTTTCAGGAAAGAAGCAGGTGTCAAGGCAGCTGTTATTTTTCCTAGTCAGCCTTATTTTTTAATAAGACTGTGTATCCTTGGTGGCTAAATGTCTAATTATTTAGATATAAAACTGCCGTTGCTAAAATCATTCAAAATGCTTTTTTTGGGGGGGGGGAGCAGTTATCCATGGCAGGGCCAAGTTTTGTTTTCTACAAAGAGAAAATAAGCACCTTACTCAAAGCCACACACAAAATCAGTGTCACATGTAAGATCTAGAGCAACAGTTCTCATGGTGCTGAACAGTATGTCAGCTCTGGGAACAGAACCAGAAATCTGTAATTTTTCAAAGTTCCAAATATGATTCCAATGTGTACCCATGTACCCAAAGTTTAAGATCATTGATTTAGACAAATGCTTCTCAGAATTTCATCACCTGAGGATTATGTTGAAATGAGGACTTTGGCTCAGTAGGAATCAGCCCCAGTAGCAATCAGCCCTTGGGGATGCCAATGCTACTGTCTATGGCCATACTTTGAATGGCAAGGATCAAAGTAACAGTAGTTGCCAAATGTTGCTGTACATTGGAACCAACTGAGGAGCTTTTGAAGCTCTAGATGTCTGAATTGCACCCCATATCAACTAAGTCAGACTCTCTGTGCATAGGACACAGACATTATTTTTTTAACTCATCCACTGATTCTAATGTACAGCACATTTGTGAAAGAGTGAGTAAGGATTCCAGATCTCACTGATCCCATATCTTATTTCATGCACAGGGTGGGAAGGGGCAGCCACAGAGACATTCTAACGCATACAGCCAGTTTGTTTTAGAAGCAAAGTCAAGTCACACCAGCTATAAGAGGATCACATGAACCCGCAGAGCACGTTTAGCTTGGAGGAGCGTGGATGCATAGTGTGTGCGCAGGGGAGAGCGAGCTTTGTAATTTCTGCCTTTAAATATTCGGTGATTATTGGAAGTAAGAGGCAGTAAACTTGGACTCTGTAATTTCAAAAGGTCCCAGATCAGTGAGAGAAGTTTCAGGGAGACAGGTTTAAACTCAATATATAGAAATTCTGCCTCCAAATTAACTGTCCAAAAATAGAAGGCTTGGCTTATAAAGTTGTACCTATCGCTACCTAAGGTAAAAATTATTCAGGAAAGAATCCTTCATTGCTTCTGTACTCTTCCTCCCCACCCCCATCAACCCTGGCCATCACCTAATCTGTTAGTCAACCCTGCCAGGTCTACCTTGGGTCTATATACCAGATGCATCTATTTCTGCTATGACTGCCTCATACAACCACCATCATTTCTTGCTTTGAGTACTGGGCTACCCCCCAAATGGAATAACCTCCCCACTGAAACAGCCTTCCCACTAAAATAGCCCAATAGGAATAGCCTCCTGATATCCTTTTTCTGCCCTTGCCTTCCCCTATCTTCCAACAGCCAGATTGGTGTTTTAAAATATGAATTACATCATGCCAGCTTCTTCATGAAGAGCCTTTGTGATCTCCCATGGAATTTAAATAAAACCCACATTCCTTACCATGACCAACAAGACCTACATGAACTTATCCCTGCCTAGCTCTGTGTAACTCCTCGTTTCACTCATCTCTGAGGCTGATTGTCACCAGCCTCTTGAGCCAGGTCTCTTTACTGAGTCTAGAATGAGCCAAACCAAACCCATTCCATGTCCTTTGTACTTGTGCTACCCTTTGTCTAGAAAACCAATGTGCACATGTTCCATCCCTTCTTGTCATGCATTACTTGGCTCAAATGGCACCTCTTTCAGCAGTTTTCTCTGCTTTCTAATCTAAAATGCTCATACTACTCTCCTGGTGTCTCCGAATCATGTTACCCTATTTTGTGGGGTTTTTTTTTTCAGTAGCTTGTAACATAATTGACTTATTTCTTTATTCAGAAAAATATTATTGAGCACTGACTATGTTTCAGATGTTTTTCTAGGCAATGGGAATGAGAGATGGAAAAAAGAGCTAAGTCCACGCCCTCATGGAACTTAAACATTCCAGTTACTATTCTCACTTATATTCTGACTTATGTTCACTGTTTTATTTATTTAAATTTTTGGTTTTCCACCTGTCTCCCTCCACTAGACTGCTACAAGACAAGGATCTTGGCAGTTTTTTTCTCAACTGTATACATTGTACTCAGTTTCTGGAAGGGAACTGGTAACATAATAGTGGCCCAGTAAATATTTAAAAGAATTAACTTAAAAAAACTCCTGAATACATTAAAAATCCTGAGATTATTAGATTCTAGCCATCAACGCACTTAATTTCTTTCTCTTATGAAACTAATGTCAAAGCTAAAAGGTTTTGACAAAAATCTTGTCTCTTGCTGTTCAAAGCATGGACCCCACACTAGCAGCATTGGCATCACCTGAGACCAAGTGACAAATGCAGAGTCTCAGGCCCCTCTTCAGGACTACTGAATCAAAGTTAACTTGTGACAAGATTGCAGGTAATTATTATGTATGTCAGAGTGTAAGAAACACTCAGATAGTCCATACCCCTTATGTTAGAGATTGTTGGGAACCTCCCTGCCTGGTTTCAGAAGCTATAACCCCCTGTGGCTAAGGCTGAACAAAAAGACCTTGGGACCATAAGCCACTAAGGAGACAAAGCTTATCCTCCTGGCAGGGGCGCAACCTCTGCCCCCTTTACTTCACCCTGCTTGGCCCTGAGCAGATGACTGGTTAGCCAATGATGGGTAAGATTCCTCAAGGGAGGGACAACCTAAGACAGGCCTGGTCACAAATGGGGCCATCAGGGAAGGACTTAGGGGACTAGAAAAGGGGTGATGTACCCTCACCCCTCGGCTTTGTCATAGCCTGAGTTCTCATTCTATCTGTAAAAAGTCTCCTAATCTCTTGGCTACCTGCATTCCATACCTGTTTTTAAGCCTGAAACAATGCTGGAGGTGGGTGTGGCCCTATGCTGGAATGATCAGTTTCTGGAGGCAATCAGGCCTAAGAAAGAATGCATAAAATTCTGTGAAACCAGCTTTGCTAAGAATACCCTCAAGTTAAGTGATAAGGGTCCAAGCATAAAATGAGTTTGTTTTCTAAAGTTTCATGGCCCT
The DNA here is from genome assembly GCA_004024845.1 of Tonatia bakeri. Classification (NCBI taxonomy): domain Eukaryota; kingdom Metazoa; phylum Chordata; class Mammalia; order Chiroptera; family Phyllostomidae; genus Tonatia; species Tonatia bakeri. Next base: position 157,635 of record PVIA01002114.1, on the reverse strand, counting down.
TTGGCTATCTGACCCTGACTCAAAACAAGCCCTTATAGTTTGTTGAATATTATCTATTCCTTGATCATTACTGCCTGACGATGACTGATGAGCTTTACGCATATGCCCTATATTCCTATGCAAATTAAACCCAATAAAAGCCCATTGCGGAGCAGACTCAAGGCCCTTCTCCTCTGAGAGACTGGCTACCTTTCCTCCCCAAGAAGATCATGTCCTGGTAGAATTATTCTCATCCACAGCAGCTTGGGGGGCTCTGCTAAAGAAAGCAAGGGAAACCATGGATTGTCCAGGGAATAAGATCCGATTCTGCTGTGGGTGTTTCTTTCACATCATGAAGCGTTGTGGATATCATACTTGCTTTTCAGCAGGGGCCTGTGATAAAAAAAAAAATTTTTTTTTGCAACCTGAGAAGAGACCCTAAGGGTATTTCCAGAACATTGGTCCCCCAGACCCCTAAAATCTCACTGCACTTGTACCCTTCTCCCTTGCATCTTATGCTCTAAAGCACGCATTGTTGAGTGACTCCCACATGTGAGGGGGTCCTTTCAAAGGTGATTTCCTTTTTTTCTTTCTTTTTTCTTCTTTTTTTTTCTATTTTATTTTAATTGTTGTTCAAATACAGTTTTCTGCCTTTTACCCCCATCCCAGCCCACCCCTCACCAGCCCTCCCTCCTGTCTCCATCCCCCACCTTGTTATTGTCCATGTGTCCTTTATACTTGTTCCTACAAACCCTTCCCCTTTTCCCCTGAAATTCCCCCCCCACCACGCCCTCTGATCACTGTCAGCCAGTTCTCAATTTCAGTGTCTTTGGTTACATTTTGCTTGTTTATTTGTTTTGTTGATTATATTCTCTGTTAGTGCTTGGGTTCCAGTTTCCTCAATACAAGAAATATTGTTGTCATTTTATTCTCAAGTGTCAGGGAGTTTTCCTTCTAAACTTTTTTGTTGTGGGGGGATCAGTTTTCTGCTCATCTTATAAGAGAGATGCAAATGTTCTGCTTTTTTTTTTCTGTGCAGACGCCATCTCGGAGCATTGAGAACTGCAGCTGTGTTGCGCTTTTTTGCCAGCAGAGCCCTGGCTCACGCTCTGGGCTGTTGTTTTCCATGTGCTCGCTCCCAGGACTCTGCAATGCAGTAGAAGCTGTTTCTGTGATTGACCAGACTGTGGCCTGTGCCATGCTCACTGGACTAGCAGGCTGTCCTCTGCAGAAAAGCTGCTAGTGACACTGTTTCATTTCTAAGCTCTTTGGAAATACGTGCAATAAATTTTTTGGTCTAACAATCAACAGAGAAAAGAGGTTTTCAGAAGGCTGTATTTTATCTGCTGTATTGAAACATCTGCATTTGGAGACTGTAGCTGAGGCAGTGCCCAAAGATGTCCAGGCCCCTTGCAGAGCACAACACTGACTTACCCAACTTCACATCAGCTCTCTGCACAAAAACGATGAGAAGAGTCTACAATAATAAATGTGAAAAATCATTCTAAATTCTCACCTTGGAAAAGTAAAACTGGTCTCCTCTCATCCAGACATATTTAAAATACTGTGTCTGATACTCATTTGGTATAAATCATGAAAAGACAAAATCTGTCTTCCCTTAATTTTAGAGGAAAAAGCAGGTGTTTGGGGAGTGAGGTGGGTTTGGGTTTGGATTACAGCTCTGTTGCTTACCAACACTGTGGCCTGGAGTATGACACTTATTTCTCTGCGCCAAGGGTTCTGTGAAGCACTAAGGGGCTAATCCACCTCCAAGGGAAACTTGAAAGCCTCCAGGAGGCTGCTGGGATGTGTTGAGCGACCATAGCCAGTAGCTGCTTCTGCATCTGTGCATGTTGGTTGTGACCACCTTCAGTGGCACAGGTTGCAGCGGTGGAGGCAGAGTCCATAAATATATCAAGTGCAGCCACTCAGATAAGTGGCTGTGGAACTGGGATTTACATTGCCTTAGAAACTAAATATGTGTCTGAGTATATACACAATAGAGGTAGATAATCAGTCAATGGGGAATAGTAATTAGCAAATTCCTGAACCATGGTTCTGCTAGTAGGGTTGATAAAAAAAAAACAATTATCTGTTGGCTCAGAAATTCACATTATTGGGTGATAATATTGGCTAAAGTGGCCCTTGTATGGACACGAACACTTCCATGTTTCAGCCTGGGCCAGGACAGGGCCCAAGGTGAGGTGGTGGCCAGGGTAGGACCTTTGAATAAGGATCTGAGGGGCTAGAACCCTGTAATCTGTTAAGCTTCTCCATGCGATACACTAAACTTGAAAATCTATGCTAAAAGAGTCTTCTAGTATGCCTTCTATCCCCACAGCATTAATAAACTAAGCAGCATGACTCAAAAGGTTTTCCCCACATCATATTTCTCTTATGTATGTAACTCACTCTCTAATTCCTGGAAACATTAAGGATTAATGATTCTTTCTGAAATGTTCAGAGATTGTCTATCTTTTATGATTGAACTTTATCTATTTTCCCATTTTGTGAAGTTCCAGTAAATTCTATGCAGCACATAAAATATTAAATAAAATTAATACTAGGGAAGTGGATAAGAATTTATTTTCTCAATTCTACATTTTTAATTATTGCAGAATTTTTTATTAGGTGATTACCAAGTATTTACTAATACCAGTGCCTAGGGAAAGATAAGGTCTAACCAAAACCTTTCTCCACTGATTTTACAATCTATTGTAGTAAAAGACAAAACAAATACTAGAAGAAAATAATACTAAAGTAGTTACTACTGAAAAAAATAATAACTCAAGCAATAATAACAGCACTGTTCATTCACTGAGTGCTTCCTATAAATCAGAAGTCATATTAGATATTTATATAAATTATACCTGATCCTTTCAAGAAAACAGGGGAGAAATCAAATCCTTATGTTACATAAGAAACTCACATTCAGAGAGATTAAGAAATGTGTTCACGTTCATATGGCAAGTAAATAGAAGGGCTGGGGTTCAAACTTTGGGTTCAAGTTCTAAAGTCATTGCTTTTTAGAATTAAGGCAGTGATCCAAATTTTCAGTGTTTCAGATATGTTGCCAGGTCATCTCGTCCATGCTGACAGTGGAGATGCAAGAGGCTGACAAGTACTTGGATATCTTTGCTTTAACCTGTGAATCCTTGAATCAAAGGTGTCCAGTTTCACACTCATCCATTCAAACAGCTGAGCATGATTATGACCCAGCAACTTTCTGCCCTCTTCCTCACCTTCCTGCCTCCCCTTTGTCCTTTCTTCCCAGCCTGCTCTTTCCTTCCTCATTCTCCTTCACCCTTCCTCATTTCCTTCCTCCCCTCCTCCTCTTTCTCTGTTTCCTCCTCCTCTCCCTCCTCTTGTCTTCCTTTTCTCCCTCCTCTTCCTCCTCCCTCTCTTCCTTGTCCTCCTCCTTCTTCCCCTTCCCTCTCTCTCTCCATTATTCGAAAAGCCTCAAAACAGAATATGTTGATTTAAGTCAATGATTCTTATATGTATTTGATACATGGACCACATCATCTCTCAAATATGCTCTGCTTTTTCATTCTGCTCTGCATGTTCATAGGTAATTCACTGCCCTAAATGCCGCTCATCTCCATCTCTGCTAGGGAGACATCATTTGGGATCTATGCAAACATGGCCTTCTATCAAAAACCCTTTCCCAACATGCTGATGCTGAGTTCATCATACTTCCATTGGCTCTGTCACACTCCTGCTGCTTTGCTCCATCAAAATACTACATGGGGGGTAGAAACTATTGTTGATGTATTCTTTTTCCAAAGCTTCTATCTCAGGACCAAGAAATTAATAGGTGCTCAAAACATCTAGATAGCTGGAAGATGGAAAGATAGATATAGTTGTGCCTCAGTCCTCAGAAGGCCCCCGAAGTCTACAGCAGTACAGAACCATCTCTTACTGGCAGAGTCAGCATAGCAGTCATCTCCAGGGTGGAGAGATGATCGAAGGATGCTGTCGGTCAGAGACTTCAAAGGAACATGAGGGACCATTGACATTATGATAATTAAGTAGAAGATTTTATGGATGTGCATGTGGCAGGGAAGACTTCTGCCATTAGGAAAAAAGACATCCTGCAGGCTTTCTGGATAGAATTACTCAGGAAGTCAGCATGTTCTCACACATCCCAGTCTCTTTCTGTGAACTTCAGTGGAGCTCCCAGGCTCTCTGTTTGACATTGTCTTCCCCCACCCACAGTATGTGAGCCCTCTTCCATTTTCAGAGATCATGATTATGTGTTCTCCCATTGAATAAAAGATGCTCTCATAATGGAATTATATATTAATTATTAGTATCTTAGCATGGATTGGAATACTCATTGCTATGAGTAACTCTGAGGACTGCTCCTACATTAGTAATAGCATAGCATGACTTAGAGTAAATCTCTGAGGATTCACCATTAAATCTTAGGAAACAAGGCTCTGTGCCCAAGGAAAGGGGTCAGGGCTGGGGAGAAGAAGGATGGTGGGGAAGCCTTCCTTGGAGTTTCTCAACGTAGCAGAAATAGGCAGTCACCTAGTCCAATATTATGGTTTTCATTATGATTATTGATGTTTATTATGTCCCAGATACTGTGCTAGGCACTTTGTCAGTATAATCTATGATCATCGAAATACCTCTACAAAGCAACTCATTCTATTCACCCTTATTGTCCCAACTTTAGGGCTTCTTGGTCCTTCTAACTGTGCTAAATCCCTCCAAAATCATCTTGTACTATTCCTCAATAGCTTTTATCACAATTTTACTTATATGACTGTGTAATTATCTATACAATATCGCTCTTCTCCATAAACTCTTAGTCATTAAGATAACAACTATTTATTTTCCTTTTTGTCCATGGTTCTGTCTACAGCAATTAGCATAACATTTGTTTCATTATATATATTCACACAATATCTACCAATACATGAATAATTAAAATAAGTGAATATCATATAACTGTTACTGAACTCACTTTACAAATGAGAACACTGAATCTCAGAATCTAAGGTCAAGGTCTAGATCAGCTTTTCATAGCTTGAGAGTAGCTGAACCAGCTCCCCCAGGCGTGTTTGACTCTGAAGTCCACACACTTTGACCATATACCACACTGCTCACTTCAAGCTTCAGGCAGAAACACACTTGTTAATGGGGTATCAAACATGTACCTACCTTCTTTCTGCTAATCCTTTCACATAAAATGTAGATAAATGTCTTTTGAGGTCTGCATTGGAATCTCACTCCTAAGTTTTGACTGGTGCAGCCACTATTATTAGATCAAGAGCCCAAATTCATTACTAGCTTGTTTTCTCTGTTGTCTTTCTAGATAATATAAGGAATGATAACTGGATTTTAAAATAAAAAGAAATCAACGTAAAAGTAGTTGTATAAAAACCATTGAAGAGGTCTCATGAAAGCAGAAAATCATACTGTGGGTTGAAGATGAAGCATTGCATGCATCAGCAATAACTACAGGAAGAATTCTGGAAAGCTCAGAAGGAAACAGTGACACTCCACAGAGGTTAGGGAGCAAAAGTCTGGATGGGACTGGGCATCAAACAACACATGAGGGAGCTCTGGGTGCTCCTCTGTCATGGTGATAAAATCCACTGAGCAGACTACATGATATGCTACATTCCAATGGCTCGTAAAAGCCTTTATAAATGTGAAAAGTTGAAGGCTGACAAAACAAAGGCAGGGAAATGACCATCACATTTCCTTGGACTGACCAACCTCACAAGAAATCCATGGCATTTTTGAATAGAGAGAACCAGAGGTTCATATAAAGAATGCTGACATCTGGGAGCCTGGGACTACTGAAACCATACAATATTTAAATCTAAGAATCATTTCAGGTTTGGTCACTGCAGACTCTGCCTCCTCTAGAAAATAAATCTCAAAGACTCTATCAATCTCATTTTTAGTTCCAACAGAGGCTTCAAATGCCATTGGTATCATTTGCAACACAAACTTAGATTAAACAATTTATAGGCAGAAGAGAATGTCTAATTTGCACATAACTGATGGCAGTAAAATGAAAGATGAGCTTGTAACACTTCAGCTGACCCTGCAGTACAGCTCAGTGTTTTATATTTCCTTCAAAATTTAAAGGAAAAGAAATTAAAGCACAATGACTTCACTGCCTGCAGAAGTGACTCTGCCCTGTACTCAAAGCCCTGCGTAATTAACCCAACATTTCAGCCTTACCTGCAAGGTGTTTACTGACACAATTGCCTATACACAGTACCCTGTGCACACCTTTTGCCTTATCCAGCTTATGCTATGCCTTTTATTCATTCACTTGTAAATTTTTTCATTCTTTCATTCACCCATTAGTCCCTTTCTGGTGCTAAGAACTGGGAACTGGTTGATGAGCTAGACATAGACAATTACATTAGAGACCATATACCTTGTAAGACAACTACTATAAACATTTGTTAAGTGCATTTCTCCTCAATTTCCATCTGTTGATACACTGCCCCTCTTTTCCAAATGTTGCTTATCTGGAAGTCTTGTCTAAACTCTTCAATGGGGTACAACTTTTCTTACTGGCTTTGTGCCTTCCCCCTAACATTTCATAGCTGTCATTTATAAGTACTCTATGAAGGTGCCAAATGAAATACTATAGATGGATTATTAGATTTAATTTTCAAAATAACGCTATAAGGTAGGCAATGTCATAAATCCAGGCTCACAGAATGATGAGACATAGACTTGGAGATACACTCTGCTCAACTTCTCTCAGCTCTAAGTGATAAAGCCAGGCTTCAGACCCGTGCAGTCTGAACCCTGCACCTGGCCGCTTCCTCGTGTTTCCTGAGGGCGGAGTTTATGTCTCACTCACCTCTCATTCTACCCTGCCTATCAGATCCTCCCTTCCTGCTAACATGTCCCAATGGAACTAAATACTGAATCAATATTTGTTGGACTTAATTGAATTCCATGGATACCCAATTTAAATTCTGTGATCTCGCCTTGAACCATCCAGATGACCTTTGAATTCTTATAACACATCAGCTCACTCTGTACTTCAATATTTTGGCAATTTCATATGCATAAACTCCTTGGATTTTATGTCTCCAGATATTTTATCATGATGGAAAGCTAGCTGGGTTTGCTTTTATTTATGCAACGGCTGTTATCGGAAGTGGGGAGGGAATTTGATTTGTTCAGGAGGCTGGAAAGCATTTCAGAGAATAGATGGGTTTACTTAAAAGGCCGTTGGCTTTTGCCAAGAGGGGAACAACTCGGGCAATGTTTTGAACAGAGACCTCTGCAGACTCATCTTTCTCAGGGACAGCCCTGGGATGGCTGCCTCTGTCACCACTGTCAGAGAGCCAAAGCCGTAAGACCCAGCCTGACAATACAGCCACGCTTTTCCTCTGAACAGTTCTTAGCACAAATGCTTTGCAGAATGTATTTGGTAGAAGTTGTAAGTCTAAATGAAGGGCAGTCATTTGGTCATTGCTATTATATAATAACTCCTAATCTTCAGTCAAGGCTCTTTCACTGAGACAGAAAAACTGTAGCTCCCAAAACTCTACAGTCCGTACAGATATCAGGAAACATTTCCCATGGAAGAAGGTAGATGCAAGTGCTGGGCTCTGTGGTTGAAGCAGAATCATGGGAAAGACAGCCTTTTACCCACAAATTTGTTTGGAATAGAAGTTTCTTGGATCACTGGAATGAAATTCTTAAAGATACCAAAATTATTTGACTACTGGCTATCAGAAATTATATGGTTAGTGACAAGCAATATGACTAGATAAAGAGTAACAATATGAGCACTGAGTTTAAATAATGTCACCCTTGTTCTCACAGCCTTAAGGCCAAAGGAATCAGCTAGGGAATTGGGCCTTGCCTTCCAGTTTCCCAACGTCAAATGCTTCTCTATTCACTCCTATCAAGACGCTGGCTCTTGGGAACTACGTAAGGTCTGTGAGAGAAATGAATGTGAACTCGTCAATGCAGGGAAGTGTAAGGCAAACTTCAACATACGAAAGAATGTTCAATACTAAGAAAATGGGTGAATGCATTTTGTTATATTCCTACAGTAGAACTTTCCATGACATTGAAGTACACAAACTGCTGCTACACAACACGAAGAACTCAGGCAAAATGCTGAGTGAACCAAGTGTAAGCAAAAGAGTAGTTACTGCATGATTCTATTTATATGAAATTCAAGAACAGGTAAAACTACTCTAAGTAGAGACAGGATGGGAAGGTGTGCCCAGAGGGATACTGAAGCATTAAATTTGCTATTGAACAACTATACTATTCCATATTTCAATGTTTTTACTCATGATTTTATATGTGGAATGCTGCCCCTCTCTTCTTTGCCTGATGTTTAGGCCTTAGCTCAGTGAGGACATTCATAAAATCCTTATCCTCTGTGGAGTGTCTCTGGAAACTGCTTACCAAAAACTACTAAGAGTCTTTCTTGGTCAAGAAGGATTAGATATCTGAGAAAAATGGATTTTGTTTTTAAAAAAGAGGCTTACTATTCTATTCACTGGATATTCTCTTGTTGTTTGGCTTACCTATTTAAAATAGAATTTAGGGGGGAAATAAGTAAAGGCAAAAATTAGGTGCCTGAGCTACCAGCTTACCTTAGTTAAGAATAAAGGGACAGACACTCTCTAAACCCCCTAGAAGCTTTCTTCCTCTCACCTACCCCAACCCAGAGGACAGTTTTTCTTTCTTAAGGACAGCAATCCCAGCCTTTCTGGCACCAAGGACTGGTTTCTTGGAAGACCACTTTCCGCAGTGCAGGTTGAGGGGGCGGAGGGTGGACAGGAAGCAGAGCTCAGGCGGTGAAGCCAGCAAAGCTTTGCTGGGCACCCGCTCACCCTCTGCTGTGGGGTCTGGCTCCCAGCCTGTCCTGGGCCTTGGCCTAGGGCTGGGGACCCCTGCTGAAGAAGGTGTTGAGACAAGCTAAATTAAGCTGGGGACAGTAAGAGAGAAGGAACTCTTTTAAAAAAAAATTGTAGGCTGGTTATAGTAAGGTTATCTAAATTTATGTAAAGTTATTACATGAGATTATAGCTTATAAAATATAAAATTCACAGCAGAATTCAGAATTCAGTTATTACCCTGATTAGAATAGGAGTAGGTCAAAGTTCCCTGGACTGACACTCTTCTACTTGCACTCTTTGGGCCCTGACGTCTACCCTGTGAGACAAGCACTCTTCCACGATGAGATCTAGAACACTGTGATAAGATGGCATGCTTTTCACACTGAAATCAAAGGATCTGACTTTAGAGCTAGAGATACTTTTCTGAAATAGGACCCACAATTGATTGTGGGTAGCATAAATTGAATGTTACCATAAACTTTAAACCACACCTAAGGAGTTATCTTCTGGAATACTGAAATCCTCCATTCTAATCTTAAACTGCTCTGATAAAATATGCAAACTGGCTTTATTGAAACTTGCAGCAGGTATTTATTCCACATTGACTCTGTGCAGGATACAACAGTGGTAATATTACTAAATTTGTGTTCTCATAAATTCTAAACTAGAGGACAATGGAACAAAGGGATGAATATGGGACTTCACACAATAGGGTTGTATTCAAGCCATACCTCTACCATTTTGTAACACGATGTGAAGCAAGGCATTGCATTGCTCTAAATCTTAATTTCCTCATTATAAGATTGGATTAACAATGTTGAAGAATAGGATTTTTAGAAGCATCCAAATAAATTACAGATGAAAAGCACCCATAATACAATAGGTCCTCAATAAAGGCTTGATTCTTTTTTGTGCAGTTTCTTCCTATTATATCTTAGCATGGCTTGTACCTTCCAAGCTTCAGAACATAAATATTTTAAATCATCTATATGATGTCATTGTTAAGATTTGGGATGGAAATAATACAATTAAAATCTGCTTTGAGAGAAATTATCTGATTTTTATGAGTTTTAATGTTCTGGTTTGTAAAGTGTGAAATAAAATATCACCTCCTGTTAACGGATGATGTGAAGATAACCTAGGATACATTTTACTAAGAAGAGTCACTGACGAAGCATTTGTTTTGCTTCTTCTTTCCTTTAAAACTAAGTGTACTTCGCATCTGTAATAATAATTTTCTAAAATCCGCCGCGATAATTGGAGAAACCTGAGAATAAAAACCATTAAGAAAGCCATCAGAAGAAGGAGGATAAAAAGGAAGGAAACGCAAACCAGAGCATTCGTCACTGATTCTGTCAAATGTAACCTTGTAAGTCATCCAGCCTGAACACATAGTGGGATTCCTCTCCAGAGGCTGGTTTCCTCACCCTCTTCTCTGGCACTCTTCTTCAGGAGAGTCAGGGCATTGCTCCAACACCCATGTGCACAGAGGCTGCTTGGTGTCAGGAAATGAACACACAGGCCTCTCACAAATTTGATCCTATCATTTTACTTGGGCTTTAAACCAACTCCCAAGTTCTTTTTGTACTCTTCATGATGGACCCACCTGTTTATTCTTAGGTATCTACTGTAGAAAAATTCCTGAGCATGTACACCAGGAAATATGGCATTAAAGTGCATACTAGGGTTGCACTGAAGTCTCTGGGTTCATATGTTGAAGTGCCCAACACTTCAGTGCACCAGGACCTCAGAATCTGATCTTAGTTTGAAAGAGTTGTTGCAGATATAATTTGCTGAGTTAACATGCGGTCATATTGGAATAAAGTAGACCTCCAAAACCAATATAACTGGTATAGTGATAAAAAGAATGTCATGAGAAGGGACAGACAGACACACAAGGAAAACACTCTGGGAACACTAGAGCTTTGCTGCCACAAGCTAAGGAACTACTGGAAGATACAAGAGAGGCCTGGAACATATCCTTCCTTAGCATCTTCAGAGGATCGTGGCCTGGCTGACACTTTGATTTTGAAGTTCTGGCCTCTAGAACTGTGAGGCGATTGATTCCTGGGTGTTCTAAACCACCCAGTTGTGCTGCCTTATTGTAGGCACCCTAGTAAACCAATGCAACTTGAGAGCTGACTAGTGTCAGAATATTAAACTAATTTTCTTCTAGTTTGTACATAGACATTGTGTCACTGTTCTGAATCTTCTAGGCACCCCTGGCCTCCCTCTTCACCCTAATCTGTTTCTTGGGACCCATGGCCTTCCCCCATGATGCAAAACCTAAAGGTTGAAGGTCACATGGATGCAGCAAACTACATCTTTGAAGCTGCAATCACCTATTCAGACCAGTTACAGTCTCCCTGCAAGAAAGGCTAAAGAACATACCCATTCTCCTCAGCTCACTGCTCTCCCACTGCACCTTAAGACACAGCCACACCCTATTTACATGATAAGGATTTTACCACTACACTCTTTGGAGAAAAAGATAAATGATTACACATTAACCATCATGGGGATATAATAAATATTCTAAAATGTAAAGAATGTAAACTATAGAGATAGTTCCTGGTTTCCCTCTAAAAGTAGATCCTCTACTTGTGGGTGGGTTACAGTTACCTGACCAATGATATAGACCTGAAGATATAACAAAATATTCCTAACATGTCTATTCAAAACATTTTCCATCTCTTGTTTCTACAGCCCCACATAGGAGCCATTCCTGCACAGAATTTCTTCACTAAGGGATATGGGACATACAATGTTGCCTCCACCTATAGACATCAACAGAAAGTTCAGATGGAGTTGCTACCTCTGCTAAGATGGGGCAAGGGAATTGTGATGCCACCTGACCCATAAGTGAAATGCTAAAGGCTACACTTCATTGTGGGTAGCCTCAGGAGTTGATGTGATCTTTGACCTCCCCACACTAGATCTATCGACAGCTCACTGTGCCCTAAGGGAAAACTGCTCTGGAGAAATAATGCTGTGTGAAGTCACTACTGCCTAGTTGAAAGAGTCACCCATGCAGGCCTGTGGTAATACCTGTCTGAGAAGCACACAGATGCAAACTACAGTTTTCATAGAGGCCTCAACTTTCTAGGAAGACCCCATTTCAAAACCTACATTCACGCATTTCAGTTGCCATGGACACAGGCAGCTGTATGGATATGAGACTAGTTTTTAAGGTAAGCAGCCAAAGGAGACCTATGATTAAAGCATATCTCAACTTGCCTAATTAGTAATAGTAGACCCTAAAGCTGATACTCCAGCTGTTTGAGGGAACTGACAATGTAGTTTATTTGCTTCCAATAACTTACCTGAAGTATCATTTGCTACATGAATAAGTGAACAAGTAAATTGTTCACTTAATGGGTATAAACTGAGGGCCTATATGTGGCAGGCAGTGTGCCAACAGGCAGACATGTAAAAATGAATAAAATATGATTTTTGCCTTCAAGGATCTCACTCCTTAGTGAAGAATGAAGGCATATATTATAGTAAGATTAAAAATAGAATAGTTTTATATTCTACAAGGGAGACCATTCCTGGGAGCAGAGGGCAGTGCCAGGGAAGGCTGCAGGGGGCATGTGGGGGGGTGGGCATTGAAGCTGAGTCCTAATGGATGAGTGGGCTTGCCTGCAACATATTTGAAGATCAAGCATATTCCCAGCAGAATGAAGAATATTTGGAAAATAAAAAGTCATAAAAAATCAAGAATGTTAGGGAACTACAAGTACTATTTCTCATTTGGATAAACAGTTCTAGCATATCTCAAGCGCTAGCCAATGGTGCCTCTCATGTCTGGCAATTCTAATCACCCAGAAGATGCTGGGAATCTACAAAGGGCTCTTTTGCACTGGGACGACCTATAACAGAGTTCACGCACTTGATCTCTTTGTGTAATAGTGACACCGTCTTCAAGGCAAAAACTTAGTAAGGCAAACACTTCATATGACATCAAGTTTACTTATTTGGCAAATGGTTTTCAGTAGTCTTTTGGGGACCCACACAAGCAAAAATAGCTCAGAAGAAAAATAACCAGGAAAATGCAAACACCTAATAATCATGTTACTAGCCCTTTGCTGCCTCCAGTAAAAAGCACATCCAGCTATCAGAGCACTCCCATGAAACAAGAAAGTATAATAATTAACATTTGTAATGATCCCTCTAGTCAAGGAATCTAGTTAAGCTTCTGCCTACTGTTTGTTGAGATAACATGTAACTATGATACCAAATTTCTCATCAAAAACACATTAACATTAAAAAATCTTGCTTTTCCAAGGTTTTTAACTTTTACTTGTTTTTAAATTGTGTTCATGGAATTATCTGTTTCTGAAAAGCCTGACTGGAAAACTGAGATATCAGTATACTTTCACTTATCTGATGATTAGTGAAGCAGATGTTGGCTCCTTACTCTTACTCCATGATTCTTTGGTGTGATGAATAAGTCCATCAGGTTAATCAGAAGACAGTCTGCATAGTTGAAATACATATTTCATTTAGACATAAAGGAGCAGAGCATTGTTCCAACAGCCTTCAAAGTGAAAAGCTAGTGAAGGCACTAAGTAGAATTCCAAAGCAGATGAAGTACACTCTGAAACACTGGAAGAAAGCTGTTCTTACAGGACAGAGGCTGGGAGCTGGGCTAATGAAAGGTTTTTATTGGCCTTGTGCGTTTCTGCAAAAATGCAGAAAAGCACAAACATATGCATTATTAATCATACACAACAAATCATCACAGAGAGTTTCTGGCTTATCCCCAAAGAAAAACAGAACTGCATCTCAACTCTACTACCTGTTAAATTTTAATACATCTGAGAGTTTGCCTTAGTGTGAATCACTGTTTAATCTCTAGAAAATGACTTATCTATCTAGCTTTCAGAACCCAATTCACCTTTGAAATTCAAATAAAGTAAGTCTGGTATAAGCATATGAGCCTCATTTCATGAATTTTTTCTTTCTAACATGACTCTTTAGAGAGCAAAGGTGACATTGAGGAGGCCGTTTGCTGTTTTTGCTCTCTCAGTTTTATAGTTTTTGTAAATTTAGGAATCACATATAAGTGTTGGTCTATATAAATAGGACATGGTGACGTTATGCTAAGCATTTAAAGCTCCAGGAAAGAATTACCATTTTAAATTGTCTTTCTGCAGTAAAACATCATTACAGAGTATTCTTTTTCTTTAAAAAAATATTTTATTTATTTATTTTTAGAGAGAGGGGGAGGGAAGGAAAGTGAGAGGAAAAAAACACTGATCAGTTGCCTCTTTCATGCACCTCAACAAGGGACCAGGCCCACAACCCAGGCATAGGCCCTGACCAGAATTGAACCAGTGACCTTTCGCTTTGCAGGACAACACTCAACCAACTGAGCCACAGTGGTCAGGCTCATTAGAGAACATTTTTGATTTAAAAATAGGGACACAGGTCTTCAGTTAAAAACCTGACTCATTACTCAAATTACAAATAATGCCCTCAAAGATTCTTGGTTATGCAATGACAAGACTTTCTGCTCAGCAGATTTATCATGAAGTTTAATCTTCCAGGGCTCTCATTTGTACAGGCCCCTCCAATATGCTGGAAGAGGTAGACATGGATTCAGTTATGAGATCTTGTAGACTTTGCATAATAAATGTGTTTTAGCAGTAGACAGTTAAGACTACCGAATTTCCACTTTGTCTCTGTCATACTTTCCCTTCTGTCAGCTACCAAGTACCTACAGGCATTTTTTGTATCTATCTAAAGAAAAGTGAATTTAGGATACATTTAGTTTAGTGTTGAAGAAATGTTTTGATGTGGTTCTCACTCACTTCTACCTGCAGGTAAGTTATTAATAGCCAGCCATTCTATAAAGAAAGGAATGTTTTCCAGAGCTACCACTATTACCAACTATGCCAAATTCCCCATGTCTTGACATGAAGGCATAGGACAAAGGTTGTATGTTGATAGGAGTATGTCCCATAACACCTGGTACTAGAATTAAGTGACTAATGAAGGAAAGACAGAGTTTGAAAGGTAGAGAGTTGAAAGCCAGCCTGCAGAAAATCCTTCCAAAACCTATAACTTATATATAAACCATAGATGATAAAGATTTTTCTAAATCTGATAATAGTCTTGAAAATTTACATAGTATCACTAAAATTATTGTTGATCAATAATTTAACAATTCTATTAGCCATGGCAGAAAAACTGAATAATTATTGCATTCTCTCTGTAAATAATATTCTAAAATATTATCACAGGAAAAATAGTTACATGGTGCTTAGCCAAATAAGGATAGAAAAGTCATGAGAACACATACAGCTGTTAAGATCTGTGGCGTAATAAGGAATTGAATTATTGATGCAGTGTTTCCCAAAGAGCATTTTTCTCAATCCAGCTACCAGATCAATCCTGAAAAATAGCTTCCCATGATCAAATAACTTTAGAAAATGTTGCGTGGCTTTACCACATTGGTATGTTTAGTGTGTACTAGCGTAGTGTAGGCACCAAGGCATAATACAGTAAAATAATATTTTTATCTTTGTTTAGGGTAGTGCTTGCGAAATGTATTTGACTGTAAAAGCCCTTTAGCATAATATTTATGACATGTAATTGGGACAGCTCTAAGGTGACATTTGAGAGTTTTAACCAAGTTGTTTACAGAAATCTGCAACACAGCACCTGCCCTTAGTCCAGGGAGAATCTGCTTCGAGCTGTCCGCCTGTGGTGGTGCTGAATGTGTTATAAGGAAGTCCCCAGTAAACAGATCTGAATCCTCTGAGATAGAAGACAAATGAAGGGGTGGGGGAGTGCTGGGTTGTTAGAAGTATGTTAATATTTAATAAAATTCATGTGATGTTGGAGATTCGTTTACTGTAAATATAAGCTCATAAACATGTTAGGACCTCATTTGAGGAAAGAGGATACAATATAGGAAAGGAAGGTCACGGACTCTAACTGTAAACTATGTTTAATGATAGAAACAAGAGTACAAATTTAGGATCTTTATTCTGAAAGGACTTAGGTTCTAGTTAGGGGAAAATAATGGAAATATATATGACTTTATTTTTTAAATTTTATTTTAATTGTTGTTCAAGTACAGTTTTCTGCCTTTTACTCCCATCCCAGCCCACCCACCCAGCCCTCCCCACATCCCTCTCATTTCCATTCCCCCTAGTTTTTGTCTATGTGCCTTTATACTTGTTCCTGTAGATCTTTCTCCTTTTCCCCTGAAATTCCCTCCCCTCTCCCCTCTGGTCACTTTAAAACATACAAGTAATTTTAAATAGATTTAAGAGATATAGGTATTTGTAGAAATGACAGATATTTATCCATGGCCAGGGAAGACTACTTAAAGAAAATGGACAGTGTATATTTTCTAAGATAAGTAAACTGATGATTAAAGGATAGCTGGGTGCATAGATGGATTTAAAAAAGCAAAACAGTAAAAATAATGAAAACTTTCAGCTTAAATAAGGATGAGAACCTGTATCATAACACCAAGATACTTAATATTGAGGAATTTGAAGCAAGAACTGTCAGGATGCAGGCATAAAAAAGTCAAAAAAGCAAGGAAATAAAGAGCAAGAAAATAAAAAGCATGGAAAATGGGTCAAGTTATTTTAATTCAGCAAACAACTACAGCCCAAGACCTTCAATGTTAGGTAGCTATTGAGAATGTACCAAAAAAAGAGACACATTCCCTAAAGCACAGGAGCTCAGCATATATAGATGCCTTATAAATTATAATGACTACCTTATCCATATACTATCCATATACGATATACCACATATCCGTACACCATATGTATATATGTGTCATCATATATACATATATATAAGGTAGTTATTCAATCTTCAATACAAGTAAAACTCTAAATCTATAGAGTATAAAGGAGACAGTAAGGTAACTTTGATTGTGATAATCTATAAAGGTTACATAAAAGGTAACACTTAAGCCAAGTCTTTAAGAATGATTTCAACTAAATGAAACAGAGAATAAAGAGAGAATTTCAAGAAGCTGAAATCAATAGACAAAAGAATGGAGATGCGAGGGTGAACAAATAATCAAAGAATGTTGAATAGTCAATGTCGCTATGAGGTGCAAGTGGCAGTGAATGAGATTGAAATTTTACTTTGAGAAAAACTATAAAGGACATTGCACATCTTTTAAATGAAGGATGTATGTACAGAAATATTATAATTAAGGCCGTTTTAAAATGAAGTTTTCAAAACATTCCTTCTCGGTTATACAGAGAACACTCAGGAGGCAATTCAGAGAACAAGGACAAAGAAAATAAAGAAGTTATTGCTTCCAAATTCTGTATCCCCAATCCATTTTTAGAAGCTCTGCTTTGTATGTAATTTCATACTACAGTGATCCCTCAACTATCACAGGAGTTACGTTTCAGAGACCCCCGTGGTAGGTGAAAATCTGCGAAGTAGTGGCATTATTAAGGCTTTATAAACCCTTCCCACACTCCTATAAACCTTTCCCACTCTCTTATTAACCTTTCCCACACTCTTATAAACTCTTCATATGCTCTTAAACACTTTCCACACTCTTAAACCTATGTAGTTTTAACAACACATAAAATTCTATATGGGTACTCACCAGTGAAGTATACCACAACTTGAATGATGAAGATCATGAATTATGTAGCTGTGGAGTACAGATGGTGATTAAGGTGATGACGATGAGATGAAGGTACTGCACAGCCAGGAAGAGCATTACAGCTCTTTTGAAGGCACCACTTCATCAGGCACTTCACCAGGTGGTGCAGTATCTTCACCCTGGGTCGTAACTTCTATTTCCACTAAAGGTGTAGGTGTAACTGATTTCTTTGTCCGAGTGATGAACATAGTTATGGGGAGTTGCTGGTGCTGCTTTTTATCTGCAAAGGCAGCTTCTCCATGCAGAGAAACACTCTTGAGTCCAAAGTGTCTCTGAAATTTGTCAAACCAGCCCTTGCTGGCACTGAATGGGGGTTGGTCTGGTGGGAGAAGCACTCGAGGGTCCTGCCTCTACGTCGTCATCCTTGTCACCATTGTGAACGTCCGTGCTTTCTGAAAAACTATCATGAAGTTTCTTGGCCTTCATCCAGATGGTGTTGGTATCCAGTGAGATATTCTTCTTCCTGCAGTCATTTATCTACAGGGCCCATGCAGACTCTATCCTTACAATGGCCTTATTGCGGGAAGTGAACACCCTCTATGCAGTCTTGTTAAAAGTCATTGTTGCCATAGACCTAGTATTCTTCTCATCTTTCTTTATGTAGCAAACAGTAGATTCATTGATCCTGTAATGGCGTCCTACAGCTGCATAGCTTTTGCCCTCCTTTAACATGTCAAGAAGTTCCACCTTTTCTTTGATGGTAAGCATATTCCTCTGGTACTTGGGTTCACTGCCAGAAGCCGTAGAAGGCGCAAAAACATTTGGGTAGCATCATAGGGCTTGAAATAAATTCAAACTTTTACAAAAATTTCACAACAACACAACACCACAGAGCAACACTATGTGCAGCGATCAGACGTTGATGTGTAGTGGACAAGGAGAGATGCTGAATGCATGGACACACTGTGGGAGAGCAAACAGACTGACACTACAGTCATTGAGCATATCAGTGCCCAGGATACAGATCCCAGTGCTGTGGCTGGCCACCTTCCACTCCATCAGCCAATAGTGTGCCGTGTATGATCTCAGGATGGCAGATGTGAGTAAGCAGTAGTGGTGTACTGCATTTCCACTGTGTAAAGTATGGTATTCACCCACTGATGAAATACATACTGTATTTTATTTTGATTTAATATTCTTTTAATATGTTTGAATTAACATTATTTATATATTTTTAAAGATTTTATTTATTTATTTTTAGAAAGGGAAGAGAGGGAGAAAGAGAGAGAAACATCAATGTGTGGTTGCTGAGGGCCGTGGCCTGCAACCCAGGTATGTGCCCTGACTGGGAATCGAACCTGCGATGCTTAGGTTTGCAGCTTGCGCTCAATCCACTGAGCTACACCAGCTGGGGCACATTATTTATATTTCTGTATTATTCTAATTTTTTAGGCAAAAAATAATTAAAGTCACAAATATTATATAAATACCTATATGCTGCAAAATCCCACGATATAGTGAAAACTCCATGATACAGAATTAGATATATTTTTAAAAAAAAAAACCCCATGATACAATGAAGCTGTAATAAGTGAACCGCAATATAGCGAGGGATGACTGTAAGCTTCCACTTAGGGTTTGATTTGAACAAAGAGATCCACAATTTTTAAAGATATTTATTATCTAAAGATTTGGAAAAATAACTGGCTGTCGAATACAAGATACTTTAGAAAGGGAAGGATACTTTAGGGAGACATTGTAATAATTTAGTTAAGATATGATAAACTTTTAACTAGAGAAATCAACACTAGTAGAAAACAGGAAACTTCAAAAATGTATTTTAAATCATAATAAGCAGGAACTCTCTGTATACTAAATGTGGACAATGAGGTGCAAGGTGGACTAACAATGGTGACCACAAGGTTTAAGTTTGAAGGCATAAGGGTCAGAGAGGTAAGAGAAGGTAAGCAATATGTCCTTTCAATTTTGTATGCTAATTTTAGATGTGTGACTTGCATCTGGATAAAGATATACAATTAGATATTTCAGAAGATCAATATGGGCTAGAGTTGTATTTGAGTGTTTAACTGCAAAAGGGTATATAAAAGCCCCAGATTTGCACTCCTAACCCTCAATGAAAAATTAACAATATGAGAAATATTAATAGTTAATATTACCTAGGCATTTAATTTATGTAAATAATGATGTCAAGAGTTTTGCATACATTGTTTGCTTTAACTGCATGTGAATTCCATGAGTAAGGACTGTCACTGTTGAGGAGGAGAATAATGTAGTCTTAACATCTGGGGCAGAACTACCTAACATTCAAATCCTGGCTCAGCTCTTTATAACCTGTTTCATTTAGGGCAAATTATTTAAAATTTCTGTGTTTCAGTGTTTTTATCTGTAAAATGGGAATAACAGACCCTAGAACTGTGATGAGAGATGACTTAATGCATATAAAGTGTTTATAAGAGTTCCCAGCACATAGTAAGTTTTCAATAAATGTGGGCAATTATTTTCACCTCATTTTATAGATGATGGAAGCTAAGTCATGGAGAGGTTAATAAACCACTAAGAACACACTGTTACAGAACAAAGGGGGGCCTGGGGTGATATCTATCACCCGAAAGGAACCCCCCCAGGTTCATTATGTCTGCCGCCAGAGGAAAGACGTCTCTCAATGCCAGAGATTCATGAAAAGGAAAGGAAATGTTTATTTAATGCTATACAAACTTAAAGTAGTGACCTAATGTCTTCATCAAAATCCCAAAGTCCCTTAAAACACCCACAAACACACACAGTCCTTCCTTTCCCCTTTGCCCAGTCTAGGGTACCATATCTCAGGAAAAGAAATAGAAATCCGTGGCTCAGGCAGCCCCCAGTTCTTCCCAGTAATCCACCTCAGCTGGTAGGCCTCCCTCAGTTCCCGGCACCATCAGCTGTGTTGCCGAGATCTCTGCTAAAGCTGGGTGGTGGTTCCCCCTTCTAAAGCTGCGGGGGTCCCCACTCTGGCAAAGCTGCAAGGTTCTCTCTCCACTGCCCCAGCTGTGTGGTCCTCTCTGCATAATGGCTGTGGGAGTCCCACTCTGCCAAAGCCGTGTGGTTCTCCTTCCCAGGGCCACGGAAGTCCTCACTCTTCCAAAGCCAAGTGATTCTCCCTGCACTATGGCTGCGGGAATCTCCACTTAGCCAAAACCACATGGTTCTCCCTGCCAGGGTCCCAGCCGTGTGGTCTTTTCTCCTCAATGGCTGCGAGGAGGGGTTTGCCACTCTGCTAAAGACCGAGTGGTTCTCCCTCCAATGGCTGCTGTGTCTGAGTTTAAATCCCTGCGCCAATCTTCCTCTGCAGCCCCATTTCCAACTCCTCCTACAATCAGTTACACCTGCCAGCACTCTCATATCCTTCCAGCTTCACTAGGCTGCCATCATGAGTCTGGGCAGGCATGGCCCCATGCCATGGAGCCAATCCTCTCCAAGCTCCCACACAGGACCTGTAACTCAGGGGACTGCCCCCCAGTTACATCTTGGTGGGGAAGTTACTTCCATTCTCCTGGCTCAGAGCATACGTATCTATGCAACCAGTTAAAGGTTATAGATATGTTAATTGACCACACCAGAGATTAGCTGCAAGGCTGTTGCTGTCCAGAAACAGCTCTCAATGGCCCTGCTCCATTTGTCCCTTCCCCCAACCCACACCTGTGGTGGGGGGCGGGGTTGAGGACATCCTAATATTTCCTGAACAACTTGAGTTCTGGACCCCATTTCAAATCCCTATTTGGGGCTCCCCTCTTGGCTGCACCCTGTTACAACACCACTAAATAAATAACCTGAGTGGTCTACTCCCAAACCCATTTTTAACCTTTACACAAGCCTGACTCACATGGAGGAGAGAAAAAGGACAAGTTTATAGCCTTGGGGAACACCTGATTTAGTCAACAAGTAGAAACCAGAGTGCTGGTTAAATAGACTTCGATGCTGCGATTAGAGTGCCAGGAAAGTCCAGGGAGGATCTTGTCACAGTTGGAGGAAAGGGGTCATAACTGTAGCACTTGGAGGAAAGGGGTGATCAATAATTTCAAACACTTCAGAGTTTAAAAAATGGTTATGAAAAGAGGCTGCTGTATTCAGCAATCAGAAAACTTCTGAACACAATAGAGAAGTTTGAGCAGATTAGATGGGGCAAACACCATGCAGAACTAAAGAAATGAATATAAAGGACGGGAATTAGAGCAGTAAATGTAGAAGCATAAAAAATGGAGAAAAATAATCAATTTAACTGTTCAACTTAGAAAGCTTAGGCAGGTTTCCATAGCATAAGGGAGTCAGCCCTTTTTCTACATAGAGGCAGGAACCAGGGTGGGGGAGGAGAGGGTGAAGATGTGAGGAAGGGGCTGATCAGGGACTCAGCACCAAGGAGGAGGTGGGAGTACGCAGGGAAAAGACTACAGCGACACAATTTAGCCTTGGAAAACAAAGACTTGTATTCCTTTGAATCAAGAGAGGATGGAAGAAATGTTTAATCCTTATTGCATGGGGGAAGTGGGTAGGATTTATCCCTTAGAGGTTTAAGTTTTTTATGTGTGAAGAAAGAAATTCGTTTGTAAGCACCACAAAGGGATTATGCAGGGACCTTGAGGAAAAATGAAAACTTCTCCACAAGGATAACAGAAAGATTGCTGAGCAACTGTGAAGGACCTGCTGAGCGTACAGCAAAACAACTGATTAAGTAGCTTGCAAAAAGAAGTGGAAGAGATAATGAATCTCCCATCTACAGAATAAGATAAGGAAGACAAAGTGATATAAACAACTCACTCAAATGGAAATGGTACTTCTAGGCAATACATTTTTCATAGAAAGACAAGATCGAGAATGCTAAAATGCATTTGACTAAGGCATGTTACATGACATGTAATGGATCGCAACACTTGCCTGCGACTGTTTAGAGAGGAACAGACATCCCAGGATCATTTTCAGACATTTTATTCCTATGGCACATATGTGGGAACTCCTAGAACTAAAATTTAAATTTTGACTCTGCCAATAGCTATTGGTTCATGCCCTAACCTGGTCAAAATATGTTTCTTTTCTCTGAGTTTTCATATTCTTACCTATAAAATGGGGCTAAACTAGAAAGTCTCTAAAGATTATTCCGGTTTTAAGATTGCATGAGTCTATATTACAAATAATAACATACACTGCCTTCCTTCCTACCTCCCATGCCTATAGAGATCTGCTTTTTGAACAGGATCTAGCTCTTAAGCTGATATGAAAGGAATTTATTAGTTAAAGCTCCCAGGATACAGACATTGCCTCACTGACCCAAGGGCAACTGTGAAGCTAGGGTTCAAAAAAAAAAAGCTGTTTCATTCTTATCTCTCTCTGCAGCTTTCTGTGCCATTTAATCTGCATGGATGATGATAACTCACCACAGCTCTAGAGGTTCAAGGGACCATTCCAGATGATAAACTAGGACATTTGAGTCCCTCTGCCAATTGGCTTAGATGGATTTTGCTAGACTCTTCTAGTTCATTATATTCTGGACAAAAGGATAATTTATACATGTAAATGTATTATATATGTAATACATGAGTAGATGTAAGCTATGCAAACACCTCACCATAAGGGTTTTATCAAATGGTGGCAGTGTAAGTGTGATCAAAGGGTAGATAATTCTGTCTCAAGATTGGGGTATTGCTTTGTTACAATAGACAATAGAACCAACCAGATCATGTGTAGTGTCTTCTTTACTCCTCCCCTCACAGAGATCCAGATCTCCATCTACTTTACCCAACAATCAGGTCCAGGGACAACTTTTTCAATCAGCTGTGGTTTCTATTCTTTTTGTTTCATCCCCAAGGCATGCAAAGGAAGCATGTGAGTGGAGTACTTAGCACATTGTAAGTACTCAGTAAATATCTCTTGAAAAAAGTGTGGCTGGCCAAATCTTGACCTCTCACAGCACAAGAAGTCACACTTTGAGATTTCACTCAATAGAAAGCATAAGAATTCCTTTCTTCAATTGGAATGAATTGTCAACATATGGTGACATGGTATCCTGGTCAAACTGTGGGGCTAGTGCTTTATCTGGGATTCTGACTGGAGTTCTTAGTGCAAGCCCACCATACTGATAACCATGGACACTTGGAAATCATGCATCCAGCTGAGTTTAAGATATGAGTTCATGTGTATGTTTTCCATCAGCTTTGCTACTCTGCCCATAGGGAAAAAGTTGATTCATAGGTCTAATAATTTCAGTTGCACTAGAAAATATTGTTCACAATGGTGTTAGTGAGTAATTCCACTTGTTAACCCTATCTCCCTACCTAAAAACACATGCCTAGGCATAAACAAATATCTTTGTAAATATGTTTTCTCAAGGCTCAATCATTCATACATCCATTGAGCAATTGTGCATTTCCTTCCATCTGAAAGTGCAATCACAATTTTTTCACTCTGAGAGATACATTAACTAACATCAGAAAAGATCCCTTATCAACATAAATAACACAGTGGGTCTATGAAATGTCCATTTATAGTCCCACCTGTTTTAAAAATGTTGCAATAAGTGTAAAATAAATTACCTGACATAAAATGAAAAGGAGAGACATGGATAGTGCATATCCATTGTACAGTAGAGCCATGATAACTAAAATAAGGAAGAACTGGTTTTTACAATATAAATAATGCCTCAAAACATAATCACAATTTCCTTGTTGATGATCCCTGGAGAACTTATGTGGAAGATAAGACTGATTACATGTTACATAAATGATCATGCCCTTTGTTGTTGATATAAAATTCTATAGCCACAGTCTACAATCAGGTTTTCCAACCCTTTTGCATCTCTGGATCACACTGGAAGAAAAAGAGTTGTCTTGGGCCACACATTAAATACATCGCAACATGTAATCACAAAAAAATTTCATAATGTTTTAAGTAAATTTATGATTTCGTGCTGGGCCTTATTCATAGCCATCCTGGGCCACATGCGACCTGCAGGCCACGAGTTGGATACCCCTGGATTGTTAAAGTACATTATTAAAGTCTCCATTGTAATCCTGATAAAGTAAAATTCACCCACTAAGACACCTTCATGTAAATATAGATTCCAATCTAGGTACAATCATACTAGAATGATATTGACATGTGCCTTAAACTCTGAATATTATAAATTATTTAATAGCATTTAAACACACTGTAATTATTGTTTGCAATTTGATTTTTTTCTCTACCTCAGGGATTTTTTTTGCTAAGAGACTACTGCAGGGTTTTTTTTGCTAAGAGACTACTTTAGCACAAAGTCAAATATCTTGGTTTGTCAGAATATTAATCCCTACCTAAGAATGAATAAAGACTAATCTCCCCAACATGTATATAACATACAATCACCATTCTCAAAACATTTTGACGGCTCCTATGTTTAAAAACAATTCAACATCCTTATTATGTTGAGGTCTGATCCTTACCTATCTTTCCTGCTTATTTTCCTTTATACTCTAAGTGGATTTGTCACCATTTCCTGAATATAGTTTCAGCCTGTTTCTTTGCTCATGACATTCCATCTACCTCGAATGCCCTTTCTCTTGTCTTCACCTGTAGAAATACTATCTAGTCTTTCAAGTTCACACAAATGCCTCCTCCTCTATATAAGTTTCCCAGACCTATCAGTGTGAAGTATTTTGGTTCCCCGGGACCTCACAGCATTCTGTGTTTCTGTGACCAATCAATTCCTACTGACCTGCTACCTTTCAGCTTCAAAAGTTTTTCTCTCTGAGTTTATGGCACCTACAACACTCTGCCTGAAGGTAGAATTATTTTAGTACATGTCTGTCTCCTTGCTCAACTACAGTCCTGAAGGTAGTCACTGCCTTTCCTTTCTTCTGAACGTTCAGATTCTCTCCACAGACTCTGATCCACTTTATGTGTGAGGCAAGTATTTATTGGGTAAGTGAATAAAAATATTACTTTAAAAAGCAACCCATGTAGTAAATTAGGTGATAATTCTTTAATCTTTTCTGTAGTTTCAGGGTATTCCACAATGTGTGTGCAATTTCTAACCAGATAAAGCTGATTTTATAATGTCCAGCAATTCTGAAATAAATTTTGTTCACCATAAAAAATTTTGAGCTTCCCTAGTTATATATTCATGTAAACACTTGAATGTAACTGTCACTCAAACAGACCCAAAAGCAACTATCTTCAATGCCTTTGGAAAAAAAGAACTTTATGCCATATTATGAAGAGAAAGAAAATGTTTAATTGGAGGACTTAGACAAACATGAATTTTTTCAACACTCCGAACATATGCGCAAAAAATAAGATTAGTGAAATGCCTTCTGTATTGGGACCTTCTCACTTGCTCACTAACTTTTAATATAAGAATCTAAAGTCTAAGAGGCAAATCAGGTGCATTTGCCCTAAGAGTCTATATATCTATCTACATCTAAGTGCAGCTAGCTAGCAGTCTAGCTATAATGATGCCTGAGGGGAATTCCTTAAACTAGAGTATATAATAAATAAAATGGAAAAAAATTGAACTGCATATACCCTCTGAAATGAGGACATATACAATTTACTATGCAATGCAACAAAAATGGACATTTAGTGGTTTAGTCTCAAATTTTTCATTACTAGGAATCTTTAAGTGTTTAACTTAAAAATTTAAATGCAGGGACATAGACCTTTTAGGGGGCTCATATAAAAATATCTAGGCAACCTCAGATATGCTCTATGAAACTTTTTTCAGTATTCTAATTTTATACATTGAAAATTGAAGTGAATACCTAATCATTTGTATACAAAGGATTTTTTAATGAAAAAATCAAGCTAAACAAAGTTACTTAAGCTGTTGAAGTTTTTCTATGCAAAGCTCTCCTTTCCTCTACTGTGTCATCCATAAAACTGCCTGACTGCTTTTCAGTGTTAAGTCCAAGGATGGCTGAGCCATGCTGCATCCTCCCGTTCCTCTTGCTTGAGTGCTATGCCTCCGTCTTATCAGCCACAACCTCTGCTGGGATCATAATCTGCTCTCTTTGGAGACTGAAAAAGGATGCAGAAATTTAATTTCTCATTTTGTTAGGAGGGCCAATTCCTTTCAGGGGCCAGAGTGAAAGTAAATCTTGATTTGGACAGTGATATGACCATTACTGGGAATACGGCCGTCCAAGGCATTATCATTTAATCATGCCTGTCTAAGATCATGAGAGCTACATAGTAATCAGGAAGAAATATCAGCACTCTCACAAACTAAAGGAAGCTGAGCTTCAGGTAGCTAGCTGTGGATATTTCTTCTGCAGATGCTCATCTGAATCACTAGTAGGCAAGTGCAGGGATTAGTAGCAATGAATATAACAGTTAGCATTCTCCGGTTTCATCCAGCTCAGCTGGTTTGGGGTAACACAGGATGAGAGGAAGGCACTCAGTTAGGTAGAAACGTTTTATCCAATGAGAATGATTGTGCGGTGGAATGAAGAGTTGTTTGTTCTCATGTCCACAGACTTAAAATTATTTGTGATCTATTCTCTCAGATTCAGATAATTCTAAGATGCAGACACTAACAATGAAAGCCTAATTTTTAGCTTTTGTATAAATCTTGGCAGTGAACATCTTACAGTGCTGCTGGTTATCCAAGATGAGTGTCAGCCATCACCACCACCCAGCCAAGGCCTGATTTCCCTGACCTCTCTGAACTGATAGGGGTGGTTGTGACCTCAAGCTTCACTGCAGTACAGTGTGAGTGCCCTTGTCTCTAGCTCTCCATGCACAACACCTGGCTTGTGAACAAAGGAAGGCACCAAATCTGTTACCCTGATACATTATTACAGAAATTATAAAATAGTATGCAAAATCTTTTGATATAACACAAAAAGACAAAACCCTAATTATTATAGATTCTTACTAAGTACATCTTATGTGTATCTCAATGTCAGTGTTTCATACTTAATAAGTACTCAGTAAATATTTATTACATAAGTGGATGAATAGATGGCAACCATGTCAGGATAGGTATGAAAATGACCAAAAACTAGAAGAGAACTTGAAAAAGTAAAACAATCACTGTGTTACAAAAGTGGGATTATGGATGATCTCTTTTAGTTTAAAAATCCTTTAATATGATAGCCATAATGCTTTAATAATAAGTTGAAATTTGATTCAGTTTATCAAGTAATGTTCAACTAAGCATACGCTTACCCCTATGGAACATACAAGAATAGCTAAGACATGGCCTGTCCTCGAAGATCACATTGTGTCCTGGAAGGTAGGATATAATCATGAAACAGAGAAGTTTCATATAGATCATGACATAGTGGAGTGCCCAAATGAGCAATACACAGTCACCAGAAGCAAAAAGAGCTCTAGCTCACACACCAGGAAAATCTATAGGGCCTTAAACACTCCAGTGAAACATTCATTTTGTCTGTTGCCCCAATTAGAGGCTGGAGCTGAAATCCATGCAGCAGCCATTGGAACAATCTATAGCTCTGGGCTGCAGTTACTTACAGCCATCAATCCTCCATGGCCCAGGGGTTTGGTTCACCTCACTCTCATCGCCTCAGACCCTCTGTGGCTCCAAGGTGTCAGGCACAGAGTCATCACTTCTTTGCAAATGACCCAAGGATTGTTATTGTACTCTAAATCTGCAAGTGCCATGGGAAGGAAGTCACATAAAGGCTTTCAGACAACTGCCAGTCATTGTTAACGTGCCCCTGTGGTCTTGGCACACAGCTTAATCTTATTTAGAGCAATCAGACTGGCTCTAATTTGTAATCCTGAAACTGAAGAATCTCCAGATTTAAGGTGGCCCCCTAGGACCTTCTATTTTCATCTCTTAGCACACCTTCCCTACCGCACCCCACTCCCATAAATTCAGTCCCGTCAGCCAGTGTGACATTCTCCAAATAGGCTCTCGGCTCTTCAGCCAAGGGAATTTGGCTCAAATCTTTCCTTTTGCCAACACATATTTTAAGACCTTCTTCAAGTATTACCTATCTGATATTACCCATGCAAACTAATTTCTCTCTCTCCTTTTTCTAACCTTTTATACCTAGTAAATATTTTCCTAAGTATGTCTCACCCACTTGATTATTAGTCTCCAGAAAGTTAATTAAATTTAACCAGCACAGTGCCTTGTTTTCTGTACCACACACACAAAAAGAATGTGTCAGGTTAACGTAGCATTAAACAAAAGAAGATATTTGTCTGAGCATCAGAATCATTGCACCAGTAGTCAGGTGTCACAGGGTCCACAAGTTCAAGAAATTTATTTATAACCATACTTGGGAAGAAGTCATTAACTTGAAATGGAAAAGGATGAAAGGATTGAAAATGACAGCAGCTGAAATCAGGAGCTGAAATCTGGAAGTAGACCTGTGAAGAGTGTGTTATCGTGATGACTAGCAATGGGTGGTAAAGGACAAAAGTGTGGTCTGAACTCAATTTCTAATGCTTGAGGAAAACAGCAAGAGGAAACTTGGCCTGGACTAGCACACTGCACTTGGTTTCAGAGTGCTTGTATTACTGACCACATTAGTGATAATTTTTCATATCGACTCCATGACAGGTGAGAGAAGGCTGCAGGGCTGCACATGACTCTCTGTATTGTGTTACTCTTCCATTATTTGACAACTTTTAAAAAAATCTCATGAAAGGATACAGCCTGATCTCTGAAGACCAACAGGGAGTTAAAGGGATAGAATACAAGAGGGGAGAGCAGGGTTTCCTCTCTTTTTGAATGGCAGTAACAGCAGCCAGCAAAGGCAACTGCCTGGAAGCTTTAAGAGGAAGCTGAAGAAAGAGGAAAGGATTCCCAAGCATATGGAACACACCTTGTGGAACTCTCAAAAATCACTGGGAGACACTCACTTCAAGGAATTTAATATTTGACAAATTTATTTTGAATGTGTGGTATAACTGGGCTTACTTGGTAATATCATAAAAGTTCTGAATAGGTAAGCAATTTACCAAATGTGATCGTTCTTTTTCCTTCAATAGAACAAGTATTATTTAAAAATATGTCATATGGGCCAGACACTGTGTTTTATAATCCTCGTGATTTTAGATCTTGAACCCAGTAAGTCGCTCACAAATTCAGAATCCTATACACTGTGTCAAGATGACTTCAAAATTGAAATAATAAAAGGCATTAGCCCTGGCTGGCGTAGCTCAGTGGATTGGGTGCGGGCTGCGAACCAAAGCATCGCAGGTTCAATTCCCAGTCAGGGCACATGCCTGGGTTGCAGGCCACAGCCCCCAGCAACCGCACATTGATGTTTCTCTCTCTCTCTTTCTCCCACCCTTCCCTCTCTAAAAATAAATAAATAAATAAAATCTTAAAAAAAAATCATTCAAAAAATAAAAGGCATTAAACTTGATCCCTGAGGTCCCTTTACACTCTGGTGTTCAAAGGATGTAATGCATTCTTCCCTGGGCAAGGTTGAACGGGTCCTTGAGAGTAGACTAGTGGAAGATTTTCTTCCCTTGAGCAAGAAAAAAACAGCCTGTGCACAGTGTAGTTCAGATTAAAATTTTAAGATGTTCCTGATTCTGATTGGGCTAAGCATTCTAGATTCAGAATAAGTGATGCCTCTTATGTACAAAGACTGTTCATTTGATGGGAGAAGCACAAGCAATACATGACATGAAAATGTTATGATGATGTTAAGCGCCAAATGCCCCCAGAGAGCAGAAAAAGTACAATCTGCATAATCAGGACATTTCTTTAAGGGAAAGCTAGGTCTCAATTTACATGAGATCTTAACTAGAAGCTGGACAGGCAATCCAAGCAGCTGTCACTGAGCAAGCAAGCGAAGGCCTGGAAGAAAGGAACAACACAATGTGTTCAGGAGAATACAAATGCTTCTCCTCTGGTTCTAAAGAGTAAAAAGAAAAACGTAGGATTGACTGGCAAGGAAAGTGGAGAAGTAGGTATAACTTTCCATTAACCATATAGATGAAGGGGGTCAGCCATGGTAATTGTACTCTCGTGTTTAGCAGAGAACCTGGCACTCAGTAAAGCTTTTACAAATAAATGGATGAACAGTGTTCAATTACTTCACTGTTTCAGTGATAGCAGGAGAAAGCTTACTAGAGCAGGTACATTGGCTGTCCAGTATATTTTTCCCATTGCAGTTAGAAGGCTGAGTGGAAAGCAAATGTTAGTTTGGCTCTTTGGTAAAGTCCGCTTCCTGGAATGCCATTCTCAATCCTGATGACTCAGGCTGTAACCATCTCTCTTGGCTGATCCATCAATACAGCGATCAAAGGATCTGGGGATGTGGTGCTTTCCCAAACAATACATGCCTGCACCATTCTAAGGAAACCTCTCAGTGCCAGGCTCCCGGGTTAAAAGAAAGAAAAAAAGAAATGAATAAATTATTAAATAAAACAGTGACATCACTAGAACATGGCGAATTCCTCTAAGGGAAAAAATACATCTAGCAATAGGAGAAGATATATAAAAGGCATAGAAGAGAGTAAGTGAAAACAGCAGGTATCACTTGTCGCTGGTTTAATGGCTAAACCTTCAGATATGCCAGATATTTATCTCCAGGGAGGTCTGGATAATTCCAAGCAAGGGATCACACTGAGCAAGATGGATATCCTACAGCTGAGCCATTTGAGATTTACTTTGAGATATGACAGTTTGATATATCTTATATCATTAGAATGAATTCTCCATTTCCCAATTAAATTTTATGTCTCCTAGCATTCTGAATTAGAGATGTTTTCCCCATTTTAACAAGCATTGACTGGGAAGCCATAGGAGAAATTAATGTTTCTACTATTCTGCAGCCTTTGCAAAATTCTTGCAGAGTTCTTGCAGATTTCATGGAACCCAAAGCCTACACATTTTAAAGCATGCTTTGGGGGAGGACAAATGGGGAGGCAGGCAGCCACATGTTGTTTTGGACTAAAAGCGAAAAGAAAAATGGGAAAAGTGCTTAGAAAAGTGGGGGAAGGTCGAGTCAGTCATCCATCTGAGTGCCAAATCAAGAATCTTGGGCATTTCAAGTAAACTCATGATATAATCATTATGTAATAGTGGATACATGGTTATTTTTATACACTTACTTTGTTTAGCTGAAATGTGATCCTTTTTTAGTTGATGAAGCAATAAACTAATGGCTCACACTCTGAAAGCTTGATGCCAACTTAGTTTTACTTAATAATACAGAATCTTTCTGAACTTCAGGATTTGGAAGGCATTCTATTTCCTGTAATTATATGCCTTGTCACTTATAAAAAAATCTGAATATACAATGGGAAGTGATTAGCAAATATTAATATTTCAGTGTGAGCCTTCTGCCCTTTTCTCAAAGGCAAAACAAAAAATCTCACTTTTAAAAATAATCATGTTATATTACTAAAGCAGTGAAACAGGCTTAAGATCAGTAAGTACTCAGTGATCTTATGTGTATTTGTATGTGTGTATATGTGTATATATCTAGTCAGAGTCTAGTCAGGAGTCAGAAACCACGTCTCTTAATTTACGGAAAAAGTGTAAAATAAACAAGTAGATATAAAAAAATTTGACTAGATTATTTGGCTAGATGGTCTTACTAGAGTACTCCAGCACTCTGACGTATCTTTTTCTTCCATAATTACTTTATTCTACACATTTGGCCTAAGAATTAGTATACCAAAATTCTGATTCTTATTTCAGAGAGCTGGTATTCATTCACTGTCTTATACTCACTTTTGAATATTTAAGTTTGGCAGAATGAAGCCTAACTAAATTCATCACACTATAATTTAACTGGATATCTTACTTTGGAACTCTTTATGGCTCAGTTCAACTTAATTGGGTGTCTATCACAGGCAAGGCCAGTAAATCATTTTCAAGGAAGGGTAAGATCAAATTCCACAAAACTAATGATCTTATAGAATGCATAAGTGCTAATTTTGAAAACAGGGTGAAATCTGTGTCTATATCAGTCATGTGAAGAATGCATAGAAAAAAACTATTTTCACATCACAAAAGAAAAAATAATACTCAAGTGGACACATGGGCCTTAGTCAAATTCACACAAATCAGAGGGAGAGGGCTTAATCGGAAAACAAGGAGGGAAGCCTGATGATGAGTTCTATTTCCCAACTTTGGAAGAAAGGCTAGGAGTTGGGGTTGATGCCCTGGTGATCGCCTTATTCTGATAGACATTGCTATCCATTAAAGCCTCTATGAGCATAACTCATGACTGAGAGACAACAGTAAAATCTGTTTTCATCAAAGAAAGGAAGATTGCCTGAGACTTGTACAGAATTAAGGCTATATAGCAAGACACTTGTGGGGCATTTGAAACAATACCATTTTATGTATAAACAGTCTAGAGGAGGAATATTTATGACCCTTCAATTTCTCCCACTGGCCCTGAAAGAAATTGGATTTTCAACCAAATCCATTTACAAGGAGAGAGCTATTCATTCTAATAAAACCACATTGTAAGTACACTGAGTAGGGAAAAAAATGTCTTTTGATGAACAGACACATTATACCCACAGGAGTGGCAGCAGCCTCAGTGAAAGTTAAGCTTGGCTGCTTCTGATCCCACTTGAAGTTTTTCTAGCTCTTAAAGCACATCAGTACTGCACTACACTGCTTTAGAATTTCACAACTTTAATTAAACAATGGACCAATTTCAGCCTTGATATGAGGGGACATGTGGTAATGTGTAAAGAAGAAAAAATGCCACAGACCCCTTAAAAGGAACTTCAACTTGTAACTGATACATTTATAGCTGTAGTACCAGCATTAACATGGAGGGGATACCACAAGGTAAGGAATATGACATGTACATTAAAAAAATGTTTTGTATGTTTGGACAGAAGAGAACAGCATAGACAATGTAGAACAGTATAAAATAGAACACAATTAGAAGTTAAAAACAGTCTATTAGAGTAAGTTGGACAAGTTCAAATGAATTTCCCTGTAGCATGACAGTGAGGATGGTGAAGAGAATGTGAATTCAGAAGTTTGAATGAAATAGGACTGAGCTTGAAAACACAGAGTGAGGAAGAAGGTATTAAGGATCACAACCTTAATCTTGACTTTAATCCACAGCTAGTGAACGGTGGCAACACTCACTAAGATATGGAACATAAAGTAAGAACTGGGAGAAATTATGATAGATTAATTTATTTGTGTTGGGTTTCAGTGTTCCATGGAGTAACTTTTTTAAAGCCCAGAAGCAACCCCGTGACATATACGGAGTCCAGGAGGCATGCATGCACTAGAGACAAAGGACTCACAGTTGGTAGGGAGTTAAGATGAGCTCCGAAGATTTAAATCTTTCCTTTCCTTCAGATTATTTGAGCTAGCGATCCCTTGTGACTACAGCAAACTTTAATTTTGTTTTAAAAGAAAGAGGTGTTCTATTTAACAATGCACAGAATAACTACAGCAATAATTCAAATATGTGACTACTTTAATAAAGACATTCCCAATTTATACCTACTTATCTGATCAGCTATACGTAGGTCCTTAGACTAATTTTTAGTAATCTCTGGCACCACTTCTGGAATAAAGTCCCTGAAAAGAATTAAAGCTGGATTTCTCTTGGCCAGGTGGCACATAAACCTGAGTTTTGCAGTTTGGGAAACCCAGAGAAATATTCTGTAAGATTTGGTTTATTGTGTCTGTTCAATTGGGGCCTGTCATGCTCTGGCCCTAGGGTCACTCATCAAATACTAGTCAGTGAAGTGTAGGTGATGATAGTTCTGCTGGGTGATCTACAACCAGCATCCAAAGCAAAAAAAAAAAAAAAAGGCAAAGAGACAGAAACATAAGCTCTATCTCACTGTCTCATACACATACACACATGCATTTCAGTTCTCAGGGACTATGTCATAAATAAGTAGAAAAAGTTCCAGCTAAGCTTGGAGAAGACCTGAAGAAATTCCACCTCAGGCAGAAAATGGGACTAGGAGAGACCACGACAATGAGCAGCATTTGCTTCTTTATCTTACCCCAAAGTCCCCCAGTTCCCCCAGGGGCTGGTTTTGCTGCTCATCAACAAAATGAAGAGCAAGTTTTCACGTGTCCTCATTAGACTTAGAAAGACAATTCCAGTCTTTCTCAATAAACATAAGTGGTTGACGAACCAGATCAAGCAAAATGAGTTGGGATTGAAGGGGAAAACCAAGTATTCTAAGAAACACTAACATATCAGAAATGGACAGAGAATAAAATGCCTGAAAAAGTATTTCAGAAAATAACAAAACCTAACTGAAATTAGAATAATAAACTGCTAGGTAATAGGAAGTTTTAGGGGACCTGAAATATTTGATGGATAAGAACCCTATGTGATTAAATTATTACTTGTACCTCATTAATACCACATGACTGTAATTCAGTGTGTGGGAGAGAAAAAGATGAAGTTAAAGGATGGTGTGTGAAGAAAAGACCCAATAAGGACAAGAAGAAACTCCCTGATCTCAAAAAGAAAGAAGAAAAATAGGAATTTCTCTACCTCTAGGAATATCAGAGAAATATTTTTTTACCCTAGTGCTTATATATAAACAAAGTTTAAATAAGCAGCATTTATAATTTGTAATAATGTATAAAGTCTGTTGATTCTTGGCCAATGGAAGGTAGGACTCTAGCCAAATCATCCGGAAGAGAGTAGGTACCAAGGAAGACGAGAGATGTTAGTGCTGTAGTAGGGAACTGAGAATATTTGGCCACAGCCAGGGCTCATGAAGAGGATGAGTTACAGTGGAAATCAGGGTGGAACTTTATTCATCTCCTGATGATAAATGAGGAGGCCATTTATCAAGGAATATTGTTCAGATATGGGTTTATATGATCTCTCATGAGGTCTTTATAGGTGCACAAAGCACATAACCCTGTGTTGTGGAGAAGGGGATGGAATCATTAAATTTGAATGAGTATTTCCATCCTCACGCAGAGATATCATGTAGACTAAAAGAATAAAGGGGTAAATAAAGCATCATTGTGGGCCAGGATGATATTTGAGTTTTTCTTAGCCTGTAGGTCATAGATCCCACCCAATCTGAAGGGGCCAATCAGAATGCACAGAGCATGAATAGCTGCTACAGCGGAATCAGTGGGAACCAGCAGTATCTCTACCTTGTCTGTGAGTGTGATTTGCCCTTCAAGGTCACCATTACTTCAGAGTGTTTTTAAATAGGCTTCTCTTCTAAGGAAGCCTAGTAAACCTTGTCATTATATTATTTAGTCTATTAATATCTTTTGTAAATCTTACGTTAATACATGTGTGTTAACAGTATAATTCTTCCCATTCAATGACAACAACCCTGTAGCCAGGTCCTGCCAAATAGATCTCTGAAAATTTTGATCATTCCTTATTTTGTTCATTTGCATTGACTTTGCCATTACTCTCCTGGACTTTTCTACTTATTTCCAACTGATTTTTTAAATATATATTTCTCATCTCTCTCATTATCTGTCTGCATAAAAATAAATAATAACCTCTCATCTTCTACAAATAAAATGCACATTTCTCCCCATGGTACTCAAAACCTATAAAAAGTTAGTCCTGGTCTTCCTTTTATCTGCATCCTTTATTGCTACACCATTCTCCATGAACCCCACATGCCATAAACTTTTGAGGTCTGGATAAATCTCAGCTCTCCATAGACAGCTTCATTTACACCTTCATGTAATCTTGATGTTGGCTTGTGTCTCCCAGTCCTTAGATATTGTGGATTTTAGCATTCTAAATTATTCATCACCCTTTTCGGTAAGATCATATGTTTCTGACACAGTGACATTAGGTTTGCTCTGTGGCTTGTTTGGCCATTGGAATGGGAGTGGAAGTAACATTTCTCTGAAGAAATTTGAAGAGCCATCATGTATTCTGATACCACTCTTTTTCTTCTCCCATGAGAACAGCACGCACCTGTTAGGGGCTGCTCCCTCAGCTTAGGTGACAGAAAGAAACTGGGTGGTACGGAGCTATAGTAAACCCACCCCCAGCATGAAACATGGGCTACATTGCTTTTCCAGAATGCCCTCAAAAAGCAGACTGATACAGAGGTCTGGTTGAACAAGGTTCAAATACCAGTGCTGGTACTATGGCAATTTAAAGTCCTATCCAGGTTTCATGCCTTACTTCCTCCTACATACCCCTCTCTACCTTCAGATTGTTACCAAGGTTCTGTCATGTATTAAAACCTAGACTGAACACATGCCTTTGTATTTCTGTATAAGAAGTCTAATCATACTCAGTAGTTCATGAATTTGGTTACATTCAGGAATATTTGCACGGCTGAGAGATTGGATCACATCCCGCAGCACATCTTTTGCTTACACCGTCTCCGCTCCTTATATTCTACAACCTTCTGAAACCTTCCTGTGACTCAACTCTCTCCACCTCCCACAAGTCTCCCTGGGAGAGGCAGGCAAACACATTGTTCCTGTCTCTCTCTCTCTCGGCACAGCCCCACAGAGCAGTCTGTTTTCCCCAGACCTGTTCCCATCATTCACTGAAACCAAAATTTCATTGGCTATAAAGTTATATTTAATGCTATCACTGTTACAGAACAACAAGGGTGGGGGGCCAAGGGCAATATACTATTACTCGAAAGGAACCTCCCAGGTTCGTTATATCCGCTGCCAGAGGAAAGAGGTCTCTCAATGCCAGAGATTCATGAAAAGGAAAGGAAATGCTTATTTAATGCTATACAAACTTGAAGTAGTGACCTAATGTCTTCATCAAAATCCCAAAGTCCCTTAATACACCCACAAACACACACAGTCTTCCCTTCCCCCTTTGCCCAGTCTAGGGTACCATATCTCAGGAAAAGAAATAGAAGTCCGTGGCTCAGGCAGCCCCCAGTTCTTCCCAGTAATCCATCTCGGCTGGTAGGCCTCGATTCCCGGCATCATCAGCTGTGTCGCTGGGATTTCTGCTAAAACCGGGTGGTGGTTCCCCCTTCTAAAGCTGTGGGGGTCCCCACTCTGGCAAAGCTGAGTGGTTCTCCTCTCCCAGGGCCACGGGAGTCCTCACTCAGCCAAAACTGCATGGTTCTCCCTTACATGTCCATAGCTGCGTGGCTTCCTCTGCACAATGGCCGTGGGAGTCCCTACTCTGCCAAAGCCGAGTGGTTCTTTCTCCAATGGCTGCCACATCTGGGTTTAAATCCCTGTGCCAATCTTCCTCTGCAGCCCCATTTCCTACTTCTCCCACAATTGACCACACTTGCCAGCACTTCCATATCCTTCCAGCTTTACTGGGCTGCCATCGTGGGTCTGGGCAGGTGTGGCCCCATGTCATGGAGCCAATCTTCTCCAAGCTCCTATGCAGGCGCTGTAATGTGGGGGACCTGCCACCCATTTACATCTTGGTTGGGAAGTTACTTCCATCCCCCTGGCTCAGAGCATGGCCACAGCTATTTAACATATCTATGAAACCAATTAAACGTTATAGATATGTTAAATGACCACACTAGAGGTTAGAGGCAAAGCTGTTGCTATTTGAAACAGCTTTCAATGGCCCTGCTCCAATTGTTCCTTCCCCCAACCCACACCTGTGGGGGGGCGGGGGTGAGGACATTCTAATATTTCCTGGACACCTTGAGTTCTGGACCCCATTCCAAATCCCTACTTGGGGTCCCCCCTTTTGGCTGCACCCTATAATATCACAGCTAATGCCCTACCTTAGGAGAAAATATCTAACACCCTAACAGACTTTTCCATTGCAAAACACTTTTATGTCTGTTATCATATCATTTTGCCCTCAGTTTTGGTGAAAGCAAGTGCCATTACTTATACAAGACATTAAGTCTGAAGCTCTTAGCAGAGTGTTCAGCACATGGTGGTCACTCAGTCAATATCTATGGGTAAATAATGAATGAATAAATGGAAGGATGAATGTAACTTTAAGTGACAAACCATGGATCATAAATCTTATGAGACAGAAGTGGGGTTTCAGTTCATGTCTTGGATTCCAGTCCTCACAGCAGTACCACACTGTGGTCCATCCACAGCCCTTTTACAATGTAGGGGGGCAAACAGAGGTACAGTGAACACAGTCCAACTATTTAAAATACAGGGATAAAGTGTCAGGCAGCTATTAAACTAAAAGTTTGCTTAAGTCTCCTTTCAATCAGAAATTTTAATGAGAAATATAAGAATACTCTGTGCTTTGCTATAATCTGTAAAATAAAATTTTTTCTGTAAAAAAATATTTTACTTAAATATATGAAATTGTGTGGGTGCAGGTCATATAAATTTAGCATGGAAATTCAGAATGTCCCAAAAGCACATTCCAGATAGAGACATCAAAGTCATAAATTCTAGCGGCAAACACTGTCTTCCTTACCGGTGATGGTAGATGGCAAGTTGTTTCTGTATGTTAAATAATTCACTCTCTTCAGTGTTTACAAGGTTTCAAACAAGAGGATTTACACTTTGATAATCACACTAAACTCTCTATTTTAGAAGCAGTCGGTTTTTATAAATACATAGCTTTATTATTCCACAGCTGCTGTTATCTTGAAGTGAATAGAATCATCATTCTCTCCTAGAAACAACATGAAGTCAGAATGACTGGTGTGGAGGTTTTAGCTCAATGACTTATTGATTGAATGACCTGGGGCAAGGCATACAAGTTCCAAGTTTATGATCTCTAAAGTAGGATTAATAATAAACATAAGTGAGTAGTAGAGGTCAAATAAGATAAAATAGTGGCTTCCAAACTCTCTTTGATGGAGAATCGAGGGGTGGGGAGAGGCTAAGCAAGAGAAGCCACAGCCCATCCTCCACTGCCCGGGCCAGAGAAAGACAGCTTTTTAACTCAGGTGTCTCAGCTTCAGGCTTTCCCATTCCCAGCTCAGTTATTATACACACGCCAGCGGCTGCCCCCGTTATGAACATTCCCTTCCGATTGCCCAGCGCTGTAGAGTTCACAAAGCACATTTGTTGTCTGCGGTAGCTCGTATCTAGCCCTCACCATGACACAAGGAAACTGTCTTTCTCACTTGGAGGCCCTAAAAGATTAGGTGACTTGTCCGAGTTGCCAAGATGAAGTGACAAAGAGACAGCTCTTCCTGCAACTCTGGGCGGCCTGCACATTCCTGCTTTCTCCAATATACAAGATACCATCTTTAATTTGAAAACTGTTTGCCTTTTCAGATGACCTGTGTTTTTACAATAAACAAGCCAAATCCTCATTTTTCTTCAAAGAATGAAACTTCTGGCTTATCTTAAGGAGAAGGTAAAAGCATTGATTCAAAATCTGATAGGATTTATAGCATAGCCTATGTTTCTGTTTCTAAAGCCATAAGGAACACATTGTCCCTAGACCTCTAGCACAGGCATCCCAGGCCCAGAAGCTCACACTGGGAGGGGCAGTCGTCCGTAGAGGGACACAATGAATGTGTCAGCATCAGGTGTCACCTGATTTTCTTGTTAATGATACTAACTCTTATTGAGAGAAGCAACTATCTGGATTATTTTTTAGTTAGCATGGTCTATAAATCTCCCCCATAATTGCAAATGCCTGCCCATGGATGTTCTAAGATATTTTCTCTACTCACTGAATACATTAATTCATTTATTTGTCAAACAAGTAGTAAGCACCTATTTTATGCTAGACATGGAGGTAGGCATTGTGAATATCAAGTTAACAGGAATCAGTTCCTGCCATCAAGATGTTTGCAGTTTTGTTGAGTAAAGGTGACTTTTATAAACACAAAACAGAATGAGTAAAGTACATGAGGTACAAAGAGTTCTAAGAATTCAGTGAGGAAAAACCACTTTTGACCTAGGTTATCAGCAGCAGTTTCTGGGGTAAGACAGTCCTGGCAGTGCAAGGTCATGAGCAGAGAGACTCTCACTAGGTGAACATAGGGATGAGCCTACTCATGGTAGGAAAAATGACAGGGAAATGATCTAAAACCCTTGGAAGAAGCAAAATGAAAAGTAAAAATATCGGATCACAGAGTTACAGAGATGGTATTTGCAATTCAGCTCCAACTTGTTCATCAGAAGGATGATCTCGAACAAATCGTTTGATCTTACTTTCCCTTAACTGAATTGTTTTTAAAACAAAAATTAGAATAGGTGTCTCTGTTCTGATTTGTTGGTGAGTTACAAGTAATGGGTTTTGGACAAACTGTTTTTTAATGTCTCTGTAGTCTGCTAAATACATGAAACAGACAAAAATCTCTACCTCATAGAGCTAATTGGGAGGACAAACATTAAAAGTATTTAAACAAGTAAAGTATATAATAGAGCAGATGGCAATAAATCTATAAGATGTACTAGTATTGTAATTAAAGGAAAAAAGAACTCACACAGACTTGAAGATGCTAATCACCAAAGAGCAGGTTTTAGGCAAGCAGCCCCTGCAGCTAATCTAACAGAACAATGGCTCCATCGAATGTGCCTGCCTCCCACCCCCACCCCCTCAAGTGTGGGCTCTTTACATGCCAGTATACATGCCCTAAGAGGTGATCAAGTTTGCCCAAGGGAATTTTCTGGTTTCAGCACTTGAAAGTCTTGTGTGCCAGGCGTCTCCTCAGTCTTGGCAAACCAGAGCAGTTTGTCGTCCTACGACTTTATAAAAATAAAACCATTTGGATACTCCCATGTCCGTTAGTTTACAAAAAAGCTGTCACCAATGAAACTGTTGTTGTCTAAAAAGTTGTACTTATTGGTCAGAGCATCCACCTCTGGGTTTGACCAGAGTTAGAATAACTCATTCACACCTCATGCAAGTCATGGGAAAAAAGAATGGAGATGCGTCAGAGACATACATTAAAATGAAGTACAATGACACGTTGGATTGTCACCATTCGGTTACTAGAATGTTTCTCACATTACACATGTTTCTCACATTACCCTCAGTCTTTTCTCCTCAATGTTGAGTAAAATATACCCTTCTCTTGTCAACATTATCTCTCCTGAGAGTTGCCCAGCACCATCCATTTCTATGTATCTGTTGTAGTGACTGCAGAAGCCATCTTTTTCTGAGCATGGGTAACAGATTGATATGGGACTCAGGACCTAGAAAATTTTAGCTTAAGGTAGAAAGTTATAAGTCTAGCAAGTAATGTGTATGCTAAAGTTTTTGTTTCAGAAACTACAGAGAAGGCCCATCCTGGTTCCTGGGAAACACAGCCGACCTCCTGGGGCACTGGCTAGAGATTACCGCCTGGGGACAAGTTGGAGGCACCCAGGCCTTTTGTTCCAGGGCAGCAGATGATGCGCACCCCTGGGAACAGCTAACTGCCAGGACAGGAATGATGCAGCTTCTGAATCTCAAAGCCCTCACCATACCTTGTTTGTCCTCCCCACCTCCCTTATAAAACATCTGGTCAGGAAAGAGAAGAGAAGATGGTTTGTTAAGGTGTGAACCTGCCATCTTCTCAGATCACCGGCCATCTGAATAAAGCGCCCATAAAGATTCAATCCCTGTGATT
This sequence comes from Tonatia bakeri, assembly GCA_004024845.1. Taxonomy (NCBI): domain Eukaryota; kingdom Metazoa; phylum Chordata; class Mammalia; order Chiroptera; family Phyllostomidae; genus Tonatia; species Tonatia bakeri. The sequence goes on along the minus strand of PVIA01002114.1, from coordinate 115,791 downwards.
GCTTATTGGATTTGGCAGTGACAGGCAGCACGAATGCTGGTGTCTTTTCCGGTTACAAGATGACCAAGGGCTAAGCATTTTACACAGATAATCCCATTTAATTCTGAAAACAGTCCTGAAAGATATGTACTGCAACTCTTGTACAGAGGTGTGAAATGACCTGTAGAATGGTTTAGTACTTTGGACAGGGCCAAACAGCCAGCAAGGGCCAAGACCATGGTCTGTCAAATTGCAAAGTTCAATTTCTTAATAATTTCTCCTAAAATTTTCTTTAAGAAACTTTATGAGTCATAAAACATGAAAGTGAGGTTTTAAAAGTGATTAATTATTACAACCTATGGTTTTTCTTAAAACATCCTTCTCTGCTCTGATGTGAATAGTTTTAAATAACATGATCTGAAGTAGTTTAAATTAGAGGTACTATGCATTCTTTTCATCTAGGCACACAAATATCTCTGCCATACATTCCTCTATAAATAAAAATGGCTTTAGATGAAAAATTTTAATAGCTGAAATAATTATATAGTTTCTAGGTGAGTCATTCTGCAACTTCAGTCTTTGGGAATATTCCATATTTCTTGTTTTCTGCTATAAAATGGTTTCTAGCTACTCACTTATGTTCCTAGTAAAATTACAGCCCATTATTAATCACTTTTTTGTACTTATTAATACAGTTGATTTATTGTGCTTCAAGCCTACAGTAAAAGTTCACACTAAAACCAAAGATGTATTTTAAAGCTTATATTGGGCCTCTATGGGGCATTTAACTACAGAAGTGATTTTCAGACTTTTAAATATGAAGGCACACATAAACTAATTACTAAAATTCTGCAGCACACTAAAAATATATTATATTTTTTGTCAATCTAAAAAGAAAATAGGTATAATTTTGATTCATTCACACCAGACAGCTACTGTTGTATTGGCTGTTGTCATTTTTCTGTGTGATAAGCTAAGGGAAAGAGGTCAGTGCCCCTGACTAAATAGTCAGGTATTGCTTTGCTTAAAAATTTCTTGCAGTACATCTGTCTCACTGAACTCTCCATCTAATTGAGAGACATATCAGCAAATAAATTATCACATTGCATTGTTGCCTGTGGAAATGGGGCTCTTGTGGTGCCATAAGAAAAAGCATTTTCAGAGACCCACAAAAGAGAATGAGGTCTGGTGATGAGATTTATTTGGGAAGCAAAATCAAAAGGATGCCTCTCCAAGGCCCCATCTCTGTCTGTCCCACCATGGAAAATCAGGGCCAGATACAAAGTCACTGTCTACATATCCTGTGCCATATTAAAGCCTAGTCCTTTGGAGTCCATGCCATCGCTGCTAGACCCGCATGGTCACATGCTACCAGCCAAGAGAGGATGCATGAATGAGCTGGGTGAGTGCAAGTCACCAAGCAAGAGAGAGAGCTCTTTGTTTCCCCTAGGTTTTAACCAGGAGCTTTTTCAAAATAACCAATCAATTTTCCAAGTTTTGTGGGCGTCTGATGGGTCCACCCCCTAGCCAATCCATTGTTTCCCAGGCTAGACCAACAAGCTTCTGTTGTCAAGTACCTCTCCTTGTGCCATTTTGACTTCTATTGTACAGGTGCCACCCCTACACCCCCCACCTCCTGCCCCTGCAATCTGATCCTAGAGAAGGGAGGGGTGTTAATTCCCTTGGTGGGCAATTCTGTGGTCCCCTGGAATATGAAAAGCTGTAGCTTCCTGGTGAAGTAAATAGGCTCAGTATTCAACTCTTTTGCTTGCTTTCTTATAAATAACTCCTTTACTGCATATGGTAATAGTAGGCTAAATGTATCAGTAGACATGTGTATAGAAGTGATGCAGAGTAGGAAGTGATTCTGAAGATGCAAAAAGAATATCAGGCATGATTCCCCAGAAGTGATGATGCCTACGGTGGATTTTGAAGAACGAATATTAAATGCTGCCATGTGGGCCTGTTCTAATTGATTTGACCCCTCTCCTTCACTTTACTTCCAACTTTGGTCAATCAGAGTAATCACAGATGTCTCATGTGCAGTCCACCTTTGCCTACTCTTGGATTTCTTTATTATATTTAATTCAGAATCAAATGACATCATCTTGCTTTGCCTATATTACATGCATCCTACTAGAACACTGTCAGATGCTACTTATTACTTTCTGTAAACTTCCTGTATCACAAATGGGCATGAACTTTCCTGCCTTTTAAAAATAACATTTAGCTGTTCCATTATGCCACTCATCAAAATTCTACTTCGTGTTTGATTTATTAGAATAATCATTTGATCCTTCTTAACAGATAGGATGCATTCTGAAGACACAGAGCTGACTTTATTAATACCAGCATCTCTTCTCAAATCCCTCTAACCATCACTGACCACAGCACTGAACCCACTGTGTGCAACAGAGGGGGGGGTTTCTTTCAAGTACCTCTTTAATAGAGAAATTTTTACCTGAGAGATGAGTTATGTATCCCTGGGCAGGAAAATATCAGGACATGCTTTCACTCCATGTAGCAGACTCCTCTTGTGGAATATAAATGGAATTTTTAATAAAATCCAATATTGAAATATGCTAAGATGGCTTCATTTAAATGGATTCTTTCATAAGAAACTAATCATCTCTGATTTTCAGTTAGAGGTGGAGAAACTGGAAGCAATTTCTTTTCTTGATTTGTCTGTCCCCAGGGCTCACGTTCATGGCACTAAAATTATTTCAAGCTCTAGAATTAGAGGAATTCCTGACTCTGCCTGGAATCTAGATAAAAGCACAAGATCTGAAAAACGTCAGAAGATACAAAGAAAGTAAACAAAGTCCTGAATGCTTCTGAGTGTTCAAGAAGAAAAAGACCTGAGGATAGTCCTCAGGTTTTTTGAGGAAGAATCATTTGGCAAAACCATTGAAACATGACAACAAATTGGTTACATCAGGGAAGGGGAAAAATAAAAGTTTGTTTTAAATGATAAATAAATTCAGAATATGTCAAACAACTAAAAGACTACAATATTTGAAGTTACAATGGAGCATTAAGCCCAGGAAATTTCTTGGCAAATTAAACCCAGAATCTCTAAGACCCCATAGACGATTCATGTCTCATCCATTAAGGATCACATTGCCCATTTCTTTTCAGAACTTTGCATTGTGAAAAAGTGAGATATTCTCATTTTCCTACTCTATTAAAAAATTGAAACATGAAATGTAAAAATATAGCACATTCTTAATTTTTCCTTAATATTATACAGAATCCATAATTCTTATCTCAAGTTTTGGCAGCCTGCCAGGAACTAAAACAAACAAAAAAATGCTAAAAAATTTCTTAAGGAATATAAATTATGAATTCCACTTTAGTGCAAAGAACAGTTCATTGTACAATTAAATTGCTCACTAAAGCTAACAGAAAAGGTTGATGAAATACTAAACTTAGTACTCAGGTCATTTCTTACTTTATCTTTTTTATTATAGTCTACTCTTTTCTACATTGTGATATAATTTTTTAGTGAGAAAGATGGGAAATAACTTAGAAAAAATTATATTTGTATCCATCACTAAGCTACAAGTACATATTTAAGAAGTGTGACCAGAAGATTTTATAAGATAAAAATACATCCAGATAATTGCTCAAGCAACCTCTGTGGAAGCAGCCAGTAAAAGTCATAGATAACACAGTACAGCTAGAAAATTTACTCAGTGATTAACTCAGTGTGAGATTGGATTATTATTTTTTCTTTCTTTCATCACATGAAATAAAATACATTATTCTCAGAGCTTAGTAAATATCTAAAAGGCAAATAATTAAATTTCAGAGTATTAGTTATGGTAAGCAGACTGCTATAACAAAAAGATCCCTAAAGTAAATATTGACTTAAGCGTAATAGACTCTTGGGCCAACTGTGTGCTAGTGTGAAGGTCAGTGGAATGGCTCCTCTCCACGCCATCATTTAGAGATCCGGGCTGTCAGAGGCTCTGCTATCACGAACATGTCATTCCCAAGGTCACCCTCTCCATCGCGGGCAGTCAGAAGAGACGAGGTCACGAAGAAGCGCAAATATTTATGGGTCAGGTCCGAAAGTGACACAGATTGCTTTTGCTCTTATTTTCCTGTCACTTGGCTACCCAGGGAGGTGAAATGGATTTGCCCAGTTGCTGTCCCAGACTTCATAGACACCCCAATAGTAATTCTATAATGTGGAGGAGGGGGAACAAAAGTTTGGTGGACAACTTGCCATCTTGACCACAATCCAGTAAGTGACCAGACGTAGTGTGAAGTGCACCACTTCTCAGTGGATCTGGTGCTGTGGATGGTGATCTGGAGTCAGATAAATCCAGAATATATCCTCAAGTTCCTTAATCTCTTGTTTGTACATGCAAAGTGTATTCTTGGGGGTGGGGAATCTACCCATATACTTAAAGCTGTGGGCGGAATTCAGGAAGGTTTCCACTACAGACTTAACTCACACCCAATCACACAAGCACACATAATCAAGTTTGGGCTAAAGATGGTGGGCTTAGCTCAAGCTTTAGCCTTTCTCTCTTAATGGACAAGCTTAGAAATAGTAGAAAGGATATGAATTTAAGGCAGAACTCAAAGGTGATAAAAACACCAAAATTGTGGATGATAGATATACCAGAAGGCCCGAGGAAGGATCTGCCACCCAAACAATACGGAACATGAATGTGCCGCCTGGGATAATGATTTTCTGGGGCATATAGCTTTGCCTTGACCTCTTGAATTGTTACTAAACTGCATAAATCCTTTAACAGTTGGTAAAGCGAATCTGTTCTTAGCCACTTTATATATATATATCTCCCCAAATGGCACGTGTGATGTTGTAAACTGCTTTTCCTCTTAGAAATTTTTCACATCATTAAATATTTTTATACAGTATTATTTAAACACTGCATGGTATACTATAATATAGGTTTACCATAATTTATTTAATATTACAGTTAAAACAATGTGTAAATTTATTTATTGATACAGGCTCCATCCCAATTTTTATACAATATCTTATTTAGCCCTCACAAACATATTATACAGTGGGTATTATTTATTAGCCCCAACTTAAAAATGTAAAAATGGGGAGTCCATGAAATAACATACTTTTTATAAGATCATACATTTATTCTATTTGTATTTACCTGTTTCTAGAATCTGTGTCAGGCTCAACTCTACTTCCCAAGCAATGACTGCATTTCAAGCATTGCTTTGTGCTCTCATTCTCAACTCTGCCACAGAACTGAGAAGACAAAAGCAATTTGGATCTGCACAGAAAAAAATCACATTTATCAGCTTGCACCATGAGATACAGTTTATTGCTGCCCCCAAGCTAGCTTTCAGAAAATATTTCCACATGATCTATGGTTTATTGCAGAAATGAACTAGGAAACTGGACCGCTGCCATACAATGAATTCAAGAAGAGGGCTGTATTAAAGTTCTCTTCTTGAGCACCAACAATGAAGTAATACAAGCTTCATATGGTAAATTTAAAAAAAAATAATAAGATGAAATTGAAAGAAGAGTTAATTTTGCTCCATAAAGAAATCACTGAGTTTACCTAATACACTTTATGAGTACTATATTATATTAATAATACACATTTCTACTGTGTTAATAAGGAGGAGCAGAGTTTACCACCCCAAAATATGCCTCCTTGAATAATAATTATTTTTAGCTGATTATTTTATGGGGAAAAAAAAACGTGTAAGAATAACTATTGACCTTCCCACTAGCTCCCTAAAAAGCATTTAAATAGAGGACCTGCTCCAGGAAGGGAAAGGCCGAGCTGAATCTTTTCGATGATCAAGGATAGTGAGCACGGGATGAAGAGAAGCGTGGCTGAGAAATGAGGAGGACACTCCCTCCACGCTAACCAGAGGGAGGACTCACCCAAACCTGCAGTGTAGATGAACACTGCAAAAGAAACTCATGCTCCAGCAGCTGAGCTGCAGGGCAGATTCTTGGGGCCCAGACTGGACTGAGTCAGGCAGATCTAACTATACTGTGCTAATCACTACTAACACTTGCTAGAGTGACACATGATAGCCCAGGAAGATGATCGCCAATAAAACCTTCAGTCTGACCTTCAGTCTCCATCTCCTTGTGTGTAACAGAAAAAAAAAAAAGATAATAACAGTAACAACCTCACTTCTCCCCAGGAATTTGGTGACTCTCGACTGGGCCATTCATCACAGGGAGGAGATTGTCAGCCCCTTCACCCACTTGCCAGCACCTCCCTGGGGAAGGTGGAAACTTGAAAACATTTTCTCTTTGCTTCACAGAGGAAGTCATGTCCAAATAAGAATAATTAATGTGGCTGGTATTTATGAAATGTTTACAATGTGCCAAGGGCTGTAATAAGCACTTTGTGCATATTATCTATTTAAGCCTCATGACAGATATTATTATTGTTCCTGACCTGTAGAGAAGAATATTGAGCCCAAAGATTTAGCCTAAAACACCTACTCTGTGAAGCGGCAGGGCCCAGACCTGAACTCAGAAGTGGCTCAGTCTTGACCTTAACCACTACACTGTCTCTGAAGGAGCTAGTTCTCCAGAAAGTGAAATTCTGAATCTCTTTGAAGAAAAGACAGTTCAGCTTGAACCAGAACTGTACTCCTCACAGAGCAGGAATCACATGAGGTCTTTTATAACCAGGTTCTGAACCACCTCAATGACCAGCTCAGCTTTCAATTCAGAAGGGTTAATGCATGTGGCCTGGGAAAGGAAGTCCAGATAAGGCTGAGAGTTTGGTAATCCCATGGAAATATGGTTTAGATGGAAGACAGTTTAATTTGGGATTAACATTTATTTCTTCTTTGGTCCTTTTTCTAATGTTATTGTGTGTGCTTAAAATTAATATATTGCTTATTATTCCTACTAATACCAAGATTGCATTTTTGAGAAAAAGACTTAGTTGGGATATCTTTTACTCTACATTTGCCTATGGATAGATGTCTAGTTTATCTGAGTCACTAAAAAAGTGAATCTAACAATAACCAAGGCGCTTCCCTAGGACAGAAGCATCAAAAATCAGTCATAGTGAGCAGGACCCTGAAAGTAAGAGCAAGTAAACAATAGAGAAGTTACTACAACTGTTATAAGAAAAAACGCTTATGTTAGGGGTCAGCAGATCTGGGTTCAAAAACCTCCCAAATGGTGTTTAAACTCCACAGCTTGGCATAAGAGTTCTTCTTGGCCTGCTCTCCCAGCTTCACTGGACTGGGGGCCCTTCTCATCCTCACCACCAGCCACTCAGGTCTTGTCCATCTATGAAAGACCAACTCCAATGCCACCTCTTTTTCAAACCTGTCCTTAGTGATCATCTTATGTTTCTCAGAGGCTAGGATGACACCTGTCACGTAGTGGGTGCTCAATGCACTTGGCTGAAGCAAAAGCCTGCAATCGTAAACAGAGTTTATAGTAGCTACTAGGCCTTGGAAGGAAAAATATTGCAGCCAGACTGATCATATGTGGATATTTAAAATGAAATAAAGAATGGAACAATGTAATTTATGAAAATGAAATGAGCTCACACATGATCAGGTGGTTTTTTATCATTTAGGGGCATCTTTTATGTGTCAGGTACTAAGCTCTGGTGAGTAAACTTTAAAGCTGACCTTGAATATAAGATGCGGGAAAGCCAGCAAAGACAAGGAAGCAGTGACCAGACAGAATGAGCAGAATGCTATAAACCGAAAGAATAGCAACTACACCAAAGAAAGGGTGGCTGTGCAGGTGGGAGAGACTAATGAGGGAGCCCTCCTGACATGCACACACATGTGCATGCAGGTGCTTTATTTCCCTATTTACTTAGTGAGGTTGTCCCAGGACTGACACTGCGGAACAGATGCAGTCCACTGCTTGTGTGTGGTTTTTTCCTTGGCCCAGGGTTTACAACAGGACTGCCTGCCTCCAGTGATGGTGAGGGCTGCCTAGGACTTAGAAAGAAGCCCAATTCTTGATATACCGCTTATACTGGCAATGAGTTCTCTTCCACATTTGTATTTATATTCATATGTGTTTATATTTATATCTGAAGTGGATACCACCAGTCAGGCCACACATTCTCATCTAGCAGGGAGAAAGCAGAGTCAGAGTCTAGCTCTGCAGCACCCAAGAAAAACCCTGTCCCCTTAAGGAGAAACAAGATAAAAATCCTCCACATGTGCCCCAACCAAAAGGATGTCCCTCACAGAACTCCAGTTAAAGGGATCATTATTGGCCATAGGCACTGCTGTGCCCTAAAGTTTATGCTTGAGTTTGCACTGAGACCATGTGTCCAATAGGCTGCTGCTGGCCAATGCCTGTGAGCAGTGGGGAAACTAAAACAGGCCCATCCCAGGAGACCCAGGATTCCCCTGGATGGTCCAAGTTGGCTTAAGTACTCTTAGCTTTCTTTACCTCACCTTTCTGAAGCTGCTTGTCAATCCACAACTCTTTGACACCGCCTCCCTGCAACCACCCCGCATTTCTTCCCTCTCCTTCATTCAAGGTCAGATTGCTAACACAGTCTGACAGGCCTCCAACCTTTCCCAGCTCCCTCTCCATTTTCCTCTTATAGGTGATTTCCAAAATAAAATACTTCCACATCTAATCTTGTCTTGAAACCTGCTCTTCAAAGGACCCCAGCTACTATTTTCTCTATATAACCGTATATATGCACATTTATTTACCTACTGAAATATTTATTAACCATGTACTATATCTCAAGCATTGGGCTAAGTACTGCATGGGCACATAAAGGAGACTTAGCCCCTGACTTCGAAAGTCACAGAATATTAGGGAAGAAAACAAATAAATAGACGTTTATAGCACATGGCTAGTGCTTTAATAGTGGGCACTGCAGAAAGATGCAGAGGCCCATGATCCAGGAACGTGGAAAAGAAAAGAGGGAGATTTCTATGGATTTCCGAGCTAAATTCTAAAAGGAAGAGAAGGGCCTCTGCGTAAGCTGGTTCATTTATGGTTTGGGCCTGTGAAATAAGTTTCAATACTACATTGCTGGGTGGGAAGCTTTGAGAGGTATATAAGCACAAAGCCTTGAGGATAAAGTCATATGCTTTGTTCCTGAGATCCATACTCCTACTGTTTCTAAGCAGATTTCATTTACCTTTAGGAAACAACTTGGCTTTCAAAATCTCCAGAAGCTTTCTGGTCCTCTGAGATAATAAATGAGCACAAGGAAACCTCTCCTTCAACACAAAATCATAATGTTTCAGAGCCATTAAAGTATTAGCAAGTCCTCGAGGTTTATAAATATACATAAAAATATGAATATGTAAATGGAAACTTGCATTTCATCAAACAAACAACAAAGTCTTATTTGGGGAAAAAATTATTTAGACTCACTGGGAGGCAATGTAGAAGGTGTGGATAGGCCCCATGCTGCCCCTCATCCACATGCCTAAGGCTCCATTGGCAGTCCCAAACCTGTCCCTGGCACTGCCTCTGTCCCATCGTGGCTTTGAACAACTTCCTTTACCACGACACATGTTCTCTCATGAGTCTAATTATCTTTAAGTTCACTTCTAGCTCCAATCTTTTAAAATTTAAATTTAATTACTCTTTAAAGGCAAATGAAAAGTTACAGCCTCATGAGAATAGGGTCTACGAATGAAGACAGCAAGGGAAGAAAAACAAATTCAGTATTTGGAATAAGAGGCAAACTGTGACTTTGATATCAGTTAGGTGGCTTTCTGTGCCATCGCATGGACATAATCCTGAGTCTCCTTTGTTGCTAATTCAGAACAATAGATAACAGAAAATACGCCTATACTATGGATACAAAACCAAAGCCCAGGAGAATGGTAAGTGTTGAGCAGCCATTGGAGGGAAATTAGCTGAAGGCAAGGATTCTGGGCCTCAAAATCATGAAGTGGACAAGTATCCTCCAAAGACAGCCTTTTATACACACATTACACCTTATAATGTTGATCTAAGTAGAGAAAATAAGGAGAACTCCTCCCCCGCAGCTGGACCCAAACAAGAGAAAAACAGCTCAATAGTCTAAAGATAAGAACAAAGGATAATATATTTAAATATATTCCTCAAGAAAGTTGAACACTTTGAGGTCTAACACTCATGAAGATCACTCTAAATACATTTTAATGGAATGTGAGTCACAGATACAGGGTGGGTGTAGGAGAGCAAAAGCAAAAAGTTACACCAGAGGCAAGGTTTGGGGTGTTATTTTGTTAACAGGAACACTCTTGGTCTCCCCACCCTGAATGTCATTCCAGAGACAACATCAAGTCACAGAATTAGGCCACATTGTATCTGTCTAGAAACAGTGATAGCTTTTTAAAATTGTAGATAAATTATTTTTAAGTTAAAGGACTGCAGAACATCAAGCCCACACCCCTCATCTGTTGGGCTAAGTCTAGGAATAAGACATGCACTATCAGAGTCAGAGCTGGGAAGAGAATTCATGACTCAGTTCCATGTTCTTCCTTCTGTTATGTGTTGTCTACGTGGGGAATTATCCCAGAAGGCAAAACCAGCAGCAGTCTTGTGCCTTAGGTCAGACTTGTGATCATCCTACTCAGTGTTACGATTTGCCTAAGGCACTCAGCAATGTCTGCTGACCAGAGGAACAGAAAACCATCTTTCTGTGAATACAGCCAACCCATGATTTTCAGTCATTCTGAAAGCTCAAAACTAGTAAAATGGTCTGTCCTGTGTCACCCAGTAACAAAAGATGAAAAGGAAATTACTCTTTTTTTTAAGTTCATTTACAGGACATTGTGGGAGTTACATATCTGAAATAATTTTCCTACTTTTCTATCAAGGCTATTATTCAGTCAAGGCAAAGTTCTTTAATGTATTATAAATTTTGCTTTAAGTTCTTCCAGACGATGCTAAAAAAAATAAACCAGAAGTGAACTTTTTGAAGAAAACAACAGCCCCTGGCATCAGAACCTTCCCCCTCTCAAGTGTGGTTTCTGCTTTGATCTGAACGACCACGCAAAGTGCCCTTCTCTTCAGAAAGGAGGGCCCATTGACTCAGAAGTCACAGGCTCCTAATCTTGGTGGAATTATACTTTATGAAAATACATGTAACCGCAGATTCAGAGTGAGTCTGAGTAAGAATTACCCACCTCTAAATGTCAGGGCATCTGAAGACACCTTTTCTATCTTTGCTCACTCCAGAGAGTGACTTCATGCAGCCTCATGGCTCTAAACATCATTTATGTGCAGATAACAGCAACAGTTATCTCATTTCCAACCTCTTCTCTGGGCCTGACATCTGCTATAGGTTGAATGTGTTCGTCCAAAATTGGTATGTTGAAGTCCTAACACCATTATCTCAGAACGTGACCTTATTTGGACATAGAATCTTTACAGAGGTAATCAAGGTAAAATGAGGTTATTAGGGAGGGTTCTAAAATTGTATTATTGATGCCATTATAAGAAGAGGGAATTTGGACACAGACATGCACAGAAGGAAGATGATGCCAAGAAGGAGAGGAAGAAGATGGCCAAGCAGAAAGGCCTGGAACATAGTCTTTCCTCAAAGACACTAGATTGAACCATCCCTGCTGACACCTTGATCTTGGACTTCTAGCCTCCACACTATGAGACAATAAGTTTCTGTTGTTTGGGCCAACCAGTTTGGGGTACTTTGTTACAGCAGCTAACAGCAAACTAATACAGCTTCTCTGCTTGAATATCTAATGAATATCTCAGACTTCACACATTCAAGCCCATAGCTTAGATTTCACCTTCTCCAACCTGGTGCTCTCCAATATCTCCTGTTTCAGTAAATGGCAATTACAACCTTGTCAGTCTCTATGGCCAGAAGCAGTGAAATCACCCATGTATCATAATTTTTATTTCATATTTCTTAACCCATTCCTTATGTATTTCAGTATTTCACTATTATGCCTTTAAATTCTTAAAATAATATTCAAAATGGACCATTGTCACCCTTGTCCACTTTTGTCATCCAAATCAAACTACCATCACTCTCCATCTAGAATTTTTTAATCATTTTCTTAGTTGTTCCTCTCCTTCAGCGCTTACCTTCTCATAACCCAGTCTCCACACAGCACCAGCAGTGATCCTTTTAGGTAGATTTTTATCTATATTTATTCTTTAAAGTTCTATCAAGGTGTGCAAAGCTCTGCTCGGGTTGTCACCCAGGGTGACTCAGACCCCTCTCTGCTATCGTTCTCTCCCTTTCATTCGCTCTGTTCCAATCAGCCTGGCCTTCTTGCTGTTCCTCAGACAGGCCAAGTGTGTTCTTGCTCCAGGGTCCTTGAACTTACTGCTCCCTCTGAATAGAATCATCTCCCCTAATGAATAGCTTCTTTCCTTATATATGTTTCTGCTGAAATAGCATCTGATCCAAGCCTTTATGACCACCTTATCCATATATTTGATTACTTTTTGTTGTATTTATTTCACAGGACTCTCTGAAAGACTGAACGTTGTCCTGTTCATTTCTATGATCCTACCATCTACATAGCGCCTGGTATCTGGTATGTTTCCATGAAATATTTTTGAGGGAAATAAAAAAGGGAAGAAAAATGGAGGGAAGGAGGGAGGAAGGAAGGAATTCACATGTATCTGAGTGTGTCAGTAAACCTATGGGGCAGCCTGCCACACATCTATTTCCATGAAGAATGAGGCACTTTCTGAGATTATCCTCAAGGGAAAGAAAAAGGCTTTCTGAGATTGAGCCAATAAGTAAATCTGAGTCATCAAGGGGAAAGTTTGGTCTTAAAATGGCACGGTAACTATCTATAGGACTAGTCTTCTGGCATGGTCTTCACTGGACTCAGATCTAAATCCTCCAAGAAACAGGGCAGCTGCAGGTAAAATCTGAAAGACCTTTTTCATTAAAATTTTGTACAGTTTGGGTACCTACATGTAATGCTGTAAAACTGGGGAAGATGGGCATCTTTCACCACATGTCATATAGCAGCATTCATACCTGGAAGGCTCAAGTGTATTGGTAAGTCCTTGATAAAACCAGGATATCACACTATGTCCCATGGAGTTTACAGTGCCCAGTGGGTACTGGGGACCTGCAGAGACATGGAGCCCAGCAGTAGCAGCATTAGCCGGGAAAACTGCAGTGACAGGCAGAGCAAACACTGCCCCAATAGCAGCAGACTTTTTTCGTGAAAACAAGTCATTTCTCAGGGACTTTTAGAAATACTTGAGAGGGCAATATTTTATGGGACAGAGGTACAATATTGTATAAGTATATCTATAAGCCTGTGATATATCAGTTTCTATTCCTACTTCCTCGTTGCCTCCCAAATTTGTGGGTCCTAGAGAAATTTAACTGTATGTTTATATTTGAGATATAAATATTCCAAAGAATGAACATAATTAGTGTTCCTATCTACTGAGGATTTTTATAAGAACAGGAAGTATTGTGCTCTCAGCTGTTGATGCCTTCAAGTGTCTAAAGTATGTGACAGAATTTGTCCCTGAACTAAATGTACTTGTGAACTATGAGTACTTGTGTAGCTCTGTTAATTTGTGTCAGAAGACATACTCAAAATCAGAATTATCTGTTGTCACTTTTCACTGCTATCAATTTACCTGCTTCTAGAAATTGCATATTTCCTTCCATTTTCTGTTTTCACGTTGCTGTGGGAAACCAAATCCCAAGCTACAATTCATATCAATTCAACAGATTAATGGAGGTCAAACTATGTTCCAGGAAATGCATGTAATACTATAGGGAATATAAAGAAGAGAGTCAGTCAAATAACCAAAAGTAGAATAGTGATGACCACAGGCTGGAGAGTAGGAGAAAGGGGAAATGTGGATCAAAGTGTATAAACGGTCAGCTATAAGATGAATACATTCTGTAAACTCTGGGGATCTAATGTGCAGCATCATGACTACAGTTAATCACAATGGATTATATCCTTCAAATTTGCTAAGAGAGATGATCTCAAATGTTCTCACCATGCACACACATACATACACACACAGTAAATTCCGGATTTAATGGTCTAGTCCTGGCATGGTAACTGTACTATAAAGCATTCTAGGTAACAGTAGTTTAAATCAGCAAACCCATATTGATCCAATAGTCTATAACAGAAGATGACATTTATTAAGTGTCTCATCTATGCTAAGAACTTTATATATCACACCACATACAGCATCTCAATCAATTCTCACAACACTATCACACACACACTATTTTATAGATGAGGAAAGTAAATTCAGAAAGGTTGGCTAACTCAATCTTACACTTTGAATAATGGACAAAGGTAGGATTTGAACCTGACCTTAGAATCTTAAAGTCCACCTCCCCACCACACCTTACGCTTTTGTTCCAGCCCTTGGTGAAGAAAATAACTGGAATGCAAGTACCTCTACAGTGCTGCCTCTGTATAGCCAGGTGGACAAAATGGTGTGGAATTATTGTTTTTCTAAGGGAAGGCCTTGTCAGACCGTGGGGTCCCACTCTGGTCAGGATTAAATAGGGGATTAAGATAAATACAAATTAAGTTTTAGTTGTGTGTCAGAAGGCTTTGGATACTTCTTAATTACTAAATCTCCGATTTCCTTCATTCATCATATTTTTTTCTTTGCCTTTCTTTACCCTCTCCTAAAAGTAAAACCTAAGGCAATGATTATAGTTACTTGGGTCTTATTATTTAACTGAAGTGTTATCATACATGGGTATATACCCCTTCCCTGTTTCCCTGAGAAGAAGCAAACTATAACACATTCATTATCTAAACATAGATTTATAAAGGGTAGTACTATAAAATTATGGGAGTATTTTGTATAGATTTTTTCCTGCTAGATTCAATAACTATTGGCTGATTGGCAAGACCCTGCAGGCAGCACAGTCACAGAGGCGAGAAAAGTCCCCACCCTGCCCTCACAGAGCTCACCATCACTGATGCTCCTTGATGTGAAGGGAAGACTGTCAAGCAAGTTGGAGGTGAGTAAGGAAACAAAGGGGTGTTACATTTGTAATCAAAATCAAAACGAGTAAGAAAATTTATTTTGGCCACCAACACTGACTATTTAGAGAGAAATTTGTTTGCCGCTCGAGGAGCTGGAATCTCTTGTTGGTGTGGAACGTAAAGGAGCACTTGAGAACCAAAAGCAAGACATGGTCTGTCTGCCCTGCCTTCCCAAATGAACACTCAAGGAGCTGGGGAACTCAGGTGGGGAAAAGATACAAGGGTGCTTCCGGGGGCACTGCTCTCTGTGTAAAAGAAGGGAGAAGGTACTTAGGTTTCCTGCACTTAAGATCTTGAAGAAGAGTCATTCATCATGTTTCAAAGAGAAATGAAGCCTTCGCCTACCATTTATCAACTCCTGCAAATAAGAGGAAAACAGGAGTGAGCAGGAGACTGCAGACAGGAAGGAACAGAGGTAAGAGCCAGAGCAAGAGAGAAGGGCAATTCAAATGATATGTTTGTCACAGCATCCAAAATATTCCTAGCACTAAGGTAAAAATTAAATAAAGTTTTTATGAAATTCAAAACTATTTATTTATTATTTATCTATATGTCTACATAAATGAAAGTTTCCATGAAGAGCTTCTGAAAGGCAGCCTTGGTCAGTCAGTGAGTGCACTACAATCAACAGAACAGAGGGTATGGGTCTGTGTCCAAGATCGTCAGCACTTCATATTAATGAATAAAAAATATGCAGGGAAATCTTAACTGCACCCCATTGTATACACACGGTTTGGTGGGTGGAGACAGAGATAGAGATAGACAGGGATAGATATTAATGCCGGTGTTCTTATGCTAAACAAAACCACTGAGTCCTAGTATCTCCTGCTAGGTTTTGGGGTCAAGATATAAATCAGACACAAGTCTGAAAAACTGTCAGAACCAAGAGGGGCCTAAGAAGACATGATGACTAAATCTAATGTGGTATCCTGATAGGATAATAAAACAGAAAAAGAACATAGAGAAAAACTAGGAAAATCTAAATAACATATGGACTTTCAGGAATCAGATAGCCATATAGTTTAACAACAATAAAAATAAATAAATAAAACCGTTCTAAAATAAAAAGGTTATTTAAAAAAATTAGACTATACTTTGAATAAAATCCAAATGCCTTATTACGCACTATCATGATCTGGTCCCTGCCTGGCCCCTCTCTCCTTTCTGCTCCATTGTTCAGCCGGGTCACTCTATTCCATCACGTTCCTCTCTGCTTCAGGGCCACCTCACATACACACACACACACACACACACACACACAGTAGATTCTAAAGCCCTTCTAGGGCTGTTCCCACTGACACCTTGTCACCTACTCCTCCTGACTCAGACCTCAGCTCAAGTGTCTGTTCCTCAGAGAGAAGCCTGTCCTGAGCTACCCCCAGGTAAATTACACACCCCAACTCTGATATCCTCTCTTTTATAACTTCTTGTGTTCTTTTATTTCTTAGAACTTATTACTCATTAGAATTAGGTATTTATTAAGGCTTTATTTGTTTAGCATCTCTCTCTTTGCATGTGCTGAGTTCCATGCAGGTACAGATTTTTGGCTTGTTCACCATTAAACATCTAACTCCTAACCTAATGCCCCCTACCTATAATAGGTGTTCAGAAAATACTTGTAGAATCAATTAATTAAATAAGGCATTGAAGGTGGAAGGATTATTCAATACCTAAATCTTTTTTTTACATCATTATACACTAAGCACCTAACAGAGTAAATACTATACTGTGTACATCTACTCCATAACAATTTCTTTATTGTGCTAGATGCTTTGGATACAGACAAAAATCAGACACAGGTCTACTTTCAAAGAGACCATTTAATAGAGACTTCGGATTAATAGAGAGGACTAAAAAACACATGGATGATTAGAAGTCACTGTGCTACATGCTGTGGGAGCACAGAGGGTGGTCATTTACCCAACTGGGAAGCTCAGTCTGCTTTCACGGAGCAATCATGAACTTTGAGGGCCAACCCTGTCGCTCATGTCCTATCTGGCTGTGCACAAATAACTTCATAAATCTATGCTTCAATTGTTTTTATTTCCAGATTGAAAAAGACAAAATAGAGGCTATCTAAAATACAAATCTAACATTCTTCATTTTTTAATGTCATGCAGATTTTACAAACTGCTCTTTGAATTTATAATACAAGAAATGTACAACATACAGTTTCTTTATAAACAGGTAATTTCCCAAATCCCACATTCTCCCAAATAATGAGAAATTGTGATACCCCAAATCTTTAAGTTATTCTGTGATCTAAAATGTTCTTCTGACAATCCTAGATCATGTAGTGACCATTCTCATTTAGCATAAAATCATCTTACTGGGTTTATGAATATTCAAGCTAAAAATCTAGAGAGAAGTGTAAAGTTTCCTGACATCAGGAACCCTCCATTTAGTGATTAAGTAGACTCTGTTGTTTTCCTAACAAAGGCCATGGAAGATTCTCATTGTCAATATATAAATGTTCAACTTCTATAAACAAAACAACCACAAAAATCTTGGTTTTATCATTTTATTCATCTGATATTTCCCTTTGGAATTCCATGAGTACCTCCATAAATAGTCACTTTGTTTTTAAAGATTAAGGTACAAAAACAATGATAAAATGTATGGTTCTAAGAATAGCACCTGGCACATAACTATTTATAAATTACTGTATGAGGAGCTGAAGACACCTGTGGGGATGTGACTAATGGAGGCTTAGTTCATGGTCAGATGCTACAGGGGAATCAGATAATATCAACACTAAAAAGTACACACTGTATCCCCCAACACGGGGATCAGTGATAATCAAAAAACTGCTTGAGTTGGAATATTGGGATGCAAATTCAGACTACAGAGTCAAGGGATGAGTCATTGAGGAAGGAGGTATAGTTCCCATCAGAAGCTGAATTGCAATGGGGATGGAAGAGATACAGTGGTATCTGGAGGGGCAGATAGGATTTAGGTGGAGAAGTGTTTAAGTTCGGAGAGATTTGTGTGAGTTACAATGCAGATTATAATAGGCTCATAAAGGAGATGCTATTGTATTTGGAAGAGGGAGAGAGGAAATTTATATTGGTTATATTTTCTTTCCTTCTCATATGTAAAAAAAATTGGTATCAGAAGATATGAGGAGCTAAGAGAGTATAAGCTGGGAAACACAAAAGGATGATATCCTTAGGCAAGAGAAGCAACAGAAGCCCCACTATTTGTACACTTATAATAAAAAAGAAATTTCAAAAGAGTGCTCTTAAGTGGGGAGGTAACAGGAATATTTTCTAGGACTGCCTAGCCATCTTCAGGATGCTATGTTCTCACTGGACCTATTAAATCAATGGGTCCAACAAGGGTGTGCATTCATCACTCTTGCTTTTAACAAAATTCTAATAAGCACTTGCAGTAGTAGCAAGAAAACTGTGATAGGAAAGCATAAAATATGTTTCAAATCATGATTCTACCACTCATTATGCCTCCACCTCTGAATATAATGTTATCTGAAATAGTACAAGACCGTTTCTACACAGAGCAGTGCTTGACCACAGCATGATCCATGGGAGTAAACACAAAACCCCTACCTGCATCGTAGTGCTATTGTGTGCATAAATAAAACAGTGAGTGTGAGAGTGCTCATTCATCATGAAGTCAGCAAAGTACACATACAGGTTGGAATTACAGGTTTGAGGGGTTTTTTTCCTTAGGTAATCTACATTTCAGGATACTTATTTCTTAAAGAAGATATCAAAAATATTAACAGAGGACACCAAAGCATAGGAGTGTGGGATGGAAGGAAGAGCATGTGCATGATTCTATTATTGTGCATTCAGAGAGTATACAAGTGTTGGGACTGGGAGTGGCGACCTTGAGGCTGCCCTGGCAGCCAGGAAGCCCAGCCAATGAGAATAGCACCCAAAGGAAGATCAGTGAGAGTGGACTTCAGCCAAGTATAGATCTTACTTTCTATTCTGAGCTGTACTTAAACCTTGCTTCCCTTCTTGGCATATGTCCTATCTTTAATAAAATAAAAGAGAAAGTGGTCTGTGTGAGAAGAAGGCAAAGCTCAGGAAAAACATTATCAATGACCTACGCCTGACCCCGAACCAAACAGAAACTCAGCTGCCCAGAATTCTCTTATGAATCTGCATGTGGTTTCTTCAGGATGCTGCATTTCCTATAATCACCTCCACTCTATTCATTGTCATTGTATGAAAAAGGACATCAGTGAGACTCTGTCCCTACCACTTGGTTCTTACCCTTCTCAGATATGGTTTCTCAGGCTCATTTACTGCACACTTGCTGCCTGGTAAAGTCAGTGCGCAATAACTTTTGATGAATGAATAAATGAATGATTATTCAATGAACACAGCCTTAGAATGCATGCTGGGGAATGATGGGACACATTGGCTTAGCCCTGGCCTTTGGAAAGCTCTTAGTCCATGAACAAGACAGGAGTGTGGTGGTTTTCCATGGGCCAGGACCCTGAGCAGTTGTCCTCCTCAGAATCCTCTTTGACTCTGTAAGTGGGAGGTAGTTTCAGATCAATCTAGCAGATCTTTAAGCACAGCGTCGGAGGACGCAAATGTTCATGTCCTCTCTAGCACCCCTCCGCTTTAAAGTTGGAGAAGCTGTGCTGCTTGGATGAATAGTACATAAAAAATACATAACAATAATACTAACATTTGCTGAGTAGTTACTATTCTTCCAATGTTTCATATAGATACCTTTTTGGTCTTTTTAGAGGATTCATTTTATAGATACAAAAAATGAGACAAAGAGAGGCTGAGATACCCAGCCAAGATAAATAGGTTGTTAAGTGGCAGATCTAGGAATCAAATCCAGGCAAGCTAACACCAGAGCCTGTACTCTCAACCACTATGCTATGGAGCCCTAAAAAGATAAGGAGGAAATAACATGACCCCTGATGAGAGTAATGCTTGGACTAGACTTTGGGGACAAGTCAAAGCAAATGCATACTCAAGGATGAGTGTATCTTGCTAAAGGTTACAATATGCCATTATTGAAAAGTCATAATGAGCTCTCATTATGTTCAGGGCACTCTGCTAGGCACAGTGGAATGATAACAATAAGTGACAATTGAGTGCCTTCCATGAGTTTTACATGTATTCTTGTCAAATGAAGAAAGTGACACTTGACTAGGTTACATTACTGTCCCAGAAGGGACAGGATTTAAGTTCAAGTCTGTCTGACTGCTCTATACCTGAGCTCTTCTCACGATAGCACATGCTTGTTTCTTCAGGGGTGGTATTCCAAGGACAACTACAGTCCAAGTTATTTAATTTATCTTTCCCTGCACCATTGAACTCTTTGGCAGCTATTGTAAAAAAATGTTCTGGTTCTTCCTAGGGTAAGAATTTTGTGTAAAATAAAGTTGGGTATTGTATAAAAGTAAAAGCTCACAATGACAAAAAATTATAACCCAAGTGTTATTTGATGTGTCTTATCTTATGAAATAGGCTCAAACCTAAACATTCTTTCTAGTAATAAACTTGAGGGTAAGGGAGAGGGAAGTTGGGATATGATTCATCTCTTGACCTGAGCTATGGTCCCTATTATATTGGTTGAGTTTGTTTTTATTATTTTTCTTTTCTTTTTTTAATCATAGCATCATCTCCTCAGTGCTATCTTTTTTCACTGTTTACTCCGATGTAAAATGCATCCCCTTTCCTTGATATCCTGATGTCATCCCTCTCCAAATGAATGGATGAATGGATTCGTGCATAACCCAAAACAGATTTTTGCTGTTGTTATAGGTTGAATTGTGTCCCTTCCCTCAAAAACTGTTGGAATCCTAATCTCTAGTACTTGTAAACATGACCTTATTTGAAAATATGATCTTTGCAGGTGGTCACATTGAGATGAGGTCTTTAGGGTGGACCCTAATCCAATATGACTGTGTCCTTATAAAAATGAGACATTTGGACACAGAGACAGAGACATAAAGAGGTAAGAGGATGTGGGAACACAGGGAGACCACTATCTACAAAGCGAAGAGTGCCTGAGGTTCCCAGAAACCAGGAAAGAGGTATGGAAGAGATTCCACTTAACAGCACTCCCAAGGAACCTACCAACACCTTGACTTCTAGGTCAAGAACTTCTAGCATCCAGAAATGTGAGACAATGAATTTCTGTGTTTAAGCACCACCCCCAACCCGCCATGTGGTTGTGCTTTGTTATAGAGTTCCTGGGAAACTGATACAGTTGTGCAGCAGATTTCACTAAACATGATACAGGAAAGGTTGGTTTACGTGGTCATAATAAAATAAAATTAAATATAAGACATTTTTCTTTAAATATCTCTCCATTATTTCTATCATATTTGATACCATTGTCCTCTCCCTCTGTCTTTTTCTGGGCTGAAGACACTCATTTCTATTTATTCCTAAGTAAACTGATGCATCCTTTCTGGACACCAACCAATTCCTGGTTCCAGGGTCTTGTCTCCCATCCTCAAATAGCAAATCAAAGTGTTTTTCTGAACAAAGACTTGTTCAGAAAGACTTGTTCCTTCCATATTATGTTCCTTCCTCTCTACCCCCTGAAGCACTCTCCTACTTCTTTATTAACTAGGTAATTCCAGTTAAGATACAAATGAACAATTATACTCCTGTGCTTATATGATTGTCTAGGCTTACTGCTCTTCTTAGGGGCAGAGAAACACTCCAAGGTCTGAGGCACTCACTTTACAGAACCCAGGTGGCTTCAAGGTCCCAGGACAGACACCAGAAAAGAACCCATTGCTCTAATTAGAGCTCTGTTCCACTTCACTTCCTTCTTTCATTTAGCTGCTTTGTAAATCCCTCTCTTAAATAGCGCAGCTTTGTGTCTACTGGTCCCCACATCCCTCATGGGAGCAAATTTTAAATTATAATTTAGAAATGTAGAAGCCAAACAGCACAGAAGAATTTCAGTGTTAATCTCTCAAACTTCTTAGATGTTAATTAGAAGAGACAAATCAAAACATAACTTGTAGTTGTCTTGCACTAGTAGTTTAATATCCTGTGCAATTATTTTCTTATCACCTTCTCTTTCTTTTCTTTCCTTCTTCACAGTGTAACACAATGTTTACAAACCTGTAAGTCTTCATTCAGTCAATACTATTTTCTCCTCTATCTTTGGCTGCGTGGAAGTCCTTGTGACTTTTCATCTCTTCTCCATGTTAAAGGTCATCAGAAGTCAATGGGACACCTTTCTACCAAGTCTGCATCTAGAGGAAATCATTTGACTCCTCCTTCTGACATTCACTTCAGGGCAAAAACTATGAAAACACATTAGGGATCATGAAGTAGTGTTAATGATTCTAAGTTAGAAATTAGAAGTCCTTGGCCTGATTTCCGACTCTGCAATATATTTTGTGTGATTTTTGAACAAGTTACTTAGGAGCTCAGGATCTCAGTTTTTTAACCTCTAAAATGAATATAAAACATACCTTGTTTTCTCTTCCACCTAAGTAATATTTTCTCTGGCTTCTCTTCCAGTTTTCTCTGTCTCAGTAAACACCATATCAAGCCTCTAGGTTAATTATAAAAACATGTATAATGAGTTTTGATCCATACTCCTCCTGTACTCTGATGCACCCTTATCCAACCCATCATCAAATGAAGTTAAATCCACTTCTCATGTTTTCCACTGGTTGCCCGATTCCACCCAGCTCAGTGGCACAGTCTAAGTGGCATGGTCTCTTGCCTGCACCACTCTAATGCTTTTCTTAACAACATCCATTGCATCTCTCCAACACATTTTCGGGAGTGTTTTTGTTTGAAAGTATAATTCAAACCATGAAATTGCTCAGATTAAAAACTCTTTTCAAAGGTTTCCTAGAATAAGCTACTCTCTATCTATAAATGTTCCAATCGGTGGTGACAGTCTAGAGGCCTCAACCTCTGTGTTTGTTTGCCCTGAAGAGTACTTCAAGAGGATTTTAATTAGATTTTATGTTTAAAAATCAAGAGACTTCATATAAAATCCAGATCTCTAAGTATCTTTAAAAAATTAAGTTTGGTCACACTATGTCTGATTTCCTGTGGCAACAAGCAGTTGGGACAGGAAAATGTAGTTACTCTACATTTGGACAAGACGTGTAACTCCCAGTTTGCCACAGTACCCACCACTATTGACTTCCATGGGGCCCACTTCATCGAAGAATACACCATCAGGTTCTAATAAGCACTAGGATTTTTAACTTCTCGTCTGCAGTTGAGGAGAAAGGAGCTGGATTTTTCCATTTTATATAGAGGACTTGGGCCAGTCCAAGAAGTGACTTCCTCAAGTCTGGGCGTATCCATGCACATAGAGTCTTCTAAGTCTCTGTTGCGAAAAATATGTAGAGCAAAGGCTCACTGAGCAATTGAAAATTGTACATGTGTTTTTGTTTACTAAAAATCCTGCTACACATCTATTTGAATGGTGAAACTTCAAATATGCAAAGATGTAAAAAAAAAGAAAATCTCATTTATTGCTTGTGGGAATGCAAAATGAAACAACTATTTTAGAAGACAACTTTGCAGTTTCTTATAAAAGTAAATACAGTCTTATCATACTATCAAGTAATCATGTTCCTAGGTATTTTCCCAACTGATTTTAAAACTTAAGTCCACACAAAAAACCCACACACAAATATTTATAGTGGCTTTATTCCTAATAACCAAAAACTGGAAGAAACCGAGATGCCTTTCACTAGATAAATGGATAAACAAACCATGGTACATCCATAGAATACTATTCAGTGATAGGAATAAAAAAGCTATGAAGCTATGAAAAAACACAGATGAATCTTAAGTGCATATTTCTAAGAGAAAGAAGCCAATTTGACAAGGATACATACTATATGATTCCAATCATATGACACTCTAGAAGGGACAAAACTATAGAGATGGTACATAGAGAAATGATTGCCAGATGGTAACTAAATTAATGGTAAACTAGGTTGCCTCTAGGTTGAAGGAATAATAAAATACAGCAAGTAAAAACCTCTTGCAAGTATCAGCCTTTTTCTCTTGGCTGAGGCTGCCTGCCTTTGTTGCTGCTTCTTAACTGGGATCAACTGTATTAGTGGCCTCCGACATCCAATAATTTCAATATGTGTAGTCTCTGAAAAAAGTTGGACTAGAAAATATAACTTGAACCTATAGCTACAATCAGGACACTGTTCCATAAAGAGTCTAAAATCTACCCTGAGGGGAGAATTACTTAGAAGAGTAAATTCTTTTTTCATTTGTTTACTCACTTACAAGCAGAGAAGTTGATAACCAGCAGGGAGACACTGAAGATAGCCTTCGGCCCTCTTAGAGCTTCATGAGGAAGGCACTGGAAGGGAGAAATTAACTTGGAGATAATTAACTTTGAAAGGTAACTCTGTGATTTAAAATGTGGCCCAATAAATGCTAGCTTCTAGATAACCATAGTAGCCATTACTCCCCAATTTTGGGGAAGAGCCACTCTGTGGCAGAGAGAAATGTGGAAGTTTTCTCCCTAGTAATTCCCTGAAGTGGAAGAATCTGAGGAGGAAAGGACTCCCTATCCACTTTTGCTTGGCCCAGCCCAAAGGAATCTTGAAATTTCACATAGAAACATTGATAACAGATGACAAATGAGGTTTGCAATGAGATGCTGCATACTAAATACCTGATGCAAAATCTGCAGTGACCAGAGGCCCCCATTGTAATGATGGTGAAAACAGAGAAGTTCCCATATCCCTGCATTGTTCATATTATGAGGATTTTTTATCCCTCCTTGCTCCTCACCCTCTCACCCTCTCCCATTGTCCTATAGCCACCCACCTCTGTATACATACATAACAAATTGAGGACATTTGTATTCCTTGAGTTGGACAAAGAAGAAACATATCCCTGAAAGGATACTGTCAGGACAGATGGTCATCCTTATCAAACAAGAGGCTTTATACCATATAGGGTAACAAACCATCCAGATTTACTTGGGACTGAGGGGTTTCCCAAGACATATATGGGGAAAACCAAGATTAAATTGGTCACACTACTACTCTAGGAATAGCTAAGAGATATAGTTCTTATCTTTGTTCTCTCAGACTTATCCCTGTGGCCTCAAGTTCAAGGCAAATACTCAGAAGGGCCCAATTCCTCTGTGGCTGACATGACTGGAATTATTTGCTAACCTTACTTTTGGCCAAGGAGAGAAGTGCCCTAAGTGCCCTGTTGGGTATCTGTTGACACATCTTCAGAAAAGGAAAGATTAAGATGATTACAGTGACTTCCAGCCTCTAAATCACTTTGTACCGCCTCTCCACACTCCAACATCCACCAAAAAATCAAAGTTTGTAAGGATGGTATGTGGAAATCACATGTGCTGTGCTCACAGCATCGAGCGAGACTCACTTGAGCAGGTTCTGGGAAGGCAAAAGAAAATACTTCTTGGTGGGGGTGGAAAGGCAGCAAAACAGACAAATGACTCCTTCATCAAACAAATAGATAATATTTAAAAAAGCAGAATAAATTACATTAGTGCACTTCAAAGAAAATCTGGTGTCCTGGGAGAATGAGGGAAATTGTATAAGAAAGGCAGAAAACAGGACAGGAGATGACAGTTCCGTCATTTTTACAAGCCAAAGGCAACACCACCTTAGCCAAATTACACTTAAAAGAGGAAATATCTGCGTGCATGAAGATAAGAGTTTGGAGGCAATGAGAATCAAGACTAGGCAAAGACAAATTGTGCCAGAAAATAATAATTCCTTTTAATGTGAGAATTATGAAGCAAAAGGAGAAAAATCTATAACTACAATAGATCTTGTATTTTATTAAGTGCATGACATTGTCTAATGAAATCACACTTAAAACACTAATTGAAACTGTCTCAGATTAAGGGAGAAACTGCAGAGAAAGCTTTGTGGAAAATAGCCATTAACTGGGTCTCCGGGGATGTGAGTGGTTAAATGACATCCAGTCTGGTGCCAGGTCCAGCTCAGCTTGTCTCCATTAATGATGTGGTGAAGGCAGCCATGTGACTGACCTACACACTTCAGCCTTGCTTGATTGCTGGTGGGAAGGTGAGGGAATTGGGTGGACAAGTTGGTGAAAGACACATTCACGAGGACCGATCGACTCACTCACTCCTCAGCGCTCATCTGCCTACAACAGGTGAGCACTGGCAACCCAGGTCAAGTTGAATTCTGAGGCAGCATTTCAGACAGGTTGAAGAATCTGCCATCCCGTGACAGCATAGTTTTTTATGACTATGAGCTCTTATGAAGAATTTTGCTATAAGAGAAATAGCTGGAGAGACAGATGAGTTCCCAGAAAGCCTTATTATTTTTTTAATGTGGAAAAAGTACCACTGTTTTGTTGTTGTTGTCATTGTTGTTGTTTTGATGTAGTAGACAAAACAAATAAAATTTGGAAGAAAGAGGGTAAAATTGCTAGAACACTTTTATTGAGCAAACAGAAGGGTTTTACACTTTATAAGGGTAATGATAGTTTATGTGTAGTAATAAGGGACATCTGGGGAAAGTGGCTTGGTAAACATGTAGTGGTGGGGCATGGCAGAGGTCTCTTCTAATCGCTCTATTTTCAGGGATATAGAGAGTGCCACCCGAATGTGGCCTACAGCCAGGCACCAGTCCACAATTTATTGGTTTCTGGCTCCCAGTGAAATGAGGATATAATTCAGAGTATGTGTTCAGAAAGTACTATGGCAATTTGACAGAGTGCTTTTATGTTTTTGACCCTAACATGAAAAATTTTAGGCTCATTTTTTTCCCTATCTTTGTTTTCTTCTTTCCCTTTTTTTTTGCACAGTAGAATATATTTTTATTGTATTTTACAAAGGTATCAGATTGGAAATTGTAAAAAATGTAGAAGTTAGAACAAGAGCAACAAACTAGAAATATTAAAACAGAAAAATTGTCCTTCCCCACTAATGGTTTGGGCAATGAGAAGCTAGCAAAGAACCCCAAGTCCCTGCTGCAGGATGAAACACAAGATGACAGCATCCCAGGTCCCGGAATCACTATCAAGGAGAATTGTATTGAACAGTGCTGTATGAAAGAGAAATAAGCACGTACTCTGTTAAATCATTGAGATGTGGGGGTTTATGTTAGTGCAGCTAGCCTGCACCGACTACTATTGAGCTTGATCTTGATGGCAGTGAGATTGTAAGTGCCCACCTAGGAGTGAAAAATCATGTGTCTGGCCAGAGGTGCACAGAATTTTGCCACTCTCTCTTCGGTTCTGCCCATGATGCTGTGGAAGCCACAGAACTGATAATACTTACACGTAGCAACTACAGTCTGGGTAAGGTCTATGAGCATATCAAAGGAAAATAATTAACACATGTATTAATGAGGTTCTTTTGTAGTCCTACTGTGAATGACAATTGTTTGTATCTTATGATTTCATGCCTTGATCAGGTGCAAGATATGTGAAATTATCAGTCATCCAAACTACCTGATGAGGAGCGTGTTAAGTTCTCTATGCCTTTGCTTGGGACACACTGACTGTCAAGAAGAGAAAAGATTGAAGTTCAGACAAATCAAGTGAGCACAGCTGGCTTAAATGGGCAAGTGCTAATTAATAAACTCACTGATTCATTTTCTTTCCAGATGTCTTTTGAGGTGATTCCTTTCAGACCACCCAGAAAAACACACACCCTTCTACACCAGACCACATCCCATCAGCTTTCAAGGCTTTGGTTTTACCAAAACACTGTTGGACTTTCCGCATTCACACCCACATTGGTCTCAGCAACAGATACATCAAACATCCTAGAAAACAGTGGCATAGAAATGGAAAAAAATTCATAAATTGGAACACTTGAAGTGTCTGCAAATAACAGCATCTGAGGCAATGGGAAAAAAACCTCATGTTAAACTCAGTCATTTAAAACCATATGAACAATAGAAAGTTAAATGGTGAAAAATAATTATGTAGGGGTAGCCTAGATGCAATAAAAAAATGGTAGTGATGTTGAGTACACAGGTAATACTCAAATTTAGTTCTGAAGTTTTAAAAGACTAATGATTGGCATTTAAATGAACAGAGCACCACTGTATATTTTGATGCACAAAGTAGATTTTGAAATGCTAAGAATAAATTTGTAAATTGAAACACTGAGATTATCATCAAAGATCTTTGGGAAAACTAGGATAAAGCTAGGTGCTGAGGGCATAATAACTCCAGAATCTGAGTGGTGAACTATTCTAGGAATTTCTTGAAAAGAGTGATATTTCTTAATCACCTCGACATCTTCAACATCAGTCACAGTACCTAAAACAAACTTTCAATAAGTGTTTATTTTAATGATCAGAAAGTATGACCATTTTATTTGTACCATTTAGCAACATGGGTTTTCATTAAACTAGAATGAAAAGTAAGTCTCCATGCCAAAAAATAAGGCAATAAATCTAATAAAAGTCAGTCAATTGAAGAATTTCCCAATTAATTCCACTTTTGAAAGTGACTCACAGAATACAGCTAAAGAATCATCATCAGACAAAGAAACAACTCAATGAAGTGCCATATCGCCATGAAGGTACCAATTTTGAAAATATATATTCTCCAATTTATAGATTCCTTTTGTTCCTGTTAAGTCATCATGTTCCCTTGCTGAGATCTGAAATAAAAACTTATATTAGCTGAGAATTTAGGAAGGATATTCATTATCATCTATGGCAAGCTAAAGGACAAAATCATTGATTTTTCAAAAGCATTTTGAACTATGACTAAATTATGTGGTCAGAGCTTGCAATGTTTAGCAATAAATCACAGAGGGAAAATTTTCTTTTTTAATAGCTGTGCAGGTAATGATGGCCCATGTTGACATTCAGAAGTTGAATCTGTAAAAACTCAGAGGTTATAATTAAATACAGCCCCCTCTCTTCCCACCAGCACCACATACAGATGCAATCTCCTCATTCCACTTTTGTGACATCACCACCTTGCTCAAGAATTCCTGACGGGTCTCTCTGACCTACCATATGGTTTCAGGTTCAACTGCATTTTCCCAAAATTTATATGTTGAAGCCCTAACCCCCAGTATTCTCAGGATGTGACTGTTTTTGGAGCCCAGGCCTTTAAAGAGATAATTTAGTTAAAAAGGACATGGGGTGGGTCCTAATCCAATCTGATTGTTGTCCTTATATGAAGAGGAAATTCAAACACATGGGAAAACACTAGGGGTGCAGGTGCACATTGGAAAGACCATGTAAGGACACAGCAAGAAGGTAGCCATCTGCAAGCCAAGGAGACAGACCTGAGAAGGAATCAAACCTGCTGATACCTTGATGTTGGGCTTTCAGCCTCCAAAACTGTGAGAAAATAAATTCCTTTTTTTTTTAAGCTACCCAGTCTGTGGTTGTTTTTTGTTATGAAAGCTGTAACAAACTAATACAAATTGAGTCTGAACTCTCCTTTCTGGTATTAAATATATTGCCCTAACCAACTTCTTTTATCCAAATTCCCACCTTACTAACATGCACCCACAGATATCACCCCAGTGATTACATGTGCTGTGGGATATCTTACCTTTACATTTCATCTTGGATGCACTTGCCAAGGATGCTCTCTGTCCCCTTATGTCATTCATAAAGCCCACATCAGGTGTACCACAAAGTCTGCTGTAATCCAGCCCAGGTTTATCTCTTCCTGCTGCTAACATTTACCTGGTGTTACCACATTGGAAATGGAATTATTCTCCAGATCCCAAACAAATTTAATTCTAATGAGAGCCAGAAGGGCAATATGATCAGCGGCTAAAACAGAGGATAGCACAGAGAAGCACTCCAAAAATATTGGTTGAATGAATAAACTATCACAGAGGACTTGATTATTTTCTTATTTTTCACATGATAATTTTATATTTTTTACTTTACTCATCTAGTAAAGAAGTAGCTAATGGGCCTCTGCTGAGTTCCCAGTTCTGTGTTAGGCATTGAAGATAGAGAAATAAATTATATCAATTCAGTCTTCTGGCTTACAGACAAGTAAACTGACTAATTAGAGATAAAAGGTTTGGTGCATACCATCTTCTTTTATTTCATGCATAATTTCTGTTCATAATTTTTGCAAAGGTGAAGTACACAAGTAATCTATAAATGCTTCTTGCTGAATGATTGAAGAGGATAATAGCAAACAGTAATTGAAGTAGTATGTTCTCCAGCCAGGCTGTAGCCTCTCCTGGCCAATGTCTGGGCAGCTCACTACAGCCCCTTCCTGTTTCGGGAAATCTGGTAGCACGCTTCCTAAGGGAGGGTCTGAGAAATTCACATTCAAGTCTTAATAGCTCTTTGAAAAGTACACCCAAGCCTTTTCCCTCTGTGAAAAGAGGTGCCCTGGTCAGAGATAGGGTGACCGTACTTCCCAGCTAACTAAAGAGAGTTCCAATCTAGTCTGGTGGCCCTTTAAACATTTGTGAGGAGTCAGGCTTGTTTTATTTGTACTACTTGTGCTGACTCAAGAGAATATGGCAGACACTCCTGGGCTCTGCTTTGGCTTCTCTTTGGCTATTGGCACTCCTATTTCCAAGCTATCTTCTATATAGGTTCTTCCACCCAGGCCCTCCTATCCACTTGGAAAACTCAGTGGCTGTGGTAATATCTCTCTTCTTATCCTACTTCCTCCTGACCCATTTAGCCCCTAGCTAACTCTACCTTTTGAGTATGTTCTTCTGGGCCTGTCGGAGCCACAAGCTATCCTGGACTCCACCCATTCTTCTTAGTGAGGTCCAAGCAACCCCTAGAGGCATGCATTCACTGACTCACTCAACAAATGGGCATTAGACTTGTACCATATCTGAGGCCTTGTCCTATGGCAGAGAGGTAAGAAGGATAACTAGAGTAATGGCTCATATAACTTGAACACCATCAACAACAGTCAAGGCTATAGGAAGGGTAGGACTGCTCCATTTTATCCTCTCAAGAACACTAGGAGTAAGCAATGCACTGACACTACTGTAACAGAGGAAGAAATTAAGTCAGAGATTGCTTCATTCGCCCAGGATCATATGGAGAGGAAGTGGCCTAACTTGGTATAAGCACAGGTGTGTCAAGTTCAGCCCCACTGCTCTGAATCACTCTGATATAATTCTTCTCTAAGGCAAGTGCAGGTGCAGTGGTGGCCCCGAAAATGTGTGTGAGGGGAGATGGAGGTAGAGGGGTCTGGAGACATTTCAGTGGAGTCCTTTGGGATCTGGGGCTGACGGGTGTAGAGAAGTAGCTCTGACTTTGGAAATCAACTAGGGATAGAAAGAAGCCCAAAAGTGAGGAGAGGGCCTTAAAGGTCCTGGTTTCTTGTAAGACTAGATCTAGACCATCAAAACGAAAGCAGAGAGGACAGAGTTCATGTAGGTTGCTAGATAAAATATCAGACACCTAGTTAAATTTGAGCTCTAGATAAATAATGAATATGTTTTTAGTGTAAGTGTGTTACACATGTATGTATGTAAATATATTTTATGTTTTTCATTTGTTTGTTTTGGTTAAATCTGGCAATCTTAATTTCCGGCCTTCTTCTGGGTGTTTACTCAGCTACATTCTTCAGATCAGGAAGTAGAAGGGACTCGAGGACTATCTCCACCTCGAATATAGTATAAATTTGGTGAGAATGTTGCCTTTATGTCATCCCTGAATATTCTTGGGGTTTGCAGAGGAAACTGACGGGCTATGGAAGGATCAGAGGGCATTGACTCAGCGGACACTACAGCCTGAAAGCGCTTCATCCTCCCACTTAATCTTATATTTAAAAATCAAATTTCCAACGTAAACCCAAATACTAAATACCTTATTAATTGGCTTCTACTTAGATAGATTTAATGCACAAATCCCAGTGTAGGCCCAAGTCACATAATCCCACAAAGTACATTAAGCATGACATTGTTTGCAATGCAGTAACTCCTTACAAAATAAAACCCACACCCCTTAGCATAATATTCAAGGCTGACCTCAAGCTACCTTGTAGGCTCAAGTATCTCCACAATAGCTGTGGAATTCTGTAAAACACAATGTATCCTGGAGTATAGTCAAACCGGAGATGCCCTGAGTCTGTGTATGCTCTTCTCTCCCCAAGAGAGTCCCTACACTTCAATTTTATCAATATCCAAAGTCAGGGAAGCAATGATACCAGAAGTAGCAATACTTCTCTACCCTGACCTTGTAGCCCATTATGCCAACTAGATACCTATTGCATATACTGGAATTAACTCTATGTAACCAGTGTCACTGGTTGAGTTCTCAAGGAAGTAGACAGGGAGTTGAGTGCAAAGGTTTATTGACAAGTGATATCTGTGAAAACAAAAGGGAGGAAGCAGGATTGGACAGGGAGTGGTATCAGGGGAATGCCAATCTAATGATACATTGTCAGTCCAATAGGGAGCTTCGGAAAAAAACCTGCCCATCAGAGAGATCCCAAAATGGGCAGACAGAACTAGGTGCTCCTATTACTGTCTTGCTCAGACTTTGGCCAGAATCCAGTCTGAGAATAGCATGACCATACCAAAAGCCCAGGCAGACCCTAAAAAAGCTAAGAGCTGAAAGCGGTCACATAATCACTCTACCACTGAGCAGAGTTATTTTTTAAGAGGAACCCTAAGCAAAACTTCTCCATGGCTGCCACAGCCAGAAGGAGACTCCCAGGAAGAGTTGGTCCTTGAAATGACTTCAGAGACATTTCAATCTGGAACATCCTTTAAAACTTTGTCATGACACCTGAATTCTGCCATTCAAAAATCATCCTTTTTAGGTTATTAAAGATCTTTGCAATTTCTTAGATCCTTAATATATTCTCAAAATACATATGAACTCCTTTGCTGAACATATTAGTATGTATAAACAGAAAAAAATCATGACAATTGTGGCAGTATTGGATGATAACTACCACCATGGATGTTGGGGTTTAACAGCCCTGGGTATTTGTCCTGGATAAAGGAGTGAAACGTTAGATTGAAACAAGACCCCATAGAAACTAGGCAATGAATGACATGATCATAAAAGGAAAAAGAGGGGGCTAAAAGAGGCAAGGAAGGTGTGAGATTCATTCTAAGCATGCCTCTGACCTACACTTTAATGGGTTATCCAGTGATTCAAGCAAGTGAGCCTCAACAGAGAATCTTGCTGGAGAGGAAGCCCTTTCAATCTGGAAAGTCCATAGTAGTGGGGCAGGACTTAATGTAAGTACTTGAGCTATTTAAGTGAATAGATATCCCTAGTTCCCTGGCCCTTGCTAAGGCAGTATCTTTCATGGAGGCTCCTGCGGTCTCCAGAGAGCCCTTTTGCCTGAAAGCAAGCTGGAGCCCCCTGGAGGTCCCACTCATTTAGTTACTCAGCAAGTATTTTTACTCAGTGCTGACTACGCCCCAAGCACCATGCTGTGCACTGAGGATACACTGATGGATGAGACAGAAACCTTATGCTAACAAAATGTCTAATTTATTCAATCAAGAGTAAAGAGTCTCACTACCAAATATGTGAGAATAAGGTATTATAGGGTTTTTCAGTAGGGCATGAAATCCTGCTAGAGTGTTCAGAAGACCCAGCCTCATAAAAAAAAAAATCAAAGCTAGATTCTGTAATTTTGTAAAACTTGGCCGGAGTAGTGAGAAAAGTTTATAGGAAGAAATTTGTGCAAAGGCCAAGAGGAGAAGGTATAACATGTTTGGGGACTGCCAACAGCTCAGCATGCCTGGAGAAAAGAGGCTGAACATGGACAGAGAAGCTGAGAAGCTCTGAGAGATGCGGCTGGATGCTAGGGAGCGGCCAGATCACGAGCGCATTGCTCTGAGGTTAAGGAACTTGCATTTCATCCTAAGGGCAATAAGGAGAGCCTAGCACATAGTAAAAACTCAATTAATATCCACCTGAGTGGTTATCCAATCAGTGATTCAACAAATGCTTATTGAACAGTTAAAGGACTATGTACCAGACACCTTTCTATGTGGAGTTTTAAGAAAATAGTGAATAAAATTTGGAATTGCATCTTCTTTCTTGGAGATGCCCATCATCTATGGGGAGAGCCAAACATCAGTAAGAACTAACACACAATGTAACATTCCTAACGGGTGAGTGCTAGGAAAGAGACATGCAGGTGCTGGGAGGTTTCTGGGTGGGAGCACCAATGCCCTGAGACCCGAGAGAAGAGTAGCCATAACTGAGGAAAGCAGGATAGTGGCAGGAAGAGAGTTCGAGGCAACAGGAAAAACTTGAGCTAAGACCTTGACACGGAATGCCAGGATACTTGACTGAGAGACTGAAAGGTCAGGTGTCTTGAGCCATATGTTGACACACTGGCAGATAGTCCTAGCTGAGTCGTTTCCAAGTATCAATTGCCAGCCACATAAGAGATTCAGCTCTGCTGAAGGTTCAGAAGACTCCAGTCTCAGCCAGTACTTGGCTGCAACTTCAAGTAAGAATCATCCAGTTGAACCAAGTCTATCCACAGAAATGCAAAACAAGACAAAGTTGTTGTTCTGAGCCACTAAATTTTGAGGTAGTTTGTAATCCAAAAATTAGCAACTGAAATAAAAGTTATTTACACTAACAAAAACCAAACCAAACAATATTGCTTACAAATAAACTTATCAGTGAATTGTTGAGTAATAAAAGAACCATGAACAACACACTGCAGCATTTCCCATCTGCAGGCATCCAGCAGGTATTAACAAACACGGCCTCTCTTAGCCACCTTCTCAGTAGGTCAGCTGATCCGTATGCCCTGGGGACCTTTGTACCTAGTAGATTGTTCTCTCTAAAGCCAGCTTCTGGAACAACAGTCTGTCCCCACTTTCCGGTCCAAGGGTAGATTCTCCAAAGACAAAAGAGGGAGACCTGCAATCTTCCTTCTTTACAAGGGGATCAAAGGAGACTAGGTTTTTGTCTGAACTATTTAGAAAGACAATACAAAATAGCCGTGTCCCTTAAAGAAACACATTCTCTTTCCTGATCTGAATGCAGTTCCTAGGAGCCAAAACTGGGAACAGAACACTGCATGGAGCTGAGTTGAGTCAGTGTTGTGTGAGGGTTGTCAGGAAATGTCCTCAGTCACCAATAAACCAGACATACTACTTGGGACATTCAGTAGCATTTGTGACACAGTGCCACTGTCAAAGACATCACTGTTTGAATGTATGACTGTTTTTCAGTACTTATTCTGTGCCAGAAAAGTTGGTGTAGATCTTATTTAATAACTTACAGCAATACTTTATTTTTTTAATTCCAAAGTTGCAGAGATTCCCAACCATTTATCATGCAGGCAAATTGATTTATAGAATCTGGAGCCTATGTTCTTGCTAAATTTGAAGTCTTTGCTCGGTTCATCTGCCTGTGCTTGCTGTTATCCCTCCTTGCTCACTTATCTGTGTCCCCAATAAGACAGCAAGATCTTTGAGTGCAAAGACTATGCCTTATTAATTTTTGTATCTCTAAAAAATAGCATAGTGCTTAGCTCTTAATTATGATTCACAAAATGTCACAAATTTTGGGGTTAGAAGTTGTATCATACATATTGCAGTCTAAGGATTATCTCCTTCAGCCAGACTGTGAGCAAGGCCCTAACAGGCAGGGTTAGCATTTTATTCATCTTTGCAGTCTCTGCCTCGAATGCAAAGGCTGAAACACAGAAATATTTCCGAGTAGAACAAATAACAGATGCAAGCTCACCCAATTGCCCTGGCCTTCACTGACTGGCAGTGGGATTCCCAAAAGAGCTATACAAAGCTGTAGGGGTATTAATGAAATAAGATTCTGTGAATAATTTAGTGATGAACATTGTCTACATTTGCATTTATTTGCATAATGCTTCTTAGCTTATGAAATGCTTCCACGTTAATCTCCTTACATGATAATCAGAACATTCCTGTGAGGTAAGCAGAGCATATGTTATCAGCATTTTATAGAAGATGCTCTGTGTCTTGCCCAAAGATACGGGACTAGACAGTGGTGGGGTTGGAGGCAGTGCTCAGATTTCCTGTCTTGCTGCGCATAGCTTATCACACTGAATCACCCTTTGACCAAGGTGAACAACCAATTCACCTGGGACCGTACCATTTCCAGCCATGGGCCTGCATTCAAGTCTTTCCAGTTTTTGAACTTCAGTGCCCTCATTTATAAAATTATCATCATTATTCTTAACTGGCCTCCCTGACATGTTATGTTTATGAAAATATGTACTACTGTTATTAGTGTGTATTCATACATTTTAATGTATTCATTTAATAATTTAATAACAGAATTAAATTGTATAACTGCAATAATATGAATATTTATTAAAATCATAATTATTATTTTTATTAGAAATAAAAGTATAAAGAAGATAATTTTATCTGACTGAAAATGGTGTGAAAGTATTAAAATTCTGAGGGAGAAATGAGAAATCTTCCCAAAGGAAGCAGAGAGACTTGACAAGGGACATTCTCTGTAAATTCAGATCCTGGTTTCCTTCCTGGACTTGGGAGCCCAGTGGGACCGGCCACCTGCTGCTCCAAAGCAACCCTTGTCAGCACTTTAAAGACCTCAGTGCCAGGACTGACTGGCTCTGTCTGCCCTGTAGTCCAGAAGTTGTCTTGCTGCCCCTGCTTTAATCTAGCTGTTCACTACCACATCAAGAATTCCTTTTGTAATTATGCAGATTTATGTAAACCATCTCATAAATTCAAAACGGTAGCTGCTTTAGACAGTTCTTCAGCGAGCTTTCTAAATGCCAAATGAAAAGTCACATTCATTTGCCAGCCAGTGACCAGTGTGACCTCTGGCTGAACAATGCACTCTCCCACGATGTCACAGACAACAGTCAGATTTTTATTTGTTTTTTAGCTCAGGTCTAGTTCTGTACAAAATTTTATTAACCTCCTAGGGTTTCCAGGTTGGTCAAATCTAATTTGCAAGACGTTATGAAGTCACCAGAACTACAAAAATGTCAGAACTTCCTTGCTGAGGGCAAATGTATGGGGTCAAGTGGTGAATCAGAGTCCACTCAAATTTCCTACTGCCTCCAACATAAACCTTCAAGTCCAGCCCAAAGCACTATTCACTCCGTCACAGCATATGCTTTGCTTTCCTGTGCCCGTGATGATATTCTCTCAAACCATACTCTAGAAAGCCTCTTCAGCTCCTTTCTGACCATAAAAATAATGACTGCATTTATTAGTGCCTAGCAGGGTCCATCTAATCCCACACTTGAAGTCATTGAAGGAACTGCTGTCTCCATTTTGCAGATGCCCAGCAAGGTTAAACAATGTACTCAAAACACACAACTAGTGATAGAACCCAGATCTGAACTCTGTTTAATCCATGTTCTTCCCATTATGCTTCTCTCAAGACCAGCCCAAAGCCCACCTTCTTGAGAATGTTGTTTTTGAGTATAGAACTCTGAATGACTGAACATCTCTTTCTTCCCCACTCACTGACTATTCAACACATTTTGTCTTGAAGTGACTCTTGGTCTCAAATGCAATCTTCTACAAAACTGTGAAATTCTTGAGGACAGGATGCCCTCTTATATTTCTGGTACATCTTACCAATCTTCCACTATGATTTTTATCCCACTAAAATAAAAATGTTTGGTGCACACAAGCATCTACTTGTATGCCCTATTGATCTTTGCATCACTCTAGATGTTTTGAATAATGTTGTTTACACAGTAGGAACCTAAAAACTGAATGTTAACATAAATTTAAATTGGGCTGAAATTAAATATCAATTTGAAAGATACAGAAACTAAGATGCAAAGAGGTTAAAATTCCAAATTCTCACAGAAGTTTTCTGACAGATCAATGCCTCTGAATTCATTAACCAGTGGATTTTTCTTACATTATACCTAGAGTGACCATTTAACTTATTGTCCAAACTGAGGCATTTTTAAAAGTCAAAGAGAACAGCATTCAAAATTATTTCAAGACAATAGGCATAAACCAGAATGTATCATCACCTAATTATTTGTCTGCCTTTGCCAATGGCTATACCAGCTGTACATATTTTTATACACATGGTACTTAGAATGTGCCAAGCATTGTTTTGAGATTATAAACATTGTCTATAATATAGATACAGATATAGTCATACATATAAAATAACAAGCTGTTTCATATCCATAAGCAAGTACTATTAGTATCCCATTTTACAGGTGAGGAAACTAAGGCACAGAGAGAATGAGTAACTTGCTTAAAGTCATACATCTAACAAATGTTGGAGCTGAGGTTTGAACCCCAATAGTTTGGCTCATAAACCCATGCTCTTCACCACCACAAAATAGAAGGCAGGTACTCAGTAATGTTTGGTGACTCTTTATTTCCAGCTAAGAGCCTTTCCCTTGGTTAAAGAGCCATCATCATGACATAGCAGAAAGAGACCAAGGCCAGAAAACAAAAGAATTGGGGTCCGGTGTCCACCCACCCTCTAACTCACTGGGTCAATCTCTTCTGGACCTCAGTGTTCCATCTTTAAGGGTGTTAGACTACTTTATCTAGAGTCTGGTAGTATGAAAGACTCCACTGATGGGAGAAATGGACATGGTTTTATGTCAGAGTTCAGCAGGGTCTAGCACCTGACGGGTGCCAAGGGAGAGAACTCTCTTTGGTCAGCATCCCAAAGGACAACTCTCCTTGATGTCTGAGGCCTTGATGACAATAGTCCTGCATATGCACAACAGCCTATGAAATCAGAACAGCATCTCCAATTCCAGATGGAAAAAGAGAAACTCAAGAAAGGTACATGATTTGATGTGGACCCTGGCTTGTGGGTCCACACTGTGGTTGAGACATGAGATAAATTCACACGGACTACCAAGTCCTATGGAGGGAAAGGGACAGCAGGGCTTTTCTCTCAAGAGGAGCAAAAGCCCCAGCCCTTGCCATGACTGGCCTTTATTTCTTTTCTGGGCACATTACGAGATGGTCCTCATTTACTATGCACAGGTTCACTTTAGATGGTTACCTTTTACAGAAAACAAAGGAGAGGATGCCACTAATCACATCACAGAAGAAGGATATTTGCAAATGAAAAGGGAAAAATGGTTGAACCAGCTACACTTGTCCTTGGAAGGTTTAGCATGGATTTTAGGAAGTTACTTTGCAGTAAATGTTTGCTGCTTCAATTCAGGGCGAGGGAGTGTTAGCAAAAGCAAGTCTCAAAGTGGCCTAGGTATAATGCAGGCCTGATTCCCCACAGGAGAACCTATCCGCGGGTGTGGGTCCTGTGCATCAGACCTTGCTTTCCACTGGGAGCTGGGCCCACACCACGCAGAATGGTCTCCTACAGTGATTCATGAAAAGCCACACCGTTATTAAGTGGAAAACCCAGGATTGGGACTCCATCTATCTGACACCAAAGCTGTGATCATTGTACTAGAGCAGTCTGGCACAGAAACATCACCTTAATTAGCAAACAAAGCTTGTTTTTCTAGCACCCTCTGTTTCATGACTCAACAGCTCTGTGGTTCAGAAGTATTAGTATCCAGAAAGAAAAAAGGAAGGATTATGTGGGGGACAAGGCAAGAAAAAAATTTTATTCAATTTAGCCAACTTTACTACTGCTCACACATATGTACCTAGAAACTAGATATAATCAAAGTGTTTATGAAGATACCACAAAAGCATACTGCTGAATTTCTAAGGCTCTGTGGTTGCCAGGGAAACAATAATCTCCTCCTCCTTAACAGGAAGCTTCTTGGAGAGTGAAGATGACTCAGAGATACCAGGAATTAGTCTTTATAGGGGATCCATCAGTATAAAACATGCAGGAACAGCACCATACCCCTCTCTCACTTGAGTTTTCCAGAGTCCATCCCCATTTCACAACTGTTCTTGCTGCACTAAAGCTGGGGTAGGGGCCCCTCCACTGCCAGGCAGTTTGATAAGGACCATGTGTCCCAGCCCAGTCTGCTTCCTCTAGAAATCTTTCCTCCTCTTGGTGAGAGGCACCAGGACCAGCACAAAAGTGGCACTTTGGGAGAGAAGCAAGGCCTTCAGATATAGATCCTAGATTACCTCTCTGGACCCACCTTAGAGCTCACTCCATTCCTGACCACTTTTGCTGTTGGCTTTTCATTCCAGTGTTTGTTATTTCTCAACTCCCTTTCTGCTCTGACCTACAACATGTGTTCCACTGCCAGATATCTGTCTTCCCTCACTTACAGTAGAAAAAGCTTTGGTAAGCCAACCTTTGAAGAGCCACTGTTCCCTGGCCTCTGCTTTCATTCCAGCTCTCAGAAACTTCTCTCCTGTGGTCTAACTTTTCAGGTAACCCCTGCTCTTTCCCTAGTAGCCAGGTCACCTACTGCCATGGAGCAAAGTCAGTGTGTGGAAAGGATCTGAACAGTCACTGCTCCAGCTGTCAGCCTGATGACCTCTCCTCCCACCACTTCCCCATCTACCCAGCAAGTACAGCCAGTTCTTGCCCAGTACTCCCTACCAACCAGCATTGGACTGTCAGAGTGTCTCCGCATTGGTCTCGGTTCTGCTTTCTAGGGTTCACAAAGCTAGATGCTCTCTCTGGCCCAGGAAGTTCCTTCAGACAGGTGGAGGCCACTTTCAAGGTCCTTGCCACAAGTCCTCTTCTCCAACCATTCCCCACACGACACAGCCTATTGCCTATCAGGAATGTACAGAAGATGCTCTGCAGACTCACCATCACTTTGGCTATTTGAAGGAAAGGGCCACAGGACAATGCTGGAACTTCACATCCAGTTCTTTCCGAGGTTTTATGCAGATATCTTTCTTGACACTCCTCCCACGGGTCCTCAAGATTTGACTTCTCTTTTCAGGCTTTCTTGTCCACACTTTTCCTCAGTCTCAGTGCTATCTATTTTGGAAATCTCAGTCTTTTCCATGACTATAGTTCAATTTTCCACAAGGAAGTAGTATCTTGTCTTATAGAACTTTCTTCTCTAACAATATCCTCTCAAATTCAAATAACACTTCTGGAGTATTTATAGTACTCTCAATTCCTCCTGACTTCACTAGGATATTCTGAGTTAGATATCTGGTGAATACTGCCTTGAGTGAAAGAGAGTCCCTTCCCTTATCAGCTATAAGAGCATCTGATGAACTCTATACCTTCAAACCAGGCTCAAAACCTCATAGACTGCTCTATAGTGGCCAATGAAAATGAGCCTTGGACATTCCGTGTCTATTGAGGAAAAATAGTCTCTAAACTCTCTTTACTTTTTCTTTCCTCTCTTACCTTTGAAACTATTTTCATCTCCCAGATTTCCAGTATCCAGAATCTGTCCCACACTAATCATTCCCTGGAATAAAGCCCAGATTTGACTTTTGGCTCTGTTCCTGGCATTATTTCTCTGGCAAGGTGTGTGTACACCCTCCCTGTGGTGTTGGC
This sequence comes from Tonatia bakeri, assembly GCA_004024845.1. Lineage (NCBI taxonomy): Eukaryota > Metazoa > Chordata > Mammalia > Chiroptera > Phyllostomidae > Tonatia > Tonatia bakeri. The sequence continues at coordinate 74,564 of PVIA01002114.1, read as the reverse complement.
TCACTTGTTCAGCTACCTGCACAGTTTGAATTAAGCAGGAACCAGTGCACACCCAATGCATTGCATCAAGTTTTGAAAACACTGCTAGACATGTTAGATCCACTTTGTGACTCCAAAAAGAGAGAGACAGAGAGAGAAAGGGAGCTTACATGGGGGTTACAAGTGGTTATCCAATTTTGGTAAATTGGAGCTTCTCTCCAAGTCTCTAGCCATCATTCCATGCTGATGCTCTTGTCTATTTTCCAGAAATGCAAGTTAATTTGCAAAGCCTAACACAGAAGTAAAGTACTCACAATGCAGCCAGAATCACTAGCCTCCTTCATGGTAACCCTCAAAGGAGCTTCTGCAGGTGTTGCTGCTGGCCCTCTAGCACACAGGCCAGGACCAAGAGCTACTCCATGAAACCTCAGCCTGGCCAAATGTAAGGTCATTTTATTCACTTCGCACTGATTAAGCCTAATGGAATTTCAGTGAGGAGTTTTTGTTTTCCTCTCCAGAGGTAATGATTGCCTGACTGCAATAACAATTATAGCATTTTAAACAATATCCCCCCAAATAGTTTATACATCTGTCACATAGAAGACATTAGATAGATCATGTTTAATGGAATCAAAATGCAATCACAAGGTCCTATTCCAAAATATCCAGCTGAAAACCCAGATGGGAGAGTAAGAGTCTGTAGAAGGAAAAAATTGAAATAGACTCCTCATGTCTCAAGTAGAGTTTTATCCTTAGAAAGTACGTATTGTCACAATTGTTAGTAATTGATGAAATTTTAGCTTCTCAAACTATACACACACACACACATATATAGCCTGTTGTATATAATATATACAATATATTATATATTTATGTGTATGTTAGGATATATAACTTAGGTTATACATATCTTAATATTGATATATGTACATATACATAAAATCTAAGACAGCAGATAAACTAAGTACTTAGGATGGCTTAGGTTTTAATTCAGCCTTTTGCCCAGGAGAGTGCAACCAAAGGGCAAACTCCCTAGCTAGGTACGAAGGCTCAACAGCTGAGCTTTGTGTCCTTGTTCTTTTACTCCTTAGGTTGCCCCATTCGGGGTTCCTCATCATTCTTCAAACCTGAGTGAACCTGTTCTAATGTCTGGGTCTGGGCCCTGCTGTCTTCCATACAAAGCTCCCATCTTCGCCTTTACCAATTCTTTCCATTTCTGAATTCCCAGTGAAAATCCCTCTTCTTCCAGGAAGCCTTCTTAAGTAAATTCAGCCCCCCAACTTTTCCCCATTTTCACCCATTGTGTATGCAACCTGTGTCAAGAAATTAAAAATAAAACTGGTTCTTCCTTAGCACATTGGGTTAGATCATTGTCTCACTGAACTCCTGCATCTCCTAATTTAAGACTGATCTCACCCATTTTCAAAGTCTTAAGCAACTACATCACACCCATTAAAATTGCTAGTATCAGGAAGCCCCAAAATAGCAAGTATTGGTGTGGATATAAAAATATTGGAATCTTTGTATACTGCTGGTGAGGATGTAAAATGGTATGACCACTGTGGAAAAACTGTATATCTCTTCCTCAAAAATTTAGAATTAGAATTCTACAACTAGGAACACCCAAAAGAATTGAAAACAGGGTCTCAAAGAGATAGTTGTATACCCATGTTCATAGAGAAGTTATTCATAATAGCTAAAATGTGGCAGCAACCCAAGTGTCCATCAATGAATGAATGTGTAATCAAATGTGGCATATATACATACAGTGGAATATTATTCAGCCTTAAAAAGGAAAGAAATTCTGACACAGGCTACAGTATGGATGAAGCTCGAGGACATCAGGCTCAGTGAAATAAACTGGTCACAAGAGACGGATACTGTATGATTCCACTTGTGTGAGGTACTTAGAGTAATCAAGTTTATAAAGAACAAAGTAGAATGGTAGTTGCCAGGGGCTTGGGGGAGGGGAGAAGGGGGAGTTCTGAGTTAATGCGTGTGAAGTTTCAGTTTTACACTATGGAAAGAACTCTGGAGCTGGATGGCAGTGATGGTTGCCCAACATGTGAATGTACTTGATGCCACTGAACTGTATACACTTTAAGATGGTTCAGATGGTAAATTTTATGTTTTGTGTACTTTACCATCACAACAAAAAATATGGGGGAAATAAAAACACTCATGTAGAAAGAAGAAAAAGCAATGTCCCCTTTACTAAGTGATTTACATAAACTATCTTTTAAAATCTTTTTTAAAAATCTTGCTTTTAACCCCATTTTTCAGACAAGCAAATGAAGCTAAGGCTATGTCGGTAATTCTTACTAGGCTTTGAAACTAGCAGGAAATACACATGAGAAGAGAGGTCTGTCTGACTCATGACCACGGCTCCTATGTTACTCTTCAGCATGTCTCCTTCCCTACAAGTGTGTTCCACCTCCTCACATACAGCTCCATCCCCTACAGGTAGATGAATGTGCCTTAAATGTTGGTGCCTCCTTATTAACATAGCCAGTCCTAAAGTAAGTGCTTCTTAAATGTTTTTTAAATTAATTCTCTTTCTTAGTTATATAAGTAGTAAAACAACAACAATAGAACTGGGAGGTGCTTTGGTGTCATTTTTACCTGAGGTTACTGGACTTGATTCAAGACAAACCTGTGATAGGCCAGACTGCCTGGCTATGCCCTTCTCCATTACAATATGTGATCTAACAAAGACAAAGATCTATTTTAGGCTTTTCCATGTCCGCTGTGGTTTCAAGTAATGCCTGAGACTTGTTATCTAGCAATTAAGAAAGAAAAGATGGGAAATTGTACTTACATTTTTCACGTTGTTGAGCTTTCTATAACTAACCTTGAATACTTAATATGTGCTGTGTTATGGTTCATCAGGAAGTGATGGTTTTATTTATCTTCAAAAGTGGGGGAACAAAGTTTAACTCTCAGTTGGATGGTTGTCTTTAAAGAGAAAAGAGAGTAGGACATGCATTTTAAAATTGCCAATGGTGAAAATGAAAAATAAGTTACTTCTTTACTGAAAGCAAGATCTTTCAGATCTTTCCTCTCTTGCTTTCTAACATTCACTAAAATAACAACAATGGTATTAATTTCTCATTTTCATTTCATTTGTTATTCAAGTCAAATGAAAAGCTTTTACCTTAGCAGCCACATGCCCGAAGTCTAGACTTCCTTCAAGGTTCTGCTCTATACCACTCTTCCACAGAGACTTCTTTGACAATTCATCTCCTTTTTCTCTTGTGCCCACCCCCTGCCATTTAAATTACCCAGTAGTCTGCACATTACTCATAGCATGTTAGTTTACTAATGCTGTTAATTTACATCTCACGTTTTCTCTCTTAACTGGATACAACTTCAGAATAAGAGATTCGATTTTTCTGAACCATAGCCCAAGACATTGTGGTCACTCAGAAAGTATGTATTGTGGATATATTTCACATATCATGTTCATTATATTTCTCTTACACATATATATAGAATGAAGAGTTTAAATATATCCAGTTTCCTTTAGAACACAGGACAGAGGAATGTCTACAGTTATAGCTCATGATATATTTTTAAAGGACTGTCAGTTTTATCTTGATAAAACTGTTTATGGTGAAATGTCCTCTTATGCATTTTTATCAATGGACCCAGAACAAGCCAGCGCCAGCAGATAAGGGCGAACAGAATGTGGTATTCCCTGGGAATCCTGGTAGGTTCCATTTCTAAGGCTCTCATAATGCCAAGGGCATAGACTTTAAGGACATATGACTACCTGGTTAAATATTAACTATTCATGGGCTAGCAAATTAAAGCAATGTTTAATTTTCTGTACTACCATACTCTTCCCTACCATACTCTTGACTACACACAAAAAAAAATAAAAAATAAAAATAAAATAAATTCTGATTCTAGTGCAGTGTTTCTCAATCTACCTTCACTTTAGAATCATCTGGAGGTATTTTGGAAAACAAAAATTCCCAGATCCTAATGCCAGAGATTTGGATGCAACTGGTCTGGGCATTAGTATCTGTTAAAAGCTCCCAAGGTGAGTTGAGTGTGCAATCATAATTGATACAGTGTTTGATTTATTGATTCCTCACTCTGGCCCTGCCTTAAATGCCAAAAAAAAAATGAAAAGTAGTAATCTAGTCTCTATGCTGCCTCAGAAAAATGGGAGTTTATTAGGTTTTAACAGACAGGGTATGGTAGGAAAATATATGATACAGGATGGATAAAAAAATAGACCAATGACTTTTTTCCAGAAGTCTGGGTCCCTTAGGTATTAGGCACTTCCACGCAGAGCCACATTGTGGCTGCTTCCTGTGATTTTGGAAATCAACCCAGGAGAGACTTAGCCAGGAAGACAACCATCCTTGCCCCCTAATAAAATGGCACCTACACATTACTAGGCATTTCAGTCTTCATCGCTTCTGAGAGATGGGACAGTAAAGCCACGTGAGACTGGCTCATGTCAAAAATGGAAGGAAGGTCACTCCTGGTGTTAAGTATCCCCTTGAACCATTTGAACAAGTTTATAATTGAGAAAAATAGGGAGGCAGAGAAAGGGGGTTGACCTAACTCAAGTCAGAAGCAGTAGAAGGGATCCCTACTTGCACAATGGAGATAAATTAAACCCACCAATGACCAGACAAAATCTTCCAGAAAGAATAATAGGTCTGTTTTCTTACTGCATTAGATGAATCGCCCCTTTTAGAGTTAGGATCTGCTAACAGTTGACTTAGTTATAAGGGTCCTATTTGTCATAAGGCAAAAACATAAAATTTATTCAAAATGGTCTATTCTGTAGGTGATAGGATTAAAGGAAAAATATTTTAACTCAGAACCCATACAAAACAGAGGAATTCAAAGAGGAATAACAGCAGCATTTCCCATGATGGTCAAAAATCCACCAGACCATATATTCTCTGGTGTAACTGACCCTTACATGTCTCTCAAGCACCTAAACTTAGTCAGTGAAAGACTGAATACAACATACCCTTTTATATTCTCAATCTGGGATGGCAGCACTACCTAGCAGCCTATGCTAACAGCCTCAGACTTCCCTGGATTCTTCCCTCTACTCCCTCCTCCCTAATTCAAGTTAGACCCCTATCATTGCTTGTGTAGATCATGCATTATCAAACTACAAACCTTGAACCAAAGCCTGTCCTTACTTTCCAGCTTACTTATGTTGCTTAATCATATAATCGCCTGTATAGGGAAGGGCAACAGAAAACTTTAACAGAAGTAAATCTTTAGGTGAAAGGAGTCCATTAGGTACTAGAAATTAGGAGAGAGCTTCCAGAGGCAATTACTTGAACAAAGTTACACAGTTTAAAAAAAAAAAAAAAAAAAAGCAAGGTATGTTTGAGAAACAAGAAGCCTGCTGTGTAGTGCTGAATAGTCCCAGATGAGGACAGGAAAGTTGTTTGTAAAAGGCTTTTAATGCCATAGTGAGGACCTGCTACTTGTCTGTTACCAGCCAAACTTTTGAAGATGGTAGGATCTTGGAAATCATCCCACATGTGGAAAACCAGTTCAAGAGTGTTAAACAGGGAAGTACCAGGGCTCAATTACCCTTGTAAAAAAGGAAACTGATGAGAGTGAGAAAAAAGTGGAGGCAAAAATAAAGGCAAAAAAAAAAAAAAATCCAGTATAGAAGTAATTATAATAGTCCAGTAAAAAATGGAAAAGCCTAAACTTGGTTGGTGGCAATTGAGATCAAAGATGAAATTAGCAATTAACAGGATTTAGAAACATGGAATAAAAGGATGGATGCTGAACCTAAGGCTTCTAGTTTACACATTTAAGTAGCTAGAAAGCATTACTTGCAGCCAACAGCAGGATTGAAATAGTACCTGGTTCAGAAGGCAAGTGCAAATAAGTTTCATTTATACATGTTCGGTCCCAGATGCTGGACATTATCTAGGTGGAACTGCCAGAGATGCAGTGATGATCATCAAGAACAGGGTGAGAGGAGTAAGCATCAAGAGTAAATGCTATTCCTGACTCAATTCCTACCTACAAGTAAAAGTGAAAGCTTGAGGGGGTGGTGGGTATCAGAAGTCTTGAGAGAATGTAGCCATGTCAAATTGGCTTCAAGTTTGCCCAGGTGGGAAACTGTCAGCTTGGTTCATGTCGACTCCATGGGCCTCAACAAAATAAATTGTAAACCAAGTAGATAAAGAAAAATTCTGACTCTCTCCGTCAGGAACTTTAAAAGGAAATAGAACTGAAGAGAATGAGTCCACTGAGAAACCCAATTCAGGATATGTTTTAGAAAATAATCCACAAACAGAGAATGGGGTGGGATGGTGCTTTAGAAGAAAGTGTTAAGAGAGAATTATTTCTGAGTGGGTTAAAGGCCTAATTAGCTGGATGTCGGCAGATCTGGAGAGCTAAAGAGATGCAAGAGGTCCATATGAGATGAGGAGGAAGCTGCCTCTCTGCCTCAGTGAAGGAGGGACCATCCTAGTTTGGCAGATTGGTGAGCTCTGCCTTTGAAACTAGAAACTAGGAGCAGAAGACAGGGGTCCTTGTAGCCATGCTGATGTTGTCAGGGGATAAAAAACAAGGGGACCACGGCAGTGAAAATGTTGTTGCTACTTCACCTTGCTTGCTTATTTTGGTTTTACCTTGCCTCTTTCTCACAGAAATCAACAGTAAATCCTTTATAATAAAAAGGGCCTGTAGTGTGTTTGGACATAAAATAGAGAAGGGAGTAGGTGTTGGCAGATAAGACGTTTTCTACTCCATAGTCAGTCTAATGTGAGGAAACACAGAGAGATCGAGTGGGTGTGGATAGCCATTAAAGAAAATGCATGCTTCATTTCTGGGTTCTGAATCAAAGAAGGAAAGGGGGGCCTAGAATGTCAGCCTGTACTGAAGAAGAGGGCCAACCAGTAGCTCTCGTTCTATCCTAAGTTTTTAAAGAGCACATTACAAAAGGCACCAAAAGGACAATGCATATAAAGATGAATACAGCATGTCACATATTTATCAAGGCAGGCAGGAATCCAGAAACCACTAAAATTTCTAGAGACAACAGAGTATTGAGAGGCTCACCATGACATGAGGGTCAAGGAATGGCTAGATCCAACACTTAGCTTGAAAGAGACTGATGGCACAGATGTAGGGCGTGACACTCAACCATAATTTGGCTTCCCACATCTCCATGAAGAATAATCTCACTTCCTTCAATTCAATAAATATCAATTAATCATGTATTTGTACAAGCTACTTTATTTCATATTCCAAAACACATACATATTCTTACTCAGGAGATGACTGTCAGACGGGAATTGTGCACACAGCTTTCCCCTCCTGAAGACCTTTGTCATCCATATCTCTTACATGCTGCCCTCTGCTGACTACACACAGCCACTGCAATTGACCCTTCAGGTCCTAAGGGTGTTAAAATATAGGAGACCCTGAGCCCTGACCAACTTCTAGACTTAGTTGTTGATAAACAGACCATGTATAGTCATAGAGAAAAGAAGATCATCACCAAAAGCCAAAATTAACTCACAAAGAAAATACCTCCTGCTAAAATAACATCATTCTGATTATTAGAAAATATGTTAAATAGAATTGCCATAAAACACTTGCCAAATGTTTTCTATTAACGTCCTGGAAGAGATGTAGATCTATTAGGTGATTTAAAAAGCAGACAGAAGGCTCCTTAGAATGGCTGAGTAATTAAACTGCAGAGTTTATGCTAATGAATGTTGGTGGTTGCTCCAAAGCACCATCAACAATCCTATCCTATACAACAATTTTATAAATGACATGAATAAAGGCAGAAGACATATCATATTTTCCAGTGACATAGTATTAGGCTAAACAGCTTATGTGATACACAGAATCTACCTTCCAAATAATCTCCTAAAACTCATTTTAATAAATAGTTCTTGAATTGCTTCTCCAGTCCAAGTACTAAGGAGAGACTGACAAACGAGAACTCTACTCTCACAGAATGAAGGTCGTGGGAATTCAGATTTTTGTTTGGAATCATCTGAAGGAAAACACTGGAAACCCAGTCATTTCGTAAAATATTTAGCCTAAGCATAACACAGCTATTGAAAGATATAATCTACAGCCTAGTAGTTTGCAATACCCAATCTGAATCAACATTTTCTCAGTAACTAAAACTACTTCTTAATCACAGGTGAAAGTCACGGAACAATTCAGATAAAGGTGACAGCTCCCTGGAAATCTGTTTGCATTTATTGAACCACACTGGGCAACTGTGCAATGTACAGAGACTTATGTTGACAGACTAGAAAGAAGCCACAGGCTGGTGACCAGGAGGAGTCGAAACACATGGCCACAGCAGGAATACTTGAACGTACACATGTTTATTAGCTTAGAGACAAGACTGAGGAAGAATGTCATGTGTGTGTGTGTGTGTGTGTGTGTGTGCACATGTGTGGGCATACTTGTGGCAGGGATGAAGGAGAAGGGTAGCCTTTCCCAAACACTGAAGACATGGCATGTCCTTCACCACAGTGGACTGTAGTAAGTTTTCACTACAAGTATGTTCTCCTTTCACTGTGTCTTCTTGTCACCTATTTCCTGTGGGACAGTCTATTGCACATCATCCAAGTAGGGCTCAATTCCATCCCTCTAAGCAACACCCAGCCCTACTTTGTGGGTAGGTGTGACGCAAGCCTGATTTGATCTTCCCCTGAATTTTTGCTACTACAGGGTGGAGCAAAAGTAGGTTTACAATTGTTTGTATGAAAAAATGATACAATAATTAACAAATAGCAATACGAGAATAAACTTTGTGTTTTGCATACTCACAACTGTAAACCTACTTTGCCACATTCTGTATTATCAGGCAAAAGGTACTTTCCCTGAAATTCTCACTTTAAGTTTCATATAAGCTACCAAGTGCCATCCATCTTTCCCACCACTCAGACACAGCCTGACAGGAAAACAAACAAACAAACAAAAAACTAACACAAAGAAAAGAAGAGCTCAGATATTTAAAGAGATGAATTGCTGTAATATAGTCTAAGTACCTGTATTCACCTTAGGTAACATTAAACCATTCACTGGATCTTTTAAATAAACTATCTTTTTGTTTAAGGTACTTTGACAGGTTTTCTTTTATTTTCCCTAAAAAAAAAATCCCAGCCATCACTTTCACTAAACATTAAGTGCTTTATGAACTGTATCTTCCTTACTCTTCTTTGTAAGCCAGGGCCAAGCAAAGCCCCTGGCATATAGTAAGTACGCAATAATTTCTGGACTAAATTGAAGTGAGCTAAAGCTTCAAGGAGGCTAATTTTGACTCAATTAAGAATAGTCTTCCTAAAGATCAGCATTATGAACTAAATGTGTCCCTCAAAAATTCATCTGTTGAATCTAATCCCCTGTGTATGAGGAGGTGGGACCTTTGGGATGATTAGGTTATGAGTGTGGAGCCCTTGTAAATGAGAATAGTGCCCCTATAAGAGACCCCAGAGAGTTTCTCTGTACCTTCTGCCATGTGAGGACACAGTGAGAAGATGGTCATCTGTGAACCACCAAATCTGACAGCGCCTTAATCTTGGATTTCCCAGGCTCCAGAACTGTGAAAAATAAATGTTTCTTTAAGCCACCCAGTGTGTGGCCGTTTGTTATAGCAGTGCAGACTGACTCAGACAGGCGTAGTTGGACATCAAGACAAATCTACCCAAAAAGTCATCAGGAGAGGTGTTTAGGCAGAGACTATTAGACTCCTGAATGTGCTTGTAAGAAAACATCCTGTAAGTGGGTTCCTTCTAATCCTGAGTTTATGATTCTGGGTAATACTGTGTCATTGGAAAACATGGTATGTCTTCTGTCTTCATTTATGTCCTTTATAAAAATGTTGAGTAGGACAGGATTGTCGATGGAGCTTTGGAGCAACCAACAAGATTCATTAGCATAAATTCTGTGGTTTGATTACTTAGCTGTTCCAAGGAGCCTCCTGTCTGCTTTTGATTTCAGCTAATAGTTCAAACATTTGGCAAGAGTTTTATCGCAATTCTATTTAACATATTTTCTAATAACCAGACTAATAACATCATTGTTTTACAAATGAAAATGCTCTTTATGCTGTTTTTCTATCACTTTCCATTGAAATTAGTTCAACTTTTGGCCTTATATTCATTTCCTTTAAACTCATGGTTTATGAAACAATAATTGTTGGAAAAAGGTTGGTATAAGGCAAGCTAAAAGAAAACTAGTGGCATTGAGACTAGTATGCTCTGGAGTCTCAGCTCTGGTTGAGATTCTGAATGATCACAGACACAGTGATTTAAGCCTCATGCTTGTGAAATGGGCACATATTCTATTAAAAAGGTAGCATGTAAAACTATTTAAAATAGGAGTGAAAACAGAACTTTATTCAGTTACATGTTTGAGGACTATCTGAGGAAACGAATACAGGAAAAACCAAGTGAAAGGTGGGGGAAACATAAATCTAAAATGGAATATTGCATTGCAGAGCCGTATGGGCCCAAACACGTTTGATGCACTGATCTCTAGGTAGATACTACTCCATCAATCATATACCAGTGGCTTCTGGAGTCACAGCATCTTTGAAAAGAAGAAAGTTTAAATGGATTCAATCCTTTAGTATTATTGTCCTGACTATCCTCTTCATTTTGTATTTTTGGCTATTACATTTCTACTCTGAACATAAGTAAAGGTTCATAAAGGTTTCATAAATGAAAATCTGAAAACAAAGCAAAGTTTAACTATTCATCATAAAATATAAACCATGAGACATTTCACCACCAAAACTGAGCCTTTGAGTTACGATTAGAAAATGTAGACCTGAGTGCATGGTTACCTCCATACTGGCTTAATAGTTCTGCACAGAAAGCAATTATCAGAAATAATCCTCATGGACCACTGTTCAAGTTTTTAATCTGTTTAGCAGCTTCCTTATGTGTGATTTACACTTTCCTTTATTGCCAGGCAACTATAAAAAACACCTTTTTTTCTGGTCTTTTGGGAATTGTTTTGTCACAGTAAGTAATACCAACCCTGACAACGTTGTTACATCACTAATATAATTTGCAATGTATGCTGCAGCTAAATCCTGACACCTTTTCTGTAGCAAAGTTGACTCATATCTACTCAGGTAAAATAATGGCTGGATGTCCTCAAAGAAATGGTGAATCCCTGTCATATTTCAATAAATATTGAGAAGCATCTGTCCTTTGTATACCTGACAATCATCTGAGATTCTGCATGACATGCACAGGCCAAAAATGACAGGTGGAAAGGAGAGACAGCAAGCCTGGATGAGGGAGAGAACAAAGGAAGAAAGGAGATATATTGCAAAGTTTAAAGATATGAGCAACTAATTTCTATAGGAAAACAATCCCCAGCTTTGAGAATAAAACCAGTATTGTTATCGTCTACTCTTCTAGTCTGGAAAAAAGACAAACGTGTTTACAGGAGAGAAAAGAAAAAGTGGTGCCACAAGATTTAATTCTACATTCTGCCAGTCTTCCTCTGTCACATCCCATATACAATCATGTGAGAACATCACTTAAAATGGTCTTAGGTGAAAGGAAAAGTACAAAATAAAAACGCATGTAGGACTGAGGGTGTTACTTCTTTCTTTTCAAAGTTGTCTTATTGTTTTACAGTAGTTCTCCTTTGTCCGTTGTTTCACTTTCCAGGCTTAGTCATGTGCAGTCCACTGAGGCCTGAACATATTAAACAAAAAATTCTAGAAATAAATAATTCATAACTTTTCCACGGTGCACCATTCTGAGTGCCTCACTTCATCTCACCACGTGGGCGTTGCCTCCTCTCACACTACCACAAGACGGCCAAGTGCAGTTCAATAAGATGTTCTGAGAGAGAGAGAGAGGCCACATTCACATAACCTTATAACAGCATATTGTTATAATTGTTCTATTGTATTAGCAGTTATTGTTACTCTCTCACTGACTAATATATACATTAAACTTTATCATAGGTATGTATAGGAAAAAAAGTAGTATATATAGAGTTTGGCACTATCCACAGTTTCAGGTGTCCACTGGGGGTCTTGGAACATATCCCCGGCAGGGAAGGGGGACTACTGTATTGTTCTTGTAATAAAAAACAAAAAGGCTTTCAGATACCAGCAGAGAAATGTTGCTTTTGACTACTATTTTCTTAGCAAAATGGCAACTATTTGGAGGGGTAACAACATATACATACAAAAATAACTCATGAGTCAAAAATCATTCCTGTGGGAAGTACTTCTAAAAGTATATAATTAACCTCAAACAAAGGCAAGTGAAGGACACCTTTCAAAGGGAGCCATTTCCGCACTGTAGAATTAGTCGCTTTTCTTTCTTTTCCAAATACAAAATGACTTTCTTTGATCCTGCTCCCACACACTAATTCAAATAAACCATGCAGTTGACGCTTTTTAAATTCTGAGATAAGATGTTTCAAAGATTATGTTAACATGTAAAAATGGTTCTTTAGTATTTTACAAATATTTAGAGATTTTGCATGTCAATTCACTAATTTCACCATTTTTGATTGTCAACATTCCCTGATAATTGAAACTGAAGACGAAAGAGCAGCATGTGTTGTTATCTTGTCTTCAGCCTCATCGACCATGTGTGCAGACGTAGCTGAAGGGAGATGTCAATATTCACGCAGAGAGACAGCTAGGGAAGTGATCTTTTCACCTGATCTGAAAATAGGAGCTAAATTCAGTGAAAAGAACTATGGAAAAATGAAATGATATTTCACTATACAAAGGATCTAATACATTAACATAGCAAGTGAGTCTACCTTTTAAGATACAGCAGCACAATCTCCAAAGGAGAACCCTGAGATTGTTCTACTCCTGACTTGCCTCTTCTTGGCACTGTCTACACGGCAGATGTGCCTTGTGAACACCATTCTCACCGGGCCATTCCCAACACTGCTAACTTGGTCTCGGAAAAAAACTGGTCTCTTTTGGGAACTGGCAAAACATTATCTTGAGAATTGCAGGGTATGTGTCAAACACTGACTGGGGTCAAGCGATAAACAGAATATTAACACACATATAAATGTGGATAGCCATAGATGCTCTGGCATTAGTGTTCCTAAATCTGACTTCACATTAGAATCACCCAGATATCTTTAAAAATTCAGATTCCAAGGCTTGCTCCAGACTCAGGAACTCTCCAGCTTCTAGCACTGAGGGAAGTGGGAGTCAGAGCAACATGTGAGGTTTCCACGTGTCCAAAACTACATGGCAAGAAAAAGGCAGAACCAGAAGAACTCCAGTCTCCAAAGATAGTCAGTCACCAACTTTTTCTCAGAATAAGGAATTGAGTTACATAATTTTTAGCTCCTCCTCCTCTTCCTGCTTCTAGTACGACTATTGCCAAGAGCAGTTTGGACAAAAAACAACTTCCTCACCATGATGTAGAGGCTGGGCCTGCTTCCTGGTCATGTGGCACATGCAGTCATACAGGGCCCCACAATTACAAGCACCAGGCTTGGTTTAATGCTCTGTTGTCATCGTCCTGAAGTCCTTAATAATTTCTTATAAAGAAGTCCTACATTTTTATTTTGCACAAGCTTCCTCAAGTCATATAGCCAGTCATGCCCAAAGGGGCCCCAGGATCTGGGTCTAGCCGACTCCTATCTTGTGCCACTTGGCTCTCCTCTTCCTTCACTGCACTCCAGCCATCCAGGCTTGCTCTCTGTCCCCTGCACACGCTGAACCCACTTCTATTGCTTAGCCTTTGCACCTTCTGCCTCATCTATTAAGAGCATGTAGTCCCTGCCTCAGAGGTCTGGCCTCACCATCCTAGCTCACTTCTACCACTTCAGATTGTATAACTATTTCATTGTCTTCATAGCACTTATGAGCACCTGAGATTACCTTATTTATATATAGCTTAGTGTACCTGTCTATTGCCTATTTCTCCCCACTGGAAAGTAAGCATCTTGCAGGCAGGGATTTTATCTGCCTCACTCACTGCTGTATCTCTGGCTCCCCAGTACCTACCACTTCCCTGACAGAGAGTGGGTGTGCAATGCCTATGTGGTGACTAACTCACCAAATGACTAACTGATTCCGATGCCCTGAGTGCCTACGTATGCTTTTCATAGTCTCTGCTGCATAAACGATATACTCTGAGCAACCCTCGTGCTCTGTGGTGGATCTGAGGAGCCTAAAGTTTAGTCAAGTGCAGAAACCAGTCATTTCCCAGGAAATCAGTCTCAATTTCTGTCACTTTCTAAGTTTTGTCAAAATTATTATAAAGGGGCAATGGATGAGAATTAAGGAGAGGACAATTTCCGCATGTGCAAAGAGTCATTACTCAAAGTCATTCAGCAGGCATGTAGGTTGCCTTGTGCCTGATAACCTTCTTGTCAGTGGGAGAGCCCAAGCAGAGGCCCAACAGGCACCAGTCCAGGGTTCAGCAAAAAGGACTGTTTCTAGTGGTGAACTTGAGATTGCTAAGTCTCTTACAATTCTGAATCTTTATATTTCTGGAGGCGGAGAATACCTAGAATGTCAGGTATGTTTATATAGATTGCTAACAATAAAGGTGGGGGCTTCGTGGCATTTGATGGCATGTGCCAGGCATAACTCTCCACTTAATTACCCCTATTATGAATAAAACATACACACAAATATAAGTGGGAAAACTATCACCGAATATTTCCTAAATCAGTATATAATGTACTCCTAAAACAATCTAGAAAAGCCAGGTCAGAGCATGGGACCCAGCTTCAGAGATGACACAAGGTCTCATACATCCCTTAATTATACATTCAGGTCTGAGGAGCCTACCTCTTCTGGCCAGCACCAAAATAATGGCAATGTGCTTACTGGTGTCTGCAAAGACAGGGTGGTAGAGCTCAAAGGGGACCTTGACTTAGCCTGGCCCCTGCCACAGGACACAGAAGGGACAGAAAGTGCTACTTGCGGTCCTGCCTTTTAATCACATCGATCCCTACTAGTAACAAAAAGGAAATGTGTCCTAATCAATGCCCTGGGAATTGAACCATCAAGTTATCAATCTCTTTCAGGAGGGACTCAAATAGAGGAGAGCTGGAGAGATTGAAGAGGGATACAAGAAGATGAAGGGAGACAGCCTGTCCTGCCATCATAGATTTAAAATACATTGCGAAGTATTTCTAAGCTTCAGTAACATAAGCTAATTAGGGAGAAAGAAAGGCTCAATATACATAGTCTGAATCATGGTAAATTTCAAAGAACTTAAGAGAAATGTACAAAGCTGCTTAGTGGGTCTGTGTCAATAAACAACAATGAATTTCCAAGTTTAAAGAGCCAGTTTCCTTGAGCAGATAAAGAGACTGTCAATTTTGCATGCTATTAATTTGGTGAGCAAATCTGTTCATTATAAATAGAACAAGAGTAACTGCAGATTTCGAATCAGTGAGGTCTGAATCCCTGGGCAGGATATTTCTCTTCTCCTTCGTTCAGAACAATTCCTGAGTCAGTGCCATATTCAAAAGCCCACTGCTACCTGAAAATTTTAACTATGAATCCTCGATAGCACCTAGAGACACATTTCAAACTAGTGATTCAATTAGGCAACATGCCCTTCCATGATAGCGTTCTCTAAGAGATCTCCCTGTGTTCAGGGAGTGTATATTTTAAACCTCATTAGAATGAATACTCATAAGTGACTGAGCAATCCTGAAAGCTTTGGATCCCAAATGTTGACAAGGAACAGGCCTCCAAGAAAGGCAGCAAAGTGTTGCATGAAGAGAGTTGACTTTAAACTCGACCTACTCCAATCCTAACTCTGCCATTAGCTCCCTGGGGGAACCCAGATAGGATATTTTGACAGAGATTTCATCTGGTAAATGGGGGAAGGACCCTGTCTTGAAGAGTGGTTGGGAGTACCAAATGGAATAAAAATGGCAAGATCGGGTGAGGAGTCTCTTTAAACTATGATTATATAGTTTGCAATTCATACTATGGCTTTAAAAAAAAGCATCTTCATTAAAGAATATAAGAGCTGTAAGAAATCATGAGAATCATTTCATATGATGCTTTCATGTGACAGATGAAAATCTGAGTCTTGCCAGTATTGTGTTGATAGCCTTAGAATAACATGAGGACATAAACCAAAGGCCACCTTTTGGGGAGCTCTTGCTGCTACTCTCTTCTCCTGAGGGGGCCAAGTCTTCAGGACAAGGGTTGTGTTAAGCAGCAAAGCTGAAAGAAAACCATCTGAGTCCAAATTCTTACCTAGTCCAGCCTGTCCTACTTGGTAATCATAAAAATCATAGCTCCATTTGTGGAACACCTGCCAGATGTCAGATGCTGCCCTGGACAGCTTACCTTACCTGCAGCCCCTCACCTATTCACAACAGCGCTGCCTCTACAGACAAGGAGGCTGCCCCTCAAGGTCACAGAGCTGGTACCATACAGACCTTCAATCTGCTCTTTTCAAGTAAGGGAACAGAGAAAATGGGAAGCCTTAAAGGAAGTAAATTCTGCAGGAAGTGACAGACTGGCACGAGGAGACAGCCCCCACGCTGCTGGTTCTCACTGCAGAGGTTATGTAACCCCGGCCTGTGAGCGGTGGATGTGGTTGCTGCCTGGGAGTCATTATCTTAAAAAAAATCACTGCACTGCTCACTGCAGAGAATAAAAGGCAATATCTACTTTTCAGAAAATCTGAATTGGAGATCAGCCAAGGGAAAATCAGTGTGCTGCAAAGGATTCAATAATGAAATGCTATGTGCATTTGGGCCAGATGTATGGGGAAAAGCAAAGGGACCAATGGCAGAGTCTCTAGCCCTGAGACTGTCTTCAATAATTGGACAGTGGGGCTTACAGTGAAGACAAGTCCTACAAAACAGCCCCTTGATAGGGAATATAAGAAAACTCCTGCAGGAAAAAGTAAGGAGGAAAAAAAAAGCATTAAAGAATCCACACTTATTTTCACCTTGGGTCCAATTCTCTGGAGTTGTTCTCCCAGCGGCAAACCTAACATGATACAAGCACTTTTCTACAGAAAACATTTGTCTAATCAGGACTTTTTTTTATTGGTCCCATCTGTTTAACAGGATTGCTCATCACCTCAAAGTTAACTGAAATCTGTTTGCTATCAACAAATTACAAAAGAGCCTAGTAAATATTTTATGAATAGAATTGTAAATACTTCCTCCCCTGTTCAGAGGAATAAGTGATATTTGCCCACTCCTGCCACCCCTATCGCTGGCACGGCCACCCCATTACATGATCAAGAGGACATTTTTAGAACTGCTGGGGCTCAGCATGAAGGACAGAGAAATGTCCAGGCTCTAGGGCACCACTGTCTCCCTTAAGTCAAAGGTCTATTAAATCAGGGAGAGACAACATTTTCACCATGATATCCGTTTAACAAGGCAAACAAAAAGCTAACAGGGAAATTGTCATGGTCTTATATAGGAGGTTGAACAAAGACAGATGTGAGAGCCAGACAGAACTAGGTGTGAATACTAGCCCCATCACCTACTCACTATGTGGCCTTGGGAAAATTACTAAATCTCTTGCAGTCCCAGTTTTCTACTCAGAGTTGTTATCTTCTGATAAGCAGGGTGTCTAGAACAGTGCTGCACAGGTAGTAATAATAACAGCAATGATGGTATTAATAGTAGCTTGTATTGAGTAATCACTCAATACATTTTAGTTGCCTTCTTCCAACCTCCTCTCCTACTTTCAACCTCTTTTCAATGTGTTTCCTGAATTAGGTGGAAAGACGAGCTGACCTCTGGGGCACCTTCCAGCACTGCAGTTTCAGGCAAGCCCACAGAACCACATGACTCAGTGGCCCCATGGTGACAAAGTGTGTGGTGGAAGAGTGCTTCCTAAGAATGACATCTCAAAAGATGTGCCCAGCATTGTGCTTTTTCATGGTGTGGTATAGAGTCATTCTGCCTTTAATGCATGAATGGATGAATATGTGGATGGAAAATCATCCGGCCTGGGACACTGAATTGCAATGAACAGCTGTAAGGCTTGAATCCAGCTCTATGAAACTGTAGGTTTGTGTATCAGCACCAGAAAGGCAGCAGCAGGAGAGTGGGACCAAACGAGGCACAGGACACCCACCCTTCCGTGGAAAGGGCAGGTCTATGTATTCAGCTACTGGGGACTTTTGGCCTAGGCCAGGAGCTAAACTTTGAAAATCAGAAACGTCCTGTGTTCTCACCACTCAGCCCCATCAGCAAACAGGTCTCCTTCCCAAACCCAGGCATGTGCTCTGCTTTTCTACTTGCTAAGGGTACCTTGACACTTGTAACACTTTTCAGCACATAAATATATAAAACTCTTCTGCTGGCATTCCTATCTGATTGCTCCCCAGCATAGAACAATTCTGAGAGGACTCAGTCAAGGCTTTGCACCTTCACGAGACCTACCTCCATTTCCCCAAATGTCACACAACCTGTCGCCTGATGATTGGTAGGGTAGAATGCTCAGTGTCCCACAGCCCCCTCTGTCTGTGTCAGAATGAAGGCTCCTTGAGGGCAGGCACCACAGAACATGTATGTCTTCTCTTAAATCTCTGTTTCCTATACAGACGTCTGGCTGATTAACATTCTATTGCAGCGTTTCTGCCTCCCTCCATAAAGGTTGCACTCTTTCTGTCTGAGTTTAGGACCCACATCCCTGAGGGTCTAAGGGGAAAGAAGAGATGAGATGCAAGGGTGAGGGGCCCTAGGCTGCTCCTCTCTAGCCCAGGTGAAGATTCATGAGTGTGCAGGTGAAGGTCTACTGAACAGGTCAGTGGAGAGTGGAGACCAGCACATTGGAAACCCCAAGTATTATTGTGGATTCCTAGAGTCAAGGAATCTATACTTGTAAACAAAGAATAATCCTCTAGAGAATTCCAGGCACAAAGCTCCTTTCCCAAAGGGTGACACTTGGCACAAGCCCACTCCACAGAGTTGGCTGGTCTTTTATGGCCTATGGGACATATGAAAACATGAAAATCTGTACATTCTGACCCATCTCCTTCTCTCCCACTCTAAAGTGGACGGTGGGATCCTGGGCTTTGGTCAAGGTTTGCTCACTCTCTTCCTCTGCTCAGAATAGAAATGACTGTGATAGACAATCAGGACAGAACTGTGTCTCTCAGTACTCACTATATGACCTTGAGGTCCCAAGACCTCATGCAGGTAACTATTGACAAGAGTTTAGACAACTACAGCCAAGTCCTTCTTTCCCACTGTCTTCCATATACCGACTTCAAATCTCCACATTTTTTTTCCATAGAATTTGTCTTGGGATTGATGGTCTAACTAGATCTCTTGACTTTGGAAAGGTATGAGTTTTATCCAATAGTGATAAGATGGCTCTGTCACCTTGCTTTTACCTCTTGTCTCATTTTTATATAGAGCTTCCAACAAACCAATCTATTAGAATGAACCCACGTATGCTGGATCATCCCAAAGAAAGTAGCCAACTTGGTCTTGTGAGGTGAATGCTGTTTTCCAAAGCACAGGTCATCTCTTTGGGCTTTCCATATCCTTTGGGAATTTGATGTAGGCCTTGTAGGGCCAAGATTAAGCATGGCCATGTTTACTCACCATGCCATCATTTATCACTGGGTTGTGCTCCCACAATTCATATCTCCTGGGAAGGTTTTCAAAAGAAGGTCTTTCTTTGAAAACACAGTTGTTTCCTCTCTGCTTTCTCCAGCCCATGGAAGCCAGGAGCTTTTATTTCAAGGTAAGAAGCAGGGCAGCTAATGCACTGTACTCTTCTGAGTTTTAGAGACAGCATCCGGCCTCTGCCAAAAGAATGGGCTCCAATTGCCAGTCTGCTCCTTTTCCAGGGCATGTACTGACTGCCTCAAAATCCTAATTGTTACAGCCTGTGAAAACCATAATCCTTACTATCAGCTTTTAGGGCTGCCTATTTTCAATGAAGCCAGCTGGGCCCAGATGCTAGGAAAAAACTCTCTAGGAAAAACTCTGTATCAATGGAGAAAAATAGAAGGGAGAAATATTCTTGCCTTTGAACTCGGAGATCCAAATTCTAGCCCCAGTTCAGACATTAATGGGTTTGTTAATGGACTTCTATTCATCTATACCTATGTCCTCAATTCTAAAATGAAAGACTGAGTATGGTATTTTCATGGTCCCTTCCAGTTCCCTCAAAATACTGAATTAATCCAAAGACTAATTCAGTTCTTCCCTTCAGTTCTCAAGCTTTCTACCTACAGAAGCAAGAGGTTAAACCATGGACTGAGGCAAGGGGAGGCGCTAGTATGGTGGAAGCATAAGACCAAGGAAGACAAAGAATAAAATTAGGATGTATGAGACATCACTTGCCAATATGTATTCCAAGGAACACCACTTGCCTAGAAAATAAATAGGTACTGCTATATTTTCTTTAAATGATGCTTTATGGTCAAATAAAGTTGTAAAATATTTAGTTAACATATGGCTTTCTTTACTGCAGGTCTTCTTACAGCAAATAATATGCTAATGTGAATTGTAGTTCTCCCTATGGTACATATAACATGTATAATACCACAGAGTTATCTACTTTGAGAAATGTTGATCTAAGAGAAGCTACAACCACCAACAGAGCTGGTAGCAAGCAGGGCAAGATGGCCCTGGAGATGGTACCTAAAGTTAGATCGGCATTGCAAACAAAATTGTAACGACTGTGGATTGCTTCTGATGGAAAGATTTGAATATATGGGAACCCATTTTTCCCTTCAGTATTTATTAAGTGCTTCCCAAGGGTTTAGGCCTGTTTTGAGAAGAGATTAAGTGTTTGTGAGGGTATGCATATGTGTGTATGCACACACATGTGTTGGTATAGAGTGGGAAAAGTGTAGTGAAGGAGAAACACCTGATCTAAGGCTTTAACTCACAGTCTAGTGAGTTCATCAAGTTAATAGCTGGATACCATGCTATATGGTCAAGACAATATAAGAATGTGGATCAACAGGAGATGAAGCAGCCAGGAAAAGCCTTGTTGAAAGTCAAGGTTCAGACTGGTCTATTAGAAATTCAGTTAGTGTAGGTGAGATGATAACCTGACACGACTAAACATGCAAGATTTATCTCCATTTACAAGTTGAGAGCTGACACATTTCTTCGCACCAATAGTGAGTAATCAGAGGTGCTGTTATAAAGTGTTTTCTCTGCCTTGAGGCAATTACAATGTAAGGCCATTTCTCACTACCATTTTAATGTATAATTCTTCCTGTTTCCCTCCTATTCTCTGATATCAATCCCACTACCTGTCTTCTGGTTTTCCTTGATTCATGTAAATAAATTACCATTTCAAGCCCCAATTTGTTGCAAGTTTTTTAAGAGGTCTAAGAAAAATATATACCCCTTACCTATTCCATCATTATTTTCCATAATGGATTACCTTATTTCATGTAAGCTCACTGTGAAAGCTATGATCACAGGGAATGTGCTTATGAATATTTGCCCCACTTAAAGCTGAGAAGAGACCTCCAACACTTATTGGGAGACAGTTACCATCCACGTTCTCCACATCCATCATGCCAAAGAGCCCCACGTGCTCTTTTTGTGTTCTCCAGGGACAGTGAGCACTGGGAATTTAACTTGACAAATTTCAGCAGGTCAGGAGATGGAAGGAAGGAAAGAAGGAAGGGAGGGAGGGAGGGAGGGAAGGAGGGAGAGAAGGAGGAGAAAGGGAAGAAAGGACAAAAAACTAATGCTCAATCAGTTGTTATGATAACTGGTCTTCAAGATGATTCTGCAATAAACCACATCTCCCGGTTTGCATTTCCTTTTATATTCCCTTCTGTGTAATCAATACAATGTACAGGAATGATATTGTGTGACTTCTGAAGTCAGTTCATATGAAGCCTGAAGCTTCTGTTTTGGTCTCTAGGAACAATCACTCTAGAGATGTTCACATTAGACAAAGTTGGCTTGCATGTAAGCAGTTTGATTACCTTGAAACTACTGTGCTATGGGAAACTCAAACCATCAGGGGCAACCTGAAGTTGCAAAGTGGACAGAGATGCAATGGGATGCAGAGGCACCAGAGGTAAATGTGAAGAAGCCATCATGGAAGTGGACTTGCCAGTCCCAGCCAACCTAACCAATGCCTCCGATGTCAGAGACTAGCTAGCAGATAAAGTTGCCCTGAATTCCTGACCCACATAGAGTCATGAGCCAGAAAAGATCTCTGCACAAAGTCCATACATTTGGAGGAGTTTGTTATGCATGATAGATAACTAGAACGCACACTCTCATTCACTCTAGGAGTTACTTCAGATGGAAGGAACACACAGAATAGGGTCTGATTTTTGACATAAGAATAAATTGACATGCAAGTTCAATGACCTGAGAAGGGCCATGATATCCATATTTCTCCTAGTTGGGAAACTATCAATTCCAATAAGGAAATCAGAAAATCTAGATTAACAGCAGCAGAGGTAATTTGAAGGAGCATGATAGAAGGAAATGTGTATGGAGCACTGCCTAATTCCAGGTCACACACATTGGTCACATACATTCTCCTACTCAATCCTCATAGGACACCATTTTTAGAATGGTATTTTGTTGCTCACTTTATAAATCAGGAAAGTGAGCCAGACAGAGAGATGGGCTGCCAGATCACAGAGCTAGAATGAGTATGCTGGCCCTCACATGGGTTGGGAAGTAGCCCTCACAAGCTAGCAGCTAGGCATTATTCCAAGCTCTCCCTCAGGGTTGATTCTGAAATTAGAGCAAGTAACAGAGCTAGCAGCTTGTAGACAGAAACAGGATTACCTCCAGGGGAGCACTTAGGGAAGGGATAGAAAATCCAAGCCTCAGTTTTAACTCCCTGAGCTCCCTCTGAGGACATTTCTTTCCACAAATATTTATTGATTATCCCCTGTGCTAGGGCTCCAAGGATGAGTAAAAACTACCTTTGACTCAAAGAACTCACAGTGGAGAAAACATCCACACTAACATAGGTCTCCATCAGTGTTAGGAGTGCTGTGCAGAATAATGTCACAGGAGAAGCTGCCCTTGGCTTTACCTAAGGGGCTCCAGAAATTAATTCTAGAATATCAATAGATGCTGGCTGAGCTCAGCTTTGTGGAACTGGCCAGCCTGAAGGGACTTATGCTGTCCTCCTTGTGGGGAGACACTCCACCTTTGGCCTTCCTGCCGATCAATTCTAGAGCCCCTGCTAAACTTGCAGAAAGGTATGACTGCCCCTTTTCTTCCCTTAAATCTGTCAATGGTGTTTCTAGTACTTTGTTAAAATATTCCTGAGAAACCTGAGTAGAATGATAAATTGAGGGAGCTGAATTCTCCACGAGTTTTGAAAATAAAGCCAAAATGAAGATACCTCAAATACTGATGGAAAGTTTAATACTTCATTTTTCTCAAAGCATACTTCATACTCCACTGAACTAGTTCATAGGTCTGGCTAAAAAAAATATTACATTTTATGAGACTTTGCTGGATATTTTTGTTTACTCTAAATGCTCCTACATCTCAATATGAAACTTCATTTCTCATTCCTTTCCAGGGAACAGCTCTCATTGCGCTGATTCCAACATGGCTAAACCCAAACATACAGAAATAAAGGAGGAAAATGCTATATCTTCCAACCACAGTTTTCCTTTTCCCTTCCTAAGTCTCAGTCTCTCAGTGCCTCTCCCCAACCCCCTCTCTCTGCCTTCCTTTCCTGCTTTCTCTACTGTAATATCCTGGAGATACTAGAAACTTAACATCTCCAACTCCCCTTTCTCTTGTTCTTGATCCACCCTTTAAACACATTTATATGGAACGAGAAAGAAGGCTCCTTCAGAGACAGCTTCTGAAATCAAGTTGATTCCAATCTGTTTACTGGAGCTTCCCCAGCACACACAGCACGCACATACAAACACATGTATACAAACATTTGCATGCACATGGCAGTGTGTTCTTAATGTACTTGCTCTCTTCTCCCTCCACTCTGCCCTCCTAAATCCTTCTGTCTTTTCAAATCCACCTCATGTCTGAGCTCCTGAACACAAGTCTCTCCAATCTTTCAATGCCACAGAGATTTCTCCCTCTTTGGAGCTCTGACAGCATTTATTTCTGTACTATTGTGCCATGGAAATAGCCATTGCCTAGACTTCCTCTCAATAGTGCTTTTTTCCTAAGAAGATGGATGCTTCTCCAGAGCTAAAATGTCTCCTCTATTGGAAATTATGCCATTCCGCTGTTCAAGAATCCTGACTGGCTCCCTGTGGCCATAGCAGTGCTCCCTCAACTCTTCCAGTGAAGCACCCAACAGTGAAATAGAATGAATTCATGCTCTTCAGGATTCTGAGCTATAGACCATTGCCGCTCTCACAAAATTTGCTTAATAGCTCTTGATTTCATTTTTCTAAAATACAAGCAAATTTTATATTATAACTTCCAATCAAATTTTGAGTAAATCTGTAGAGATGAACTCAAATGTACATACATGAAAAAGTGGGAATAATTGAGATAATTTAGCCCACAACCTAATCTTTTCACAGAAGAGCAAGAGTGAAGAGAGGAAGTCCATCCTGTGAAGAGCTTTGTGAGGATCATGAAAGGCTACATCAGAGTCCTAAGTGATATTGTTCTATGGTTTCCTAGCACCTTCATAATGAAGTCCAAAGTCTCCAGCATGGTATTCAGTACAACCTTCAACTTGGTCACTCTCTGCTTCTCCAGTACCATCTTTCACGTTGCCTACTTTATCCTCATACATACGCTCCTCTAGCCACTAGGAACTGCATTCAGTGTGTTTCAAGAACAAAGATATTTACACTCCTTTATAATTTTCCCTCTGAATATCCTCCCATTTCAACCTTCAATACATATCTCTTAACCCCAAGCCACCTAGTGAACCTTTTCTCCAGGGAGGTGCTATGTGTTCACTACAAGCCAAGCATCATTCTGAGTGCTTTTACACCTTTTATTACAATGCTTCTTACATTATGTCACTCATTTGTTAAAAAATAAAAGAATTATTGATGCCTTTCACCCAGTAAGGAGGAGGTGGAGAGAAAATCTAATTCATCACTGTAATAATAACTTGTAGGTTTTGTTAGAATGGTTGGTATGCAAAAATATGTACAAATGAAAAAGTCAATTTTTCATAGAATGGGTAAGTCACTTGATGTTTTAAAGAAGTATTTTGTTGTGGGGGCAAGACTGCAGAGTTTTCATATACAGGCATTCATTATTCTAAGATGTATAATTCAAACTAGAACAACTGCTGCTAGTCCTGGGAAATATTCCAAATGGAAGCAGACCTCTGTCCCGAGGGTCTCCCACAGCTTGGGAACTGTCTCTTGTCCTCTCCCATCTTCTTCAGATTTTCTCCCACTAGGTGCTATAGAGAGAGAACATTGCATGGGATCCCAGACACCCAAGGAGCTTTCTGGCAAGTTCAATGGCTACATATACTTTAAAAGCAGTGCAAGAGCTTTCCAAAAGCCACATAAAGTACATCCAGGAGATGTAGTTTCTGAGGGAGAAAATGTTTTGCTGGTGTTAGAGTGATTATGGAAATCTTCTTGCAGGGGAGCAGAATCCTTCAGAGATGTGAACTGGTCTCAGAACTTTTCAAGGCTACTTTCGAAGCTTGTGTATCCTAACATTAAAAAAAAGACACTTGCCTTGATTTCCACTAAGTTGTCACTTAAATGCTATGGCTGGCAGTGGAACAGTTTTTAAGTATTGCTGGGCTCAAAAGAAATAGGATTTCCATGAGGAGACACTATCTCAACTTACGTCCTCTGCTCTCCCACTCCACAAAAAAGAAAGAGGATAGCATTCCTTGCAAATCCACCCGGTCCAGACACACATCTGATATGCAGATACACGTTTACAGTGAATCCTCCCAAAGGTCTATGCTCATTTTATCACTGAAGACCCTCTAGCCAAGCCCACTGAAGCAACTCTCCCAAGGTCATACAGCAGGTAAGTAGCACACCTGGGCTTTAAAGCCAGATCTCCTGATTTCAAAGTATGTGTTCCTTCTACAACATCAGAAACTGCACTGACATAGCATTTTTCTGTGTTTTATTTTTATTAATGTTCAAACATCACAGGGCTTATAATTATACATATGTAAGTCTCATTGGAGACTTACAAAAGGTGACCAGAGGAGTCTAATCAAGGGGAACATTAAGTAAGACTGGCAACAGATGGCTGCATCCCAAGAATGGGAACTGTGATACATTACCCCATAACCATGGAAGGAATTGTAGATGGGAAACAAGCAAAAACAGGACTGGAGAAAAATAAGTGCCAGCCAGAGCACAAAAGCAGAGAGGGCAATGCAAGAAGGAGTTACAAAGGAACGGGAGCCACTAAACAGAGTGAAGGTACAAATTAGAATAGCCCAGGCACTGAGAATCACTTGATGTCAAGCCACTGACTAAACAGAGCATGAGTATAAATACAGGGTGGGGCAGAAGCAGGAAAATATATAATTAAGAACTAATAATACAGGAGTGAACTCTGTTTTGCATATTCACAACCTTAACCTACTCTGGCCCCACCTTGTGGGTGTGTGTATGTGTGTGTGTGTATGCCTTTTTTTTATTTCACTAAAACACTCACTGCTTTCTGTGCTTCAGTCACTATTTAAAATGCATACAATCATTTATTTAAATCCTTAACAACCTTTTGAGAAAAATAGTAGTGCTATCCCTATTTTATTAAGAAAAAGACACAGACAAGTTAAGAAACCTGTCCAAGTTTACAGAGAATAATAATAATAAAATTATTATTTTAATAATGATTAAATAATTAATCATTATTTTAATTTTACCTTAGAATATAGTGAGCCTTTCCAATTTGCAAACAAGCATTCTTTTCAGTTCCAAGAAAATTATGTATCTGATATATTTTTCATTATTATTTCTAATCTATTACTCTGTTTAGTTGCTTCTTTGGAACAACTATTTATCTAAGGTTACATTTTTACTTTCTGACTTGCATATCTACTATTTTTTATTCATGTTTTTATTTTATCTGTGCATTTGAAGAAAGTATTTCAAATTTATCCTTTACTTATTTTTGACATTCAACTTCTCTTTTCCTTTCCATTGCAGATTTTTGTTCCAGCATTTCATTTTTATTTTTTAAATTCTTTTATTTTAGTAGGTCCCTTTTTTATCTCTACCTTCATTTTAATTTGGTCTTTCCTTATGGCTCTGCCTATTCCTTAGACTGACAACAGGCCATCTTAAACTATTACATGCATCTAGGAGGGGGTTTCTAAAACTGTTTTATACTTTCTGTAGTAAGAATTGCATATTCAGGTATCTCTTCTCCTAGGTATTTTAAATAACTCCCCTTTCTTGGAGGTTTGGAGGCACAATAGGTGGAATAGCCTCCCAGCCACCACTCTCCCATAAATACACTCACACACCACACTCACACACTCACATGCAGTCTACTGGGTTCTGGCAAATTCCAGCCAAATATAGATCTGGAGTGAACACTGATGTGCGAGTCTTGAGTCCAAATTTCAAGGCCTAACACAGTTTAGTGTAGCTCAGGCTGGTCCAACATGAGATGTTCTTGATGTCAGTTTCCCTGACACACTACAGAGTTAGAACAGGCTGTAGCTTTTCTTTGAAGAAGTATAGTACAGCTGACCCTTAAACAATGTGGGAGTTAGGGGAGTCAACCTCCAGTGCAGCAGAAAACCAGCTTGTAACTATTGACTCCCAAAAAAAGTATGTAACTACTAATAGGCAGTTATTGACCAAAAGCCTTATTGATAACATAAACAGACAACACATATTTTGTACATTGTATGCATATTAAATGCTGCATTTTTTACAATAAAGTGAGCAACAGAAAATAAAATGTCAATAAAATCATAGGAAGAGAAAATATGTTTATTGTATTTATGAAAAAAAAAACCCACGTGTAAATGGACCCAATGCAATTCAAACCCATGTTGTTTAAGGACCAACTTTACATAAATTGCTACTCATTATGTAATACAAGCAATTGTACAACAGAAATATTACAGGAAAGAGAAATATGCTTCCAAAAAAACAAACCTGGTAGCATTGGATGCACATGGTGTGCCTTGGGACAGAAGATTCAAAAATTCCTTCCAATTATTTCCTAATTAGAAAACCCAATAAAACCACAACCCATCAGACCAGTGATTGAGCAACTAGATCCATTCTGCCTTCCATAGTTCATAAGGGTTTAAGGCCAGAGGATTACGTACTGCATTTCTCCCTTCAAAGAGGAGGTTGATCCTGTTACTGCAGCAGATGGTACTATGCTCAACATCAGAGCAGTCCTCAGAGTGAGAGAATTCATGCTGGCTCGTTCATTACATAAATATCTGTCCCATTTCTGCTTTTGGCCAATCAGAGATATGAGAAGTTTAGATTTTAACAATGAATCTTGTTGAAGGATACATATAAAAAGGTATGCTAATAGCAAACCAGCAGGCTAGTCAGGTATTGACCTAGTAATAGAGAAAATGGTGAAGAAGGCCCTTTGGTCCTTCCCAACAGGTAGGAGATGTCTAAGAAGAGGACATTATTGATCATACTGTGAACGCTGTTCTCCAACTGATCTTTGTCCTGTTGGAACAATGGTCTTTATAGTATAGAAATTCTTGGAGTGGCATCTCAAAAACAAAACCAATTTGGATGAAAGAATACAAAAAAAGGTCCAGATGGCTTTTCTGTGCTCACTGTTGTAATGAGGACGGCCGTCCACAGCAGTCAGAGTGCATCTGTTCACCATTTTATTCAATTACTTAATTAGAGTAATGTTCTCTCTTTAATTGTCACTATTTTAATAAAACAGAAAATCAAAGTGAAGTTGCTCTTTGCTATTTTCTGGTAAGTAGAGTGTAAGTGAGCAAAAGAAAAGTGTGACCCAGTACTACTCTGAGTCCCAAATACATGTCCATGTCCCTCTTCCCATGAACTTAATTCTCCCATTAGGTGCATAAAGCTTCTCTTTGAGCAGAAAAAAAAAAATTGAGGGCCACACTTCTAATGTTATACCTTCCAGTAGTTCTAGCTCTGTGTCGTCGACCGAAGAAAGTTGGCAAGAAGGAACAACATGACTAATCACATTGTTATTTCTTTAACTCAGATAAATCTGTCTCACATGCTTTGGAAGAGTTGTACACTTGGTAAAACAGAACAGAAATGAACAAGCCTCACAATGGAAATCCCCTGGTAAATGACAAATATCTAGAAAACCACTGTCTACTTCTTGAAAGTTATGGTACTTTTCAGAAACCATTCTGCATCTCCATACTTAAATGAATTTATAAGGTTCTGATATCTTCTCTAAAAAATTAACAGTGATTCTTAGCAGAGAGGTGAGCCTAGTAAAAAGGCAGGAGCCCTCTGAAGGAAAAAGGAAAAAAGTTTGCTACAACTTTCATCTACCATGGATAGGTTATGAACCCAGAATCCTGTAGACCTATAGACTCATTGGGCTGAAAGAGATCCCAAAGTCCATTTAGCTCACATTAAAACACCCTCTGATTCGTTGTAAGAATATCAATCCCTTAACCTTATCCCACAGAGTTAAATTCAAACCTTTTGAAAAGGAATTGTATATCAGTATTTTTAAGCACCCAAGAGATTTGAATTTGCAGCCAGAGCTAAAAACCATTTACCTCTTGCTTTACGAAGCAGGAGAGGAGTTGGGGAGAATTCGAATCACTCAAGTGGAGAAAGACCATCACAGTGGATCCAGATGGCATATATGGGTTTAGTGAGCATCTGAAATCCCTCCCTATCCAAGATGACTGTGAGCTACACATATTAAAATGACCAAACACTAAACAGTTGAAAACAAGAGAACTTAGTGTTATTTAGAAGCATGTGGAAGGCAGTTAAAAGCCCTCTATCTTTCAGTTAGGAGCTGTTGATGGGAAAGTTGCTCCCAACACCCAAAGCGACAGAGCCAAAGTGCCAGAAGATGTGTGTGCCTTTGTAAGAATTAACAATTGCAATTTAGTCAAAGTCTAAACAAAAATACTAAATTTTACTTCAGTTGTTTTTATTCTGAACCCTTTCTCTGATTTGTATAATTTTTAAATTATAACCATCTGGAATTAATGAGTAATTAATTCTTTGATTTCAAGAGGTTATTTCTCTTAGCGCCAGAGAAGCTAAAGGAGACTGGGGGTGGGGGATATTCAGGGCCATTAGGGGTGGAGAGAGGAAAGAACATGAAGATATTTTTTTCTTTTACTGAATCCAAGACGAAAGAGGCACAATTTCGATGTTAAAATTTTGCTCTGTGCCCCTAGGCACACACTGTAGAAATAGTGTCTCCCCTAGATCAACTGCAAATTCATTAATTGCCCTGGTAAACATTTATAGATTTGCTAATACAGTGCTACTCCCTGGAGGCTTTAGGAAGCTAACTGGGAAGAGATCATGGAGCCCAGCATCAGGAATTCTGACCCAGGCTGCTGCTGCCACCTGTAAACCTCCACCTACTGGGCCCTAAGGAGGCCCTACAAAGTGGAGCTCTGCCATCTGGCCAGTAAAACAAAAGGAAATTCATGTTTCAATTTGACCACTTAGTCTTCTGCATAGTGTTACCTTCTGTTTGGACAAAATGTGATTGAAATGTGCTTGGTTTTGATGACTAATTGACTTGGGGTTTAGGTTTTAGATCTAATAATGCCATATAAAGTCTGAAGGAAACTCTCCTCTATAATTCATAGCAGATTTCATGGAAATTTAGTCCAGGTATAGAGTTTACAAATACAAGATTGATCTTATGAGAACTACATTATTCATGTCTATCTGCTACTTGATATAAACTTGTTTTATACTGGGAATAGCAATGCATCCAGTAAATATTCTTTTAAGCATGGCTTAAACTGAAGTGATGTTCTTCCTCCTGGGTGACTTATATAAGATAGTGCAGCTGCCCTGACCAGACCAAGGTCTGTTATGGCCAATGTCTCCTCTGGCTAAAACTGCCCAACCCACAACACTTTGCTCAGAGACATAGTGCTGGACCAGGTCTCGTGCAGAGCTGGTGACTCACTGAAACAGCACTGGCTCCTGATCCAAAGGCTGGACTCTCATGACCAGCCAACAAATCATGAGAGGGCCTATCACCAAAGGTGCTGCCAAGTAGAAGTGATAGATGTTGACCAATCAGAGTGGCAACCAACTACCTTGGGGCTAGCAACTCCAAAGGGAATTAGCCAAACAGGGACAAGTTGAGAGTGGAACAATCCTTTGCAAAAAAAGCTAAGATCCCACAAAAAGAGAGATCATGTGGGTCCCAGAGCTTCTTTGGAGCCTGAATATCTTCCCAGTCCCAGAACCCTACTAGCAGAGTTCCACTAGAAACCCACCTTTCCTCTGTATGGCCTAAGAAACTCTATTTCTTGACATTATAGTTCTCCTGCAATGGAATGAATGGAATGGATTGACAAATATTATTTCTGGTGATAAGGACTATGAGGGAATTTAACCGTAAACATTCTATGTTATTTATGTATTGCTAAATGTTATAATTATGAATTACTTTTAGAAGCAGAAAAATCTTCTTAATATCAATCTTAAATCAATAAACAATAAAATATATAACTCTGAAAATCTACCTTCCCAATAGCAAGATAAAGATGACTATTAATACCACTATTTTTTCAAATAACAAGATATAATAACTATTATTGGTGATGATTTGATTGATTGACTATCTGAAAAACCAAAAAGAATCAGCTAAAAGACTATAATTTTTTAACTAATTACATGGTGAGTTACAAAAAATGTTCAGAAATCAGGAATTTCTTATCTATTTATAGCAGAGAAAATATAACAAAACAGAAACTAAAAAATACTTTAGATTAGCTCAGTAAGAAATGTACACAACCTATATGAAGGAAACCACATACTTCTTGTAGGATAATAAAGAAATAGAGAATAAAAATTATTTTCCTAGGTAAGATGACAATATCTTAAAGATGTTGATTATAGACAAATGAATCTGCAAAGGTATGTAATTTTATTAAAGTGTACTTGCTTACTTTTTAATTTAAAAACAATTTTAAAAAGTGACTGCATAAGAATAAAATACTTTTAAAATCATAATAATAAAATACACAATAATAATATTATGTATTAAGTAGTAAATTTATTTTATAATTATAGATTTAAAGAGCTGCACTGACATTTGATATCTGAGAAATAAGAGGAAGAAACATCATCCCTCAAAACACATAAGAATAAATCATATGATAAAGATGATTATTTCAAATTAGAGAGAAAAGGAAGAATTATTCAAGTATTTTGGACTCAGATACCAGTTATAAAAGTAAAGTTAAATCCCTTCCTCTTACTTCACTCCTCAAAACAAATCTGATATGGATTTAAAACCACAGTCCAGTGCAAATCCAGTGACCACAGTCCTGGGGATGCTGTGGTTCTAACCTAAACATGAAGATCAAATGCACGACAAAAGTGATACACCCAGACATTAGGGGGAAACCATCATTTCAACTGTCCCCAGTAGTATGGAGTATTAAAAAGGGCTAGATTTTTAAGTCAGATGATTTCAACTGAAATCCTGGCTTTGCCACTTTCTAGCCAATCACTCAATCTCTCGCCAGGCTTCAGTTTCCATTTAAGTAAAGTAGAATACATAGAATGAATAACATGTACTACATTAGATATGAGAATAAAATGAAATAATCTATGCAAGTACTTTGCTTGCACTTCAATATTAGAGTAATGTTCTACTTACCCATCTGTATTAGTCAGTTCAGCTGCCAGAACAAAATTGCATGGGCTTGGGTGGTTTAAACAACAAAAACTTATTTCTCACATTTCCAGAGGCTGGAAAGTCCAAGTTCAAGATACCAGACAATTTGGTTCCTGACAATAGCTCTTTTCCTGACTTGCAGAAGGCTGCCTTCTCACTATCTTTACTTCATGGGGAGAAAGAGACAACAAGCTCCTACTATCTCTTCTAACTAGGACGCTAATCCCATTCTAAGGAACCCACTTTCATGATATCATTTAACTCTGCTTACCTCCACAGTCCCCATCTCCAGATATCATCATATTGGGGATTAGGACATCAGCATATGAATTGGGGAGACGAAACATTAAGTTCATAACACTTTTTCACCCTGTTCTTTCTCTAAATACTAGCAGGACGGACGAGAAACCCTAATTACTATGTTGCTAAGCTATGATTTTCCCCTCTAAAACTTTAGATAGTTGAGAACATTCATCAAAACATTCACTGATTTATTTAGCAGATATTTAATAAGATAAATATTAAATATATCCTATAAACACTTATAGGATAAGTGTAAACACTTACTATTTCCCAGATATTATACTAGGCACTGGAGTTATATACAGATTAATTAATCAGAAATTATTCTAGCTTTCAAGAGATCCATAATCTAATAATCACCTACAGGTTATGTTTCATTTCTTCCTTGAAAACCATTTCCCTCCCTTGTACAGCATTCTTAATGTTGAGAGTTTTCATATTTTTTGGCCATTTTCTTTTTGGAAAACACCACAGGTAGGCTTGCAGCAATTATTATCACCATTGGACAAACATATGAGGAAATGGGTGCTTAGAATTTAAGGACATGAAATAATATTTGTATATGTACAGCACTATGGGAAGAAATAAAATGAAGGACAGTTCTTTCTAAAGTTCATCTGTTTGAGCCTTGGCTGGTGTGGCTCAGTGGGTTGAGCACCAGCCTGCAAACCAAAAGGTCACAGGTTGGATTCCCAGACAGGGCATGTGCCTGGGTTGCTGGCCAGGTCGCCAGTTGGGGGCATGTGAGAGGCAACGAGTCGATGTATCTCTCACACATTGATGTTTATCTTCCTCTTTTTTCCCTTCCTACCCCTCTCACTAAAAGTAAATAAAATCTTTTAAAAAATAATAAAGTTCATATGTTTGAATGCCTGCTTCCTCACCAGATTGCATTATTTAAGGGGGCAGGCTTCTTTGGACTCTTCACAAAATTAAGGAATTTTTTTCTTAAAATGATTTCTCCATTTAATCTACACAACACTTTCCTGAGCAAGGAACAACTCTCTTCTTAAGTAGTTTCATAAAACTGAAATGAAAAAAGAGGTCATAACATCAATTTCAAAGGACTTAACTTGAAAAACAATATTTTATCAGTGTCTGGCCATGCCACCAGCCATTCCATTTCAAAGGAAAGGTTTTCATTCACATTGTTTATGATGCAGCACACAAGAAAGTGGAAACTCTAGGCAATAATTACTGAAGTAATTATGGCTGTCTCAGATAAACCGAAGTTCAAATCATCATGTGTAATGTAAAAGGTGTTACACACCTGTAGTTTTGCACGTGTGTTTAATGTCCTTATGATTTCTCATAAAAGTGATACTATCTCATGGAAAAACATTCAAACACCAAGAAAAATTTAAGTTGCAAAAAGCAAGTCTTTCTCCATCGCTCCACAGCTCTACCTCAAGTCCTACTCCTACTGCCCAGAAGAAGCCACCCTTGTCACTTAGAAACCTAACATCAAAATCAGGCAACACATGTCAATAAATACTCTTCTTAAAATACATAAATGGGATTCTCATGTAAGCAATATTTTGTGCCCTGCATGTATCGGTAACAATATACTCTGGACAGCCTTCCAGAACAGCACATGTAGCTGTATCTCATTCTGTTTAACTACAGCTCATTTCCATATGAGTCAAAAATGGGACTCATTTTTCCTGCTTCTTGGTAACCACTGCTGTTTGTACTATACCAGGTAACTCTCTAAAATTTTCCTTTAGAAATTAAAAAAGTTAAGTTGGAAAAGGTCATATTATCAACTTTAACAACTTAACTTTAAGAACAGTAATTTATCACTGTCCAGCCATGCCAGGAATCATTCTTTTTCAAAGGGAAGCTTTTCCTTCAGGTTGTTTATGATGCAGCACACAAGCAACAGAATAATCCCAAGCAATATCTCTTTCACACACACACACACACACACACACACACACACAGCACAAATAAAAAGACTGGAACCATTTACTTGCTGTATCAATGCAATGCAAGCTTCAGTAACTTTTCCTCAGGACTTGCAACCTAAGATAGCTACCCTCAAGCTCACAACAATAAAAATAAAAAGAACAAGAGAAAAACACTTTAGGTTGCCTCACATCAGAGACAGAAAGATTAAACAATCTGCTAGTTTTAATTCTGAGCTGTTGTTTTGACAAACATAGACTTTAAAAAACTATTTCTCAACATTCAAGGGTGGTCAGAGATAATGGAGTAACTAACATCCTTTTCCTGAACTCAGCGAGGATCTTAAAATGCTACCTTGTTCAATGCAAAGAGTAGAGTTGCAGTTAAAATGAGACCAAAAAGACACACAGAATTCCAGAATGCTCAGAAACATGCAACTCAGTAGGTTTTCTAGAAAAGAACCCTCATTTAGGTAAAAAGATTAAAACTCTTATTTAGCAAATACTGGCTTTTCTAGGAGTACAAAATCCTAAGTAATCATTTCCCTTAAATGGGTGTCCTGTTGCTGTGTAATCAATGGTAATGGATGGATTC
This sequence comes from Tonatia bakeri, assembly GCA_004024845.1. NCBI lineage: Eukaryota > Metazoa > Chordata > Mammalia > Chiroptera > Phyllostomidae > Tonatia > Tonatia bakeri. The sequence continues at coordinate 39,065 of PVIA01002114.1, read as the reverse complement.
CATGAACTGGAGTATTTTTGTAAGCCTTTTCAAAGCAGGAGAACAGCACTGTCCTTTGCAGCCTCTCAGAGGAGGGCAGAGATGGAGAAGATGCCCACATTCCTGTCTCCAGGCTCTAACGGCCAGCAAAGCTCATTAGCTAGTTATCTACCTGCGCAGAGCCACATTCATCATGAAATGCCATTCTACCTCACCCAGAGGGAGACGTTCTGGGAAAGAAAAATCAGCCGAGAAAGCCAGACATTGAAACTTGTGAAAGCAATGGAACTAAAAAGAAAAAAAATTACTGGTTTAATTTATTTAGATGTCACATTTTTATTAACTGCCTTTGCTGTACCAGGTACTGCCTGTACTAAGAATCTGGGTATAATAAAATTCAATCTCAACATACAAAAAAACCCCAGTTTAGAGTGAGAGATAGCAATGCAAAGAACCACTCAGTGTTTTAAGGGTCATGATGAAGATAAGCCACGGAGATATGGGAGGACAGAAGAGGAACCCCTAATTCTAAATGCCACGTAGAATAAGCATACAGAGAAACTATTTTTTAAGTACTTACTGGGAAACTGATCACGGTGGTTGGGAAATATGTGACTAAAAGTCATAACTGAGGAGAGACTTACTTTCATTGCATATATGCATTTTTCAGCCTTTGGAATGTGCACCCTTTGCATGCATCCCCTGTTCACAAATTAAATAATTAACTTAAAGTCAAGTTATAGGTAAAAGTGATTAAAGAAATTAATCCTTATCCAAAGTAAAAAGCAATAACTATCTCATATCTGCTTATTCAGTCAAGAAAAATAAGAATGCATTAGTACCTATAAATAAATAATGCATCTGAATTTCATGAGATTGTTTGAAATTCAAAAACTTGCACTTTATAACAAGTTCTTGGGTTTTCGTGCAATCAAATCATGGACTTAAAATACTATGCTAGCAATAATGTAACTTGGTAGAACCACTTCATAGACCAGTTTGACTGTATCGAGTAAAGTGAAGATATGCATCACTGTGACTCATTTCCAAGCCTGAGCAGATACTCTTGATGGATCTCAGCCTTTGATGTATATCAGAATCATGTGCAGGGCCAGCCAAACCCCAGATTGCCAGGCTCCACCTCCAAAGTTTCTGAATAAGTAGCTCTGGGATGTGACTGGAATGCCCAGGTGATGAGGCTACAGATGCAGAAGCCATACTTTGAAAACCACTGGTTCAGAGAAGCCCATGCATCTGTGCACCAGCGGCTCATAAACAAGGGTGCTCATAGCGGTATTTTTCAAAAAACACCAAGCTAGAGACAAATTCCTATCAATAGAAGAAAGCTTAAGTTGTGCTGAGACCATACAATGGATTACCATACAGCAACGAAAATAAACTGTAGCTAGCTGCCTGCAGTACTATGAATGACTCACAAACACAATATAGAGCAAAAAATGTGACACAAAGAACACACACAGTATGTATTCATGTGTATAATGCCCCAAAATAGGAAAAATGACACTATATTATTTGCATAAGGAAACATAGCAAAAATATAAAGCTAAGCAAGCAAACGATTATCATGTACATCAGAATGCTGGTTACTTCCAGGGCAGAATGTGTGGCTGTGATTAGAAATGGACACACGGCCCTGGCTGGTTTGGCTCAGTGGATTGAGCACTAGACTGTGAAGCAAAGGGTTGCCTGTTCGATTCCCAGTCAGGGCACATGCCTGGGTTGTGGGCCAGGTCCCCAGTGGTGGGGAGTGGTGTGCGAGAGGCAACCACACATTGACGTTTCTCTCCCTCTCTTTCTCTCTCCCTCCCCCTCTCTCTAAAAAAAAAAAAAAAGAAAAAAAAGAAATGGACACACAGAGGGCTATTAGGGTTCTGGCAATGCACAATTTCTTAACTTGGGTGGTAATTATGCCAGTACTGGGTCGATAATTATTTGTTAAATTGTGCATATGTGTTTAAGGCATTTTTATGAATGTTATGTTTAACAATAGAAAGGGAAAATATATTAAAAGAAGAGAGATCATTAAAAATATGGGTGAGGCAGTAAAAGCTTCATAGAGGTGCTGAAGCATAAGCTCCAATAAAGGAAGTTTAAATCTTTTCAATGTAAAAAACTCCCATATTTGGATACTTGAAAAAAAAAGTTGTTAAAATAAAGAATTTTTTAAATGTGTTATTCTGTTTATAAGGTAACTTTTAAAATTATCAATTTTATAAAATTTAATGAAAGTTTTCATAAATAACAATTTCATCTCACCGCCAACTCAATAGAAATAGATTTTTAATAATGTATTTTATTACTGCTTTTAGGATAAACACAAGTTTAAATGATTGTTATTAAATATAAGCCCAGAATTAGGCAATTTTCTGTGCTGGATAGGTCCTACGTACCAAATTGCCAATGAAGAAACCATTTCTGGGATTGAGTCTTTTCAGCAAATCATTACAAATCAACCATTTTGTGATCCTGTACATCTTCCTCTTCTTCCCCAGAAATTAGATAAGAATTTTCATCTCAACACAGAATTTCCACTTTACTCCAAAGAGGTAAAAGGTTTTTTAAACTATCTACCTTTTTAGCCAAAGTTTTTGGATGAGCCAAAGTTTTTGGATGAGTCAAAGCATATTTGTTCTACAGGGTGGGGACAAAACCTGGTGTAGAGTTGTGAGTATGCAAATCACAGAATTCATTCTTATCATTTATTAATTATTGTATTATATTCATACAAACAACTGTAAACCTACTTTTGCTGCACTCTGTACTTGTTTCATTTTGCTGCATCATTCCTATTTGCTCCATTGGGACACCATTCTGAATTAGAGATTACTTTTCCTTTTGACTCATGTGTCTATAGAGTGTCTTGATTGTTTCTAAAGTTAATAATTACCTCATTATTCTAAAGCCTGAGAAGATGAACTACATAGTCCTTGTCCCCTTCTCCAGGCTGCACTTTCTTTAGATTCAATATCATAGGTATCATGATATCATACATTCAATATCATGACCAGGAAACTGTTCCCAAAAATTCAGGGACCAATACATCTTCCATTCATAAGTGGAGTTCCCACAAACGCACTATTAAATCCCTCACTTTGGATGGAAGAGTAAGGATGATGGCCAGTCATACATCTAATTGAATGTAGAAAGGCATTTGAAATGCATTAAGGGAAATACCATTTTTGGTGGCCAATTCCAAGGTATCATGATACCTTTTGAAATCTCCTCCCTCTCACTCCTCTGATTTTCAGTTTCTTACTTTACTCTTGATGCTTCTCCCAAATAACAAGTACTTCATGTGTATGACAAGGTCTGTTGGGAAAAAGTCCAACCATTATTAACATAATGAGAATGGTTTGCATGACATCAATGTAACCTGGAAGCCAAGGAGAGTAGACTGGAATATGCATGCATGAACAATGACAACTTCACTGTACTAGTCAGTGGGGGCAATGGACACCACTGAGTAGATACCACGTGTACTGTGTGGCCACTGCATTCAAAATGACTGAGAGAGTAGAGCAATGAATCTGCATCAAAGTTTGCATTAAGCTTGAACATTTCTCCATGGAAACTATTCAGATGATTCAGAAGGCCACAGCTATGGGCAATGGTGATTGGCAGCTTCATCAGGACAACATACCGGCTCATGCATCATGTCTCATGCAGAGTGTTTTGGTAAAACATCAAGTCACACAGCTGACTTAGCCCCCCTACGGCACAGATTTGGCACCCTGTAACTTCTGGCTTTTCCCAAAACTAAAATCACCTTTGAAAGGGAAGAGATATCAGATGAAAAGATGCTCAACACCACTAGCCATCAGAGAGATGCAGATTAAAACCACACTGAGATATTGCTTCACACCAGTCAGAATGGTCATCATTGATAAATCAATAAAAAACAAGTGCTGGAGAGGATGTGGAGAAAAGAGGACCCTACTGCAATGTTGGTGGGAATGCAGACTGGGGCAGCCACTGTGGAAAACAGTGTGGAATTTCCTCAAAATACTAAAAATGGAACTGCCTTATGACCCAGCAATTCCACTGCTGGAAATATACCCTAACAATCCCTAACCACCAATTCAAAAGTACATATGTACCCCTACGTTCATAGCAGTGGTACTTACAATAGCCAAGTGTTGGAAACAGCCTAAGTGCCCATCAGTAAATGAGTGGATCAAAAAATTGGTACATTTACACAATGGAATACTACACAGAAGAAACAAAAGAAGGAACTCCTTTTGTGACAGCACCGATGGAACTGGAGACTATTACCATAAGTGAAATAAGCCAGCAAAAGGCAAAGACCATATGATCTCACCTACAAGTAGAACCTAATGAACAAAACAAACAAATGAGCAAAATAGAACCAGAGGCATAGAAACAAGGAATAGACTGACAGAGACCAGAGGGGAGAGCGGAAGGGGATAAAGGTGGAAAGGAGGGAAAGGGACTAGTCAAGGAACACGTATAAATGACCCATGGACATGGACAACAGGGTGGGGATTGACTGTGGGAGGAAAGGGTGGGCTGGGCAGAGAAGTGCAAAGGGGAAAAATTGGGATAACAGTAATAGAATAAAAATAGTATATATGTTTTAAAAAGGGAAGAGATTTCAGATGGTCCATGAGATTCAGGAAAATACAATGGGGCAGCTGATGGCAAGTGGGAGAACTGTGTGAGGTTTCAAGGTGCCTACTTTGAAGAGAACTGAGGTATCATTGTCCTGTGTACAATGTTTCTTGTATCTTCTATCTTCCTCAATAAATGTATCTATTTTTCATATTGCATGGCTGGATACTTTCTGGAAAGACCTCTTTATCCCTTCTCACCCAGAAAGCCTCTCTTACACTAGTCAATATACTGACTCCTCTAAGATGCTCTCCTACACTGTGATTTGGCTCTCATCTTTCCAGACAGATCTGTATCTCCTTTCTCTGTGTTCCCACAGCACCTCATAATTAGTTTATATTGCAATACCTCCACAATGTATCGTAATTACTTATGTATCTGTGGCTCCCACTACTCATTGAAGGAGTGGCCATGCTATATTCACTCTGAATCTATACCTAAAAGAATAACCAAACCCAGATAAACATAGTATTGAACTGAACTCTGTCCTCAACTTTTCCACCATCTTAAAATGATCTTCTTCTTTTGACAAAAGTAAATGCTTTTATTAGACCTACTATGTATTAAGTATATTGCCAGAAATCTGGGGAATGCCCTCTTGGGGATTTACAATCAAATTGCCACTAAAAAAAAAATAAAATGCAAAGCATGAAAAGTCTTATAAATGCTGAAATAGAATAATGAACAAAACATCTCAAGAATGCAGAAGAAAGAAAAATCTCTCCAATTAATGAGAAGAGGAAGATGGTCTCCAGGCAGAAAGTGGTATACAAATGACATTACAACCTCTAATCCTCAATTTATTCAGATTTTACTTGCTTGGAATTATTTTCTATTTCTCACCTCATACAGTAAGTTGAAAACTTCCAAACATCCCATTTTTGTTAATGGCCTCTAAATCTAGTGTCTCCTTTGTAATTGCCCTCCTATTATCTCATCCATTACTTCTGACGTGAAGTGAACAACTGCAATAACCTTTTAGCTAATCTCTTTCTTCCTCCTTTCTCTGCTCTATCAATATATCTTATACACTCTTTCAGAATTAATCTCCATGAGGAACTCTAATCCTATCACTTTTCTGCATAAAAGCCTTTAATGATGCTCATTAACAAATTAATTTCCAGTTCCTCAGATCCAAGGCACAGCACAATGTGGCTAAAACCAACAACTTTAGCTTTATCTCCAACCACCCCTCACTCGACCCTGTATTTTGACTACATTTGACTGTTCAACATTTCCTAAGAGACTGCATCTTTCTGCCTCATGCTTCATTCCTCTTCCTCTACCTGCCATGGCTTCCCTGCCCATCTCCACCAGTCAAAATCCCAGCCAACTTGCAGCAATGGCCCAAAATGTCTATAGTATCATTCTTTAGATTCTGTGTGGTCTTTACTATCTCTTTGAAAGCAGACTCACAGAAGTAGGTAGGGCCTCTCAGACTCTACAACATATACCCCCTTCTCCAATCCAACTCTCCATTATGCCTGGAATTGATTCACTAGAAATGAAATATTTATTTAAAAGCAAAGAAGTATCTCATTTCTCTCAAGAACCCCTGCAGCAGCTGGCAGAAAGACTGGCCCTAACAGTCTTCCATTCAATATCTGAAAGGGATACTATCTCAGAAACATACCCTCATAGTCAGATGAAAGCATGAAAAATTAAAATAAGCCGTTAGTGTTTTAGGGAAGAAATGTAGGTATCCCTGGGGTTTAGGATTTGGTTTTATTGTTGCCCCATGGTGTCCTATGCCAAACTGGCCATGGAAAGCATCTGTTTAGGAAAAGTGCATGGACTAACAGCAAGTCTTTAAGGACAAATTAGGTTGGCAGAAAGGAATTCTCTTTGACTCTTGGAATGTTCTAAAAATCAGAGTCCAGTCAAGATTAAATGTTGACCTGAGAGGCAGCAGCCAAGAACAGGATGCTGAGTGGGGAAAAATGGGGACTAAGGACCATGGGCCTTGGCGTTTCTGTTATTAAAGGTGGTAAGTCAAGATGGCTCCACCACGGTTAACCACATCTTGCCAGACACAAGACATCAGAAACAAACTAAGAAATGTGAAAACCTTGGACCCTCCTCAAACCTATATTTTAAAGACATTTGATCAGTATATTCCCAGTGGGATTAAGGCAGCAAGTAATTTTCTACTAATAAAAACTATGTCCATGTCCATAATAGATTTACTTACTCATCCATTTTGAAGATCTGAAGAAGTGTCAACTTCTGAAAAAAAGAACAGTCAAAATAGTTCTCCACTTTCTTTATGTCCTTGTAATTTCCTAAACCAGACATACGCTGAGGGGCAATTCAAGATTGGGAATTTGGATAACATAATAAATCTTTCATCCCTAATAAATAGAAACCTTTAAGACCTGCATTATTTAGCTTCAAGTCTCAGCTGACTTCAGGGTGACGGAAATTTCAACACCCACGGCAAGTGCAAATGCCACATTGCAGAACAATCTCTTCTCCCTCCGACAGTGATATACATTTTCCGAATAGTATTTTCAGTGTCAGTGGAAGTGGAAATACATTTAGTCCTTTTATTTTGATGATATTTAGTACAGTGTCTTTTGCACACTAGTGCTCCAGAAAACTGCCCAGCCGGCCTTCCCTGTTAATGGGGCTCCCAAGCAGGTATGAGTTGCATTGTATGTTGGCATTGAACTCTGTCTCATCTTCTTAGTCATTTTTCTGTCTCCCTATAAAGTGAAGATTTTGTCCTATTAAAGCAATTTCATTCATCAATAGACAGCCAGGTATTGGGAGATCTTACCTTGCCTGTGCTCATTCCATTGATAAACAAGGCTACAGTAAGCCTGATATAACTGATAAACCTTTTTTATACCCATACATCTATTCACATATGTACATTACTGATCAAATAAAACCACTGTTGTGAGAGAAAGAATAGAAGTTACTTGCCAGGAGTTTTTGTTCTAGATATTAGATGTTCTAGGAAGTATCATTATAAGTTACTGAATATCACGAATGTGTAAGCCAAATCTATCATAACCCTCTCACTATACAGATTTTTTAAAAATCAAGTTCCAGAAGGAAGAAGGCACAGTTATCAGAACACACCATGAACTACGAGTAGAGCTGATCTCAGGGCCTCAGAGGTCCGTGTTTTTCTATCAGCATTGACTTGGTCAAAGAATCCATAGGTAGACCAAGAAACTGTCTTCATGGAATAAATTAAGGGGCCTATCAAAGGTCATCCCCAGACTGACACCTAAAAAGTCCCTATCAAATTTCTGAATGAGAAAAGGCCACATGTTGATGGCCCTATATGTATATGAGTGTATACATCCTAGATCCTTATTTGAAATTAAACTTTGAAAATAGCCAAAGAGTGAACTATGAGGAGCCTTGGAGGTTGAAGCTGGTGTGAACACCACTGGAGCCATAAGAAGGTCAGAAAGAAAAAAAAAAGTTGGCAAACACTAGAAATGGGCTTCACTTAACCCAAAATTGAGGATGGAGAAGGCAGCTCTGTATGTACATGTAAGTCCCAACTGGAGAAATGCAGTCAAAGGAGCCTGTAACAGGTTTGGAAAGAGAAAGGATTATTAAAAATGATATGAATTAATAAAATTTTACAAATTGCATGGTTCAAGAAAGTTCTAGAACAGCAGCTTCTGTGGCAATATCAGTGAACACTAGCCGGCTGTTAGCCTAAAGAGTGAAATAGGACTACAGGACAAAAAAGGGAAAGAGAGGGAAAACATAAGACCAACAGAAATAAACATTAATATCCATGGTTGAAAAAAAGATGTTGACAGTGGCTCTCTCAGTCTCTCCTGGCCACTCCACTATTCTACCCTCGTGCTGAACTTTCCCACCTGAACTTATTCCATTTCTACCCCCCCAACCCCGCCAGCGCTGCGGCAGCACTCTTGCCTCCAGCAGCGTCTGTTGCAGCCTAAAAACAATGTCAGAAGAGTTGTAGGGCCTTTGTATTCTTGTGACTTATTCATTGCTTGTCCCTCCTCTTAAATTCACCCAAGCTAACTCTTACTTATCTCTCAAAGACCAGAACAGTTGTTATCTCATTAGGAAGCTTTCTCTGATTCCCCAGTCTGGCTTAGAAACCCCTCTGCTGTGCTCATACAGTACCTAGATTTCCTTACACTTACAACCATACCCAACATACTACAGTACAAACCCTGGTTCACTCCCCATTATATTGCAAACTATTAGAGGGCAGGAACTGTCTTCTTTTCCTTGGTATCCCCCACATTTAGCACAGGGCATGGCACATAGTAAAGACTCACTAGATGTTTCCCAAAAGAAAGAATATTCCTAAATGTCAGGCTTAATGATATAATTTATCTGTAAATTCTCCATGACCTACAATATAATGTCCAAATTCTTTTACCTACTTTGGTATTCAAGGTTCTCCATAGTAGGAATTCAGTCTGTCTTTCCTCAACCATCTGACATTGATAAGCAGATGTTTTCATGCTAAGTGAACTTCAAGTAAATTGTCTGAATATTCAAACCAACCAATGGGAATCATCACCCCAAGGCAATTCCACCACGGATGAGCCAGAATGATGTAATGATTGTCCACCAAACAAGCCCAAAACAAGCCAACGCACAAGGTGTGACCTTCAAACACATGGGAAACAGGGTCATAACACTTCAGGAAATCAAAATGGCCCTTTCACAGCAATGCACCTTAGTCATTTGCCAGCAACTGATCACTTGCACAGAGCCCAGTAGGCATCCAGATAATCCAAGGTGGACTAAGTGTCCTATGTGAATTTCAGCAGAATGTCTGAAAAACTCCGATGGTAAGAGAAATTCTCTGTCACCACCACCCCACACATATCTTATCATTGTGTTATCTTGTAACATATGGTTCTATGCTAGCACTGAGGGATTAAATTTTATTTTAGTAATATAGAGAAAGTTCATCTGCCTGGTCCCAGGGAATAGTTAGTTATAAGTGGAGATTAGGCATGGATATAGTTTTTCAGCAGTACAATTTAAAGCCTCCCAAATGAAAAACAGGGGCCAAGAAAGGTTCCAAATGATCAGCCAGGGTGCTATAAACATAGACATGTAATATGGCTACAGCAAGCAGAGAATCCATTCCCAGAGGCCTTACTCAGGAGAGGCTGAAACCTAGAGCTAAAAAGTGAACCCTGGACCTGTAATCCTCTTCATTCATGGTCTTGACCTTTGACAGATTGGAACACAAATGTGCTTATCTTTCCTGTATCACAGCCTCTGTGTTCACACCCAGAGACTTTGCACAGACTGTTGATTTATCTCACCTAGCCATTTAATCCACTATTCCTCATTTATAAAGATCCAGTTAAGGTGTCAACTCCTTTTTGAGTCTCTCCTTATTTCCCAATAATGCTTGATTGCTTTTACTTCTTAAAACCCTAACGAACATATGTTCAGCATTCATTCTATTCTGCCTGGTAGTACAGTCTGCTGTTCATATTCCTCCCTTCTGAACTGTGAGCTGGAGGGCAGAGAAAACTTCCATTCCATTCCTTTGTCCTACTGCTCTCTAGGGAATAAGGTTTTGCTAAGAGTAGGGAGTCTCTCTCCCCAACAGGCACATGTTTCCCTAGCCGGGAGCAATGCTCTGGTAATCCATTTCCTTGATAAATAATGTTTGTGAAGAAAATTAATAAAGAAGAAAACATTTCTCTGACTTACAGTCACGGTGACCACTCTCTTCCAAGAATCCTAGAAGTGTTAATGAGACAGATGCGATAGTAAATGGTAATTCCAAAGTTATCACAATCAATTCCTAGCTTCCATACAAGCCTCTTCTCAGTCATATCAGAGGGTCAGCCTGGGCATTGCCCCTCTATACAAAGATGAAAAACAGGGTCATTTTTCTGTACTTAGTTCAATTGAATTAAAGTGTTTGGGAAAACATCCAACCATTCCTAAAGAGAGACAGAAGGTGTATTGGCAGGAACATTGTGTCTGGAGATGATTTGGCTTTGCCATTTAATGACTTCTTAATTTGGTGTCCAAGTCTTTATGTTTATCTTTTGTAAGTTTCTTATGAGACCTTCATAATCTTTGGTCAGTAGAAAGTTGATGACTACTTCTAAGTGTCCTTTTTTAACTAATAAATATAATAAATACCATTGATTTTCTCTGTGTAAACACTAGCCCTCTTCTATAAGTTTTTATGTTTCATTATCCTTATTACTAATTTCTGAGTGGTATGTAATTTCACTTTAGATTTGTTATCTGTCCAAGTGTTATTTGGAAGAATTGGTTTGGTTTGGTATAGCTCATTATTCTTGGGGACAGGAAGCTTTGGTTAACTTTTGTTATTATTTCTAGTTTTCTTTCATGGCCAGAGGGTTGGACTTATGTAAGTTATGCACTTTGCCACTGGTGAGTTTTTGACTGTTAGAACTTTTTGTTATACAATATTTGGGGTAGAAGGGATTCACTTTCTCTCTTCCAGGTCTTTGAAATCTGTTTCTGAATTTAGTGAGTGAAATACAGTGACAAACGAGAAGATACCTCAAACATCTCTGAACGCCAAGTGACTTCGCTTGAGTCATTTTGCTTTGGTTTGTACTCTATGGATTTGCCAAAGTAGAGGCATTATTTCTACAGAATAAAATGACCAGACTCATAAAAACAGATGTCTGTCAACAAAAATTATTTAGCAATTAGCATGCAGAGGCTTTATAAATTTCTACTATTTAAAACTTTTAAACACCCTTACAAAAAAATGCCAACAATAACACATGTTGATTTGACTGTGACATATTCACATCCTTTTGTTTATGGAATACCAACACAATTCATTATTTTTTTCAGTATTGTTGCTTTCTTTCCCTTCCCTTTCCACTAGATTTACTTTCTCTCTTTAATAGCTTATTTGGCACTGGCACCCCACCCCGAAGCAGCAACTCTCCAAAGCCAGCAGCTTCCTACAGGCTTATCTGCCCACATATTTATGTGGGCCACCTTTCATCTGAGCAACCCAGGCTGTCTCAGAGACATTAACTCATGGCTGTTCTGGGACACAGTCAGTAAGTCATAATTACATCCACTCTGAATGGAGGACTGCTTAGAATACCGATGACTAATGGAAATTTACCCAAGAAACTGGATGAACTTGGACTGAAATTCAGAGTCTCTGACTCCACCAGCCTAGGCTCTTCACATTTAACAGATGTTATAATATTTTCTATTACGATGTGAAGTTATCTTTCCCTTTAAGTTTACAGTCCTGAATTTCGGAGTTGGTAAAAATCTTAACCCCTACCACTTCTTATACTAGACAACAAACAAATTAAAAAAAAAAAAACAACAGAGTCCCAGAAGAGGTAGAAGATGTGACCAAGTAGCAAGTGCTTAAAGCAGAATAAGACCAGAACCCTGGCCTCCTGACCCTAGTCTGAGATCTCTGCACTATTGCTTATAGATTTATGATTTGCTTCACACACTCACATTCTTGCTTTCTGTCTTTTCTTTAACCATTCCCCTCCTTTTTGTCTTCCTCCCCTCATTGTACACAAAAGTGAAACTGTTTTACACAAAAGTTTGTTTCTTTTATCTTGTACCTACAACACAAAACACAACATAAATTCAAACTAATTGTATGCCAAGTCCACCTTGGTTTACTGAAGAAATGTAGCAGAGTCTCTAAAGAAATTCAGTTTTGTTCTACTTACACTCAAAGGTAATTCAAAGTAAGCTATTAAAATGTTCCTTAAGAGATATATCCTTTGAAGTTAGTATTAGAAGTGACAACATTTTAATCATAAACCATGGGTATAACTAAAATGTTTGATCTTCTTTGACAATAATATCACTAACCACATGCATAGTAATCATGTATATCCATGCATCAGTTTAGAGTTGACAAAATACTTTCAGACCCATGAACCCCTTTGATTCTCAAACCCCCATATAGAGAGAAGAAAGGACATAATTAATGCCACTTTATCATACAAAAAAACTAAAGGTACATAAAGTTAAACCAGACAACCAAGATGGAAGGCAGGACTAAAAGCTGAGATATGCCACCTCCACACTCTCTTCCTTTTAACAAACAACCTTGTGCTTTTGTTCCAGCCCCTCTCACAGCCCACTGGGCACAGGTTTTCTGTCAAGCCTGTGCTCCTTCAAGTCAAGGGCTGGGTCATATTCTCCCCAAAACTCTGCACAAAGATTGTACTCAATAAATGTTCCTTGTACAGAATGTAACTGCATTGAATAATTGCATCAAATTGTATTGAAATCCCTATGACCATCCTTTGGGTTAATACTGCCTCATTTTCACAAAATTCCTGAATTAATGGGGTGGAGAAAATGAAGCCATTCCTGCAAGGCTAGCCTCCTTAGGAAAGAAGCCCTCTCCACTCTGGGTCTGCAGGATGCCTGGCAGGGCTCCAGCTTCCTTGCACCCTGAGTCCTCTCATTCTCTAATGCTTGGCTCAAGGCTCATCTCCTCCAGGAAACCCTCTCCACCTCCCCCTTCCTCTTCTTAACTCCTTTCTGGTCCATGTGCCCCATGCTGGGTACAGCTTTGATTAAAATTTACTTTACTTTTCTCCTCAAATGACAGCTGCAGGCATGAAGTTTTATATCTCTGCCCCTTCTCAGCATTTTCCAGAGCAGCATCATGCACAGAATAATTTCCCAATAAATACTGACTAGTAACTAATAAATACTGCAAGCATTAGGTTCTAGTTCAATCTTGGCCAGACACTGAAATGATTCTACTAGCCTTCCCCCAGCATCTTACATCTGCTTGGACAATTAAGGGTATATTCTCTGCTTGGTTAAATACACTACCAAATACAAAGGACCAAGGCTCCACCTCTGAGCTGGTGTCTATTGATGGGCTGTGAACAAGAAAAGATCCTGTCTCCTGCCACCCTGTGTAGTCAGTCCCCAAACCCCAGAAGTTTTAGTGGTTCTGCACCCAACACAGGGAGAGCCCCCAGTTCTTCTGCCTCAATGCACAGTGGTCTCTAAAATGCAAACATCCCCTGCATGGTACACCCACGTGAATGGCTAAGGGAATGACAAACTCACAGTACTCTCAAGTTCTTCAAATGCTTCTACTGCAATGCAGCACTCAGCTTGCTGACTCTCTAGGAAGTGATGGCTCAGCACTCAGCGGGGTGGAAGGACTGGCTGAGAGGCTGCAGGAAGGGCTAGTGCTGAGAATGCTGCAGCGGAGTCCTAAAGCTCACTGGCAGGCTGGGAATGATGCAGCCCTGACAGTGTTAATGAGAGAGGGACAAAGTAAGATGGGGTGGGGAGAGGAGAGAAAATAAGAGGGTGGGGAGAGACAGAAACAAAGGAGATGGTGGAGAGAGTGGAAAGAAAGAAGAGGGGAGGAGGAAAGACAGAGATGGAGACAGGCGGGGAGGAGAAAAATTAGAGAGAGTATATGAGAGAGAGACAGAGACGGAAGCAGAAGAGAGAAAAGAGGAAAGTCATGCTGAAGGTTCCAAGTCAGTTCTGTAACAGCTGCTGTTCATGAAATCTGGTTTGTTTGGTCACTCACAGAGAAAATGGCAATTGCACATCCCATGCTGCTGAGCTGTACCTGGGGCTCAAGAAAAATAAGCCGCAGAAAAACAGAGCTGCAGGAAGCCAGCTTAAAAACTAGCTCTAAAAACTCCCCTCTCCCCTTTTTCACTCTGCATCCGAAGTCATTTCCTGCTTCAGTATAACTTAATCTCCTTCTCCTTCTCAGAATAAAACTTATTTTCATAGAAGGGTGTCCATATTGTCAGTTAAAGTCTCAAGGGACCCACACTTTCCTTTCCCCACCCCACACTCTGAGAAGGATGATCATGTCAAGCCTAATCCCTTAGCACAGGACAGAAGTCTCTAGCCCATAAGAAAAGGTCTAGATACTCCCTCTGAGCCCTTTGGGTATGGCGCTACTTCCCCCGATGGGGCTCAGAAGACCCTTCCCCTCGGAACAGCATAGTTGCTGTCTATTTACCAGTTTTCTAGAATTTATTTCATCCAATAGTCATTTCTTGGCTATTTAATATTTTTTCTTTTTCTCCCCTCCCTTCTAGTTCTGAAGATATTTATTGGGCACATATTATCATTACAAACCCAGTTTCAGTACAGGGAGGTCAGAATGAGAGTCCCTCATAAACCAGAACTGAAATGACAGTTTGGGGGTGGGCTCAAGCTCTCCAGCATGGGAGCCCTTAAGTGACATCTCACAGCAGAACCCAAGTGCCAAAGGGCAGGACTCCAAGACATCTAATTGCAATTCTCTTGTTTTAAGTGGTCTAAGGCAACCACATCTCTCATTTTTAATTTATTTAAACAGCCCAGTACAACTTTGAGATGAACTGGATGTGGCCTACCCAGATGCCTGTATGAAGGGAAGTAGAGTAAGAAGTCAGCATAGAGCCAGGTCATGGCTGACACTCAGGCCATGTGGTTCCTAGAGAACAGTTAGAAATAAACTGAGAAGTGGGAGAATCTTCGCTCCAGGTTCATTGTGGTCATATCATACCATCTAAGACACTGACATTTGAGCTGGACCAGCAGCAAGGACAGCAGTTCACGAATTGGAAGAGGAAGAAATGAGGCAGAATGTTCTAGAAAGGGAACAAGGAACAAGGTGCTAAGCAGTCCATTGGTGGCTTGATTAGAAATCACTAAGGCACCTGTACTTTGCCTTTATAGCAAGTCTCATGGTTTATAATTATATATGGGATAGGCAAAAGTCAGTTTATAATTGTTGGTATGGAAAATAATAAAATAATTAGCCCTAGCTGGTGTAGCTCAGTGGATTGAGCACCAGCCTGCAAATCAAACAGTCTTCATTTGATTCCCACTCAGGGCACATGCCTGGGTTGCAGGCCAGGTCCCCAGTAGGGGGTGTGCAAGAGGCAACCACACATTGATGTTTCTCTCCCTTTCTTTATCCCTCCCTTTCCCTCTGTAAAAGAAATAAATGAAATCTTTAAAAACAGAAAACAATACAAACATTAACAAATAATACAAGAATAAACTGTGTTTCACATACTCACAATGGAAACCTACTTTTGCCCACCCCTGTATTTGTGAGATTTACTCTTGTTTGCCTCCCCTTCTTCTCTACTCCTTCCCAAACTTACCCCAGAAAGGCAGAAATTTCCCCTGTTCTGCTCATCACTGCATCCTCAACACCTACCACAGTCTTTAGTGCTTAATGGGGCTCACCAATATTTGACAATGAACAAGTGAATGAATGAGACACAAACTCAGACTAGCTCTATCAGAGCACTCAGTGTTGCATATTAATAAAGCATTGTTAATTTGTTTGCAACTGAGCTAAATTAGGCAGCAATTTGCATTAAAATTACCATGGACTGGGCATGCACACAGTATTAATTTTGTCAGATTTGAAAATAACTATTTTGTGAATTGATTTCCCCTCACCTAGACCTCTTTTTCCTACTTTAGGTCAAGACCCCTTTGGCATATATACATATATACATTCTTTTAAATCTTAGATACAAGACAGCTTCTTTAAAATGTATTGAAAAGTTCATTAATATGTACTGAATATAAAAGGAAGGGAAACACAGTAAAGATATTGAAACTCAGCCCCCACCTTAAATATGCAAAATTTCAGTAGGTTTGTGAATTTTCAAAGATCAAAGATTCAAGAACCAAAGGATGTTCTCAGGACATAGCCTGAGGATACACAAGAAAATTTTCTTCTCCACTTGCAATAAATCTGTATTAGAGTGAACTGGCCTGGGGAGAGGTGAGGAAGGAAAACAAGGCTGACTTCTGCTGACATGCCCACTAGGGATGTGCCTGTCCCTCTTCAGGTATGGATCAGGTTCCACCCTGGATGCTCCTTACCTGGATCTGGGCACTGAAAATCAAAAGGTTTGAACTAAGCTTCCTTGCCTTCTACACTCAGTCTATACAATGTGATATGGCAGCAGTTTCCCTACTGTAGATGTTACCAGCTCCCAGTGAAAAAATAAAACCTCATTCTGAGACCTCCACTCACTACTTAATGCCTTCTCTATCTCTGTATCTCTTAGTGGTGTAGGAATAATGTCACATATTATTCCTGTTTTTACCTTTTTGGTTCTACTTGACAATCTTAATAGCTCCTCCCAGCAAGACTGGCCATGTTAACTAACCAAAGCCTAGAGAAACCTAGTTATCCAAACTCTCCCAATTTTCACATGAGGAAGCTCAGACAAGCCTACAGAGGCTAATTGTCACACTACAGTTGCCAAAGGAGAATGAGAACATAGATCCCTTCCCTGAAGCCCTAATGCCCCTTCTTTTCTTCTATCCTACATTCTCTCCCTTCAGTAGCATCCTTGCATAACATTCCTTACATTTACCCTCTCTCAGTTCCCATTACCATCCTCCCACTTTTAGTTCACGTCCTTTCCTGAATTCTCAGTTCTTTGCTCACATCATCCCCACCACTCCCACCAGCAAGCTCTTCTCCATGCTGTATAAAAGTTATTATTATTGAAGAGCCAGTTCAAGTCCTTTCCCTTCCATAAACCCCTCCCACCACACTCAGGTCCAGAGAGTCCTTTCTGTCTCTAGGACCTACAGTCAGAATGCTTCTTCAATACTTTGCATGTACTTTCTCCATTTCTTATACTGTTATTCTTTGTTAGGGGAAATGCTTCTTCCCCACTCACTGAGAATTTTACCCTCCCAAAACAGGACCTTAACTATTGACATTTTTCATCCCTAATTCACTCATTGCAAAGTAAAGTAAAAAAAAAATAAACTCATAATTTTGGACTCAGCTCCTCTCTTTTTCTTGGAAGTAAGCTTTTCCATAAACAGTGGTTACTCTGTCCCGTAGAGAATGAGGCACTTCCTGGCTAAGAGAGTGAATCCGTCTAATTCTGGACTTTAGTGTTGGGCTGCCCACAGGGATCTACACTGAATGGTATGTACTTCAGTTTAGTCTTTATCTACTAGAAATAAAGGTAAGTTATCACCCTGTATGTATATATTTGGCTTATTTCTCAAATGGTCCAGAACTCAGGGGAAGGGGAGGGAATCCCCCCGGATGTCTCCACATTCAATATGGACATTTAAATCTTAGTTTATTATTTAATCACTGATTTGTGTGTTTTGTCTGTCTGTCTCTAATGTGAGTTCCTCAAGGGCAGGAACAGTGAAGTATAATTTTTAATATCCCCCAGAGCACTTGTTCACAGCTTCACATATAGCAGGTGCTCAAACCATTTCTATTCAATGAAATATTTGTTCAAAACCTCTGATAGGTTCTAGCAATCAAGTAATTTCCTGTAAAGTGTTTTCATCATAATTCTACCACATATGAAGATCTGTAACCAAGGAAACATCTTCTCATTCTAGCTAAAACAGATACCGTCAGTTTTTAAAATCTTCATGTTAAGTCCTTGTGCTTCTTCTCCATCACTTCTCTGATTCTCTCTGTCTGGTAGAAATAAGGAAGAAAAAAAGCACTAATAAGGTCTTACAGAAAGAGATGGGGCAGGTAAGGTATTGTTCTATTCATATTTTCCCCCCCTTTTCTTTCATAATCACTAATAAAATATTCTTGCTTTTAGACATAATAATAGCTAAAGTTGGTAGAGATTAGATTATTTTTCTGCCAGAAGACCCAATGTCTATATCACAGTGATGAGATTTCCACAATCCTGTAGGCTCCCAGTTGCAGCATTTCCTATACTTTATCTCATGCTGCTCTGATATACTCCCTTATGACTGGTCTCTGATACCCTTGCATCTTTCTGTTCCCTTGGTCAAGAGTGATGCTTCTGTATCACACAGCCCTGAGTATGACCTACGGACTGTGATTTCTCTCTGTAACTCTCCTCCTAATAATTTCCTGCACTTTCCCACTACAACAATCTTGTTACTGATGTATTACCGCACTTCACCTAATTTTGCCCAGTTATTTTGGCCCATATGTTGGACCTTTGAGTAGTTTCTTCTAGAACTTTCCTTTGTAAACAGTTTAATTTCCCAGAGTCCCATCCAACCTGAAGCACTTCCTCTGATTCACCTTCTTTTTTAATAGCAACCAACCCATTGTCACCATAGAGCCTTAGTCTTCCAAATGCAGTTCACAATATGCAATGGGTAAGATCAGAGTGCAAAAAAGAAAAGGAATCTTGAGATATTCTAGTCTGATCCCACTCCTTCCTCCTCTTTTTTTATAGATCAGGATGGCAAGACACACAGAAGTTAAGTTATCAAAGTAAGCTAAAAGAAAATACAGGACTAAACCTCAAGTCTCCTGGCAACCAAATTTACACTAAAATATTTTTAAATGGAAAAATAACAAAACAACTGATATTGATTTATTATTCTTGTATAAAGGATAACTGCCAAAAATGACACAGATTTCTCACAAACCAATGTTTCAAATCCAAGGTATTTAGTAATTGAAGATTGGTTTTCAGCAGTGTTTGTGAAATGGATATTAAGCTATAACATACAACAATGCTGTATGTTCTACTATCCTATGAGACTGTTGGAAACCATCCTGTCTGGTTTCAAAAGCTGTAACCCCCGCCAAGGCTAAGGCTGAGGGAACAACCTTGGATCGTAAGCCAGCAAGGAGACAAAAGCTTATCTCCCTGGCAGGAGTGCTGCTTCTGCTCCTTTTACTTCACCCTGCATGGCTCCCAATGCTTGGTCGGTTAGCCAATGACAAGTAAGATTCCCCAAGGGGGGAACAACCTAAGACAAGCGCGATTATGTGGGAGGCCCCCAAGGGAGGACTTTGGGGGCTACAGCAAAAGGGGGTTATGGACCCTCGCCCCTGTCTTTGACAAAGTCTGAGTACTCATTCTGTCTGCAAGAAATCTCCTAATCTCCTGGCAGCCTTACTTCCCTTGTTCCACCTAAGCCTGAAACAATGACAGAGGGTGGTGCAGCCCCATGCTGGAAAGGGCAGGTTCTCCAGGCAATCAGGCCTAAGAAAGAATATGTAAAATCCTGTGAAACCTGCTTTGTTTAGAATGCTCTCAATTAAATGATAAGGGTCCAAACAAGAAGTAAGTTTGTTCCTCAAAGCTTTACTGCTCTTTCGCTATCTGACCCTGACTCAAAATAGGCCCTCGGAGTTCTTTGTTATCTATTGTTTGATCCTTACTCCCTGGCAATGACTAATGAGTTTTACCTGAATTCTTGTGTAAATGAACCCAATAAAAGGCCATTGAGGAACAGGCTCTTGGCCCTTCTCCTGTGAGAGATCGGCCACCTTTCCTCCCCAAGCAGATCATGTCTCGGTAGACTTATTCTCATCCATGGTGGCCAGGGGGGGCCCTGAGGACCGAGCCCCCCCCATCTGGTGCTCTCCCCTAGGGAGGGTGGCCAAGATGCTCTCCACTAGAGAGAGTGGCCGTTTCATACCTATTTCCCCATAGGACTTGGTTGTCCGTATGCTTTTTCTTGTGTTTCGACAAGCATTCGTGGCCGCGATGGATACCGCTTTCCCAGTATCCATCACATGAGACCAACAATTCAGTCTTCTAATAACAGATGGTTACAGTAAGAGAAACTCTAGAAGCCTCCAAGTTCTAATATTCCATTAGGAATATAATAGCAGTTACAGAGCTGAAAGCAAAAAGATTTCACCACAATATTAAAAGGAGAAATATTCCACAAAATAGCACCAAGTCAATTAATAAAAGGTATGACTGTAAAGAAAAAATACAAATCCTTAAACTTTAATAAAAATGTAATGGGTTCATAACAATAAAACCAATCCTGTCTCCATCATAACTAAATCACTGATACATAGAAAAGTCTATCACCATCCAAGTGCAAATTTCTAGAAATATTCTATATTGTGTGATGACAAATATAAGATTTATACCTTTACAACATGACATAAACAACCAAAAATATCCCTAATTTCAAAAATATATTTACATTAAGAATACTCCATATTTTTCCTGCTCACTTCCCACCTTCAAATCGCAAACTGCACAAATTACTTTCAATCACTTCACATCTATGTTTTCATCAATAAAGGATACTTGAAATATTTGTGTAGTTGCTGAAATTCTCTCCATAAATTTCACCTTGATAGATAATGTTTCAGTTCACAACCATAATCCTATGCTCTCTATGCAAGAGAAAAAGATGAGGGGAGAGAGGCATATATTATCCATGAATCTGGGCTCTCATATTCAAATAATTGTACTCGGCCTGCTAAAGGCAGCACTACTGGGGAGAGACTGGGAACTGATGTTTTGTTAGCACTGGGGGAACGCGTTGGCTATTTTGAGTCACTTGAAAAGAGTACAGCAATCTGTCAGGTTATTGCTCATAATGCAAAGGCTCCCTGCATAATAACAAAGGAGCTTGGCACACAAGTCACCCCAACTTTAAAACAATGAGAAGTTGTCTCTCACTTGATGCACTCACAGAAGAGGATAAAGGTTAGCCAGGATTCTACTGAAAGTGCATTTTTAAAGTGGACTCTACTTAAAATGTCCTGCATTTGCATTCGGGTTGTACGATTTTGATCTCACCAGTTACTGCTTCCTCAATGGCTATAGATGGAATGATAATAATGCCTGACACTTGGCTGAGTCCTTTGAATTACATGGATATATTTAATCCTCATCTAATCCTCAGGTGAGAGAACAAAGTCACAGGGAAGCTAAGACACTTGCCTAAGATAAGTGTCAGAATCTAAATTCCAACTCAGGAAGCCTCATTCCAGACCTCTTACTTTTAGCACACACTGCAATGAAAGTGAATCCTTTAGGGAAAGAAATAAAATGCTGCCAGGAAAAAGGGCATTTCAGAAAACCCTCTCAGACTTTTGTATTTCTCCTGAAAAAAATCAAATAGCACAAGGCAGAAACAATTTTATATATTATTAATGAGTTGTTGTATAGTGCAACACTTTCAAGAAATGTTAAGTAGAAATAATTTTAAATTAATTATAATAATAGGTCAAAAGGAAATAATACCCACCAAGATTCTACCAAGAGCCCTGACTGGTGCAGCTCAGTAGGTTGGGCATCCTTCCATGAAGGGAAATTTCCCCGGTTCAATTCCTGGTCAGAGCACATGCCTGGGTTTCAAATTTGGTCCCTGATTGGGGCACATACAAGAAACAACCAATCAAAGTTACTCTCTCTCATTGATGTTTTTCTCCCTTCCTTCCCTCCTCTCTAAAGATAAATAAATAATTATTTTTAAAAAAGATTCTACCAAGAACTTTCAGCCAAGATAGAGGCATAGGTAGATACACTCTACCTCCTCGCACAACTGAAAGAATGACCACAACAAATAAGATAAACTGGGAGGAACAACTGGAGAGCGAGACAAACTGCTGAACCCAGGATTCTAGTGTGGTGAAATAAAGCCTCAAAACCTCTAACTGAAAAAACCTGTGGGGGTTGTGGCAGTGAGAGAAACTCCCAGCCTTACAGGAGAGTTCACTGAAGAGACCCACAGGGTCCTAGAATGTACACAAAATGACCCACCTGGGAATCAGCACCAGAAGGGTCCAATTTGCTTGGGAGTAGCAGAGGAAGTGATTGAAAGCTGGCAGAGAGCTGAGTGAGTGACATTGTTCCCTCCCAGCCCCTTCTCCCACATACAGAGCCACAATGCAGTAACTTGGGTTGCTCCACCCTGGTGAATACCAAAGGCTCCAGGACCCTTTATTATGTAACAGGTGCACCAAGACAAAAAAAAATGGCCCAAATGAAAGAACAGATCAAAGCTCCAGTAAAAATACAAGTAAGCAACAAAGAGCTAGCCAACCTATCAGATACACAGTTCAAAACACTGGTAATCAGGATGCTCACAGAATTGGCTGAGTATGGTCGTCAAATAGAGAAAAAAGTGAAGGCTATGAAAAGTGAAATAAAGGAAAATGTACAGCAAACCAACAGTGATGGGAAGGAAACTGGGACTCAAGTCAACAGTTTGGAGCAGAAGGAAGAAATAAACATTCAATCAGAACAGAATGAAGAAACAAGAATTCAAAAAATGAGGAGGGGCTGAGAAACCTCCAGGACAACTTTAAACGTTCCAACATCTGGATCATAGGGGTGTCAGAAGGAAAAGAGGAAGAGCAAGAAGTTGAAAACTTATTTGAACAAATAATGAAGGAGAACTTCTCCAATATGGCAAAGGAAATAGACCTCCAGGATGTCCAGGAAGCTCAGAGTCCCAAGGAAGTTGGACCTAAGGAAGCACACAACAAGGTACATCATGATTACATTAACCAAGATTAAAGATAAGGAGAGAATCTTCAAAGTAGCAAGAGAAAAGGAGACAGCCATCTACAAAGGCTTTCCCATAAGGCTATCAGCTGATTTCTCAAAAGAAACCTTCCAAGCAAGAAGGGCTGGAAAAAAGTATTCAAAGTCATGAAAGCAAGGACCTACATACAAGATGACTCTATCCAGCAAAGATATCATTTAGAATGGAAGGGCAGATAAAGTGCTTCCCAGATAAGGTCAAGTTAAAGGAGTTCCTCATCACCAAGCCCTTATTATATGAAATGTTAAAGGGACTCATCTAAGAAAAAGAAGATCAAAAATATGAACAGTAAAATGATAACAAACTCACAACTATCAACAACCCAACCTGAAAACAAAAATAAACTAAGCAAAAGACCAGAACAGGAACAGAATCACAGAAATGGAGGTCACATGTAGGTTATCATAGGGGCAGGCAGAGAATGGGGGAAAGGGTACAGGGAATAAGATGCATAAATGGTAGGTACAAAATACACAGGGGGAGGGTAAGAATAGTATGGGAAATGGAGAAGCCAAAGAACTTATATATATGACCCATGGACTTGAACTAAGGGGGGCAGGAATGTGGGTGGGAAGGGATGTGCAGGGCAGAGGGGAATAAAGGGGGGAAATGGGACAACTGTAATAGCATAATCAATAAAATATATTTTTAAAAATAAAATATGGTCCACTAGAAAAAAAGAAGATTTTATCAAGAATACGGAAGACTCCTGATTTCTTTTCCCTTAGTCTCTTTAGGCTCTGCAAAACCTTCATTCACCTTGCCTCTAGCAGTATTACTATGAAGTAATTTCATTACATCAGTGTCTCTATTATAGTATCAATATAAGATGAGCTTAGAAATAAAACAATCAGCAAGTTGTTTAAGAAAAAGTGTGGTGTTTAATGGACATCATTAGGTAAAAAAGCAAGATACTCCCCGTATGGATATTCTATTTGGATCATTTTATGTAATAATTTACAAAGCGGACAGCTCTAGACAGGGCCCAATGCAACAAAAAACATTCAAGCTAGTCCTCACTTCTGTGCAGATGGTTCTAATGTATGTCCTTATAATTTAGCACATTGATTGAAGCAGAGACCCCTTCAGTTTTGGAGAATAACCAAATATCCTCCAACAAGTAAGCAATCTTTGTTTGAAAATAAATAGTTTCCAACTCACCACTAAGCTTTGAAGAAGACCAAACTCCCCAACCATGGGAAAATGTGCCCTCCACATCTGTGAATTTGTGAGCATTTCAGCAGGACTTTAGATCACCACAGGGCATGAAATTGACACTAAGATCAGGGGGACTACCATTGCTCACAACCAAATTACACAAACAACAAGGACATCCATTAAATAACTTGTTCACTAGATTCCTATTCATTTCCTAGGCTTATGTTTTACGTTTGATGCCAATTTGTTGCGCTGATAGGAAAGCATGACTTACTGTTCAGCATTCTGTACACACAGTGTACAGACTGTACTCAGTGTTCAAATACATAACACTATAGAGCTCCTCTCCAACCCAAGCTTCCTGTCCTGCAAGTGTGTCTTCTTTGCAGCTTCAATGTCTCTGTGAAGCCAGCATTGTCTGCTCACTGGAGGTGAGAATGTTTTTTAAATGCACACTTTCTTTTTTGCAATTAAACTAAAACCAAAGCCCCATTTCATATCATTATAAAAAGTCCTGTGAAGCACTATTATATATGATGCTGCAGAGGCAGGAACTAATGGCAATTGCTGCTTAATGGCATCGAGTTCAGTTCTATTGCAAAAGACACCCTCCAGACATTATATCCTCAGCAAGGGGGAATATTGAACCTGGCACCATAGATGGATAAATAATGTAGTAAAACAAAATTGTTAAATGGCAAAAGCAGCATCTTAGTAATCTGTGTTTAACCATTTGTTTATTGGTTTGTTTTCTAATCTTGGGATGCTTTAATTGCATAATGCTACCTAACACAAAGACAGAAATGTGATGGACTGCATAGCCTGAATATTCCTGGTGATGTTATTATTGGCATTACTAATTGCATATAGCATGATGATGAAAAATACAGGATGTACAAGCCTAGGTGTGACTCCTGGAAACATCCTGGCTGTGTGATGCTGAGAAAGTTACTTAATCTCTGTGAGCTTCAGGGTTGGTTTGTGTTTCAAATGAAATTATGTACCTAAACACCTGCCACAGCACTGACACCAACTAAACTTTCAACAAGTACCTGCTGTTAGTGTCCTCTGTATTCACTCTGCAGGCAAAGCTGCCCCTGGAAGTGCCCTAAAATAATTGAGTTTCATCTGGGAACATGGAAGAGGCTCAGCATGATGGGAAGGAGTAAGATACCATGCAGGTGCTGCATTCTTCCTTGCTTATTCCGCTACACAGATCAGAAGAGCTCTGTTGTAGCTGGTGGTCAATCCCACATAACAGAAAGATGAAACTATGCTTAGGAGGTTTGCAGCCTTCCAGGAAGAGGGACATGGGAGCTGCTGAAGTTCAGCTGCCTAACCAAAAAGCATGCCAGCTGGTGGGAAAGGAGGAAGTCAGGGAAGTCAAAGAACAGTACATCCTGTGAAAATCTAATGTGCATGCACAGCCACAGTCGAGAAGAGTTTCCAGCCTCTGCTGTGTTCGTTTAATCATCGGGGTTGACAGTGAAAACCTTTGCTCCCGTGGGATATATAAAAAGGTCCAGGTAATGAATGTTCTACCACAGCTGTGTAATGACTTTTTGTCTGGAGGCAACAGTTAAAAATCAAAGTCTATACGAGAACCAGTCTATTTCCAGGGATACAACTGGATGAGTTCCAAAAGCCTCCAAGTATTTTTGGGGGGTTAAAAATAGAATCAGAGGTATTTTTCATCAGCTCAGGTGAAGACAGATTCACACACTGTTTTGTGCTTCGTCCCTTTTGTGGAAGCAGGCTATGTGCTTCCTCCTTAAGCCTGTGGTGACCGATGTCAACAGCATCTTTCCCTTTCCAGGTAAAATAATAATCAGTAACACTGACTGAGCACATATGATGCCTCAGGCACATGAGTCTTTAGAGAAACAGGTCAGAATTTGTACTTGAGTGAGCCCAGTCAAGATACAATGAGCTCCCCCGGAGTCTCTGTGGGAACTGTTTTTTCCTGTCACTTATTGGTGCGTGTGAATGTCCTTCAGGTTCTCAGGGTCAGATGCAGACAAGAAGGGTTCTGCTGCTCCATCATCGCACATGTCTCCATTTATTTATATTCTTTCATATTACTCTTTTCTTAAGGAAGTTTTTTTCTCTGATACCTAGCTCACAGACATCCATCGAGCCCATTGCAATCACTACCTTGATTTTCCACTCTTTGGTCAGTGCGGTGTTAGTGTCAGCCAGTTATGTGCATTTTAAAACTCCTGAGGGAATTGTTATTTCACCCTGTGGTCTTGCTGCTCCTCACAGTAATGACAGTTGACTTAAGTCCTCGTTATGATTAATGACAACTTGATAGCAGTTTTACATAGCACATTTCATCTCCAGATAACAAAATTCTCTAAAAATTCTCAGTCCCTCCCAGCAGGACTGAACAATTTAAGAAGTCAGAGAGATTGTTACATGCCCAATAAATAGTAATGAAAAAATAGAAATTAAGTTCCTCTGGGTTTAAGCCACTGTGTCTATTTATGGAGACAGGAGGCCTTCCCATGAAGGAAGAGACATGAAAGCAATATGTGTAGATGCTCATAGGTGGGAAAAATTGCATTGTTTTTGGTTTGCAACCCAGCCACTGTACAGAAGGGCAGAGAGTTAGGGCAGAAGGAAGAGGCAGACCATCCAAATTGGCAAGTGTAGGATTTAATATGAGACTTTTCTTTGGCAGCCGCAAAACAAGTGAGTCTCTGCACTACCTGCCAGAATCTCAAAATTTTTGTAGATGTCTTGATGGGGTCCAGTCACACACTCAGTCCAGATGGTCTCAACAACACATTGCTCTCTCAAGGTTGCATCCTTGAAACCCGCTTCCACTGTAGAAATGGGGGTGGAGTATATATTCCAAGGATAAAGAGCAGGCGAGGAACCTCTGATTTCCCAGGCCCAGCACACAGGTCAACTAGTGGTTGCATTGTCTCCTTGACTTCTTCCAACAAGTGTGCCTCTTTTCTTTGGTGTCTCTGTTTGTGGCTTTGAAATAGATGCTTAGTCAAGTGGGACTACTAGTATTCCAGTTATTGATCAAACATCTTTTAAAAAGCTTAGGGTTGTAGTTTATTGATAAGCAGGCAGTTTTGTCATCCTTGTTTCAATATCAACAATAATCAGGGAAAAAATATTATCGTGTGTGTTTGAACTGGCCAGAAAGTTCAAGACCTGTATTACAGGCCCATTGAAATCACAATGACACTAAACTTTTCTTTCTCAACTCCCACACCAGCTTATTCTCCACATTGGAGAGGAAGCCCTTGAGGACTATTTAGGACAACTTCTGACTCAGCCATTTTTGCAGAGGGAGGGCGAAGAGCTCAGGGAGAAAAGCTCTGAACTTGGGGAGAAAAACAGACCTCAAACCCTGGCTTAGACCTGGTTTCCTGTGTGACAGGTTCTTTAATCTTCTAATAAGCTATCTCCTGGCAGTACAATGAAAATTCTGTTCCAAAAAAATTAAGGAATATATAAAAACAAAAAAGATCAAGTTACCTCAAAGTTAATTTAACCAGAAAACCAAATTTCTGAAATATAAGATATCTAAACACATATATAGATTCATAGATAAATCTAGAACTAGATATATACATATGTGTATATTATAAATTTGGTTCTTTATGTTTTATTGGTAGAGAAAGACAATTAAGTGACAATATTGAATGGAATAAAATAAAATTGGTAAATAAAAATTATACATTTAAGGGAAGGAGAAAGGAAGGAAGAAAGGAAGGGAGGGAGGGAAGTTAGTTCTATTCAAGCTTAGCTCCTAAGGGCTCTTATGCATGTTAGCTCACCAGGATGAGGATATTTCAAGCTTTTCCAAGGAAAATGATAGTAACCAGAAACAATTTAAAATATTTTATGAAAATCTGTGAATATGTTTTATTGAGCACATAGTATGTACAAATCACTGGGTACTAAGAAAATAAAAATGTTAAACACAGTTTCTGTCAATCTGCATTTCACAGGCTTGCCTTAGGTAACAGAGTATACCATTAAAAAATTAACTAAAATGAACCTAAGCTGTAGAGCATATGAATTGTGATGTAAATGCTAATGGATATATATGTGAAAGAATGAACATAGAAGGTATAGAAGGGTTTACAAAATTAAAGATGAAAGAGAAGGAAAAGGGGAAAACCAAGATGAGATGGATACTTAAGCAATGCTGAGGTGCTAGGAAAACATCATGCTCCCTAAGGATAGCTGTTGACCATTTTACTGGAGATAAAGATGGTCTGCACAAGAAATTGCAATAACTAAAATAGAAAAGAGAAATGGAAGACTTAGAATGTCAGGTTGTGATTCAGGCTCTATTGCACATTCACAAACACAACACAATGACAAGAAGTAAGGGAAGAAGAAACCTCTCATTTGTGTTATAAATAAGTAAGTAACCTAGGCAATACACTTATCAGTAAATATTCAAATCTAATGAACAAAGTGTTGAAACTATAAAACAGTCCTGAAGGGCGTAAAAGTAGACTTGTGCAAATGGAAAGACATGTGCCTCTGAATAGGAAGACCCAATGTAAAAGAAGAGATGAATTCTTACTAGATTAAATTATAAATGCAATGTGATCTCAATTTATAAAATACCCCTTTTTATGAAGCTAGATGAGTTTATTACAGAGTTTATTACTAAAAATAGTAATATGGAATAATATCTAAGGTTTCTCTGAAAAAGAAGGGAAATTAGAGGAGGTAAGGGGTGGATGCCTCTACCATATAGAAAACATAAACCCTCTAAGAGTTAAGCAATCTGGCATTATGACATGTATTGACAGACATATTGATAAAATGGCATTGAGTTTCTTAAAATAGGACAAGTTGCATAGGGATATTTAATATTTAATAAGCAAATCAGTGGAGAAAAATGCTTATAAGTGATTTTGGAATAAATGGATAACCATAACATTTTGAAAAAAAAAGATTAAACTGGACTGTTTCTCACACACCACAACTCAGGAAAATTGCCAGTGGGTAAGACTTTTAAATGTAATAATTGAAAACATACAAATATTAGGAGAATAAGCATGGGTAAATTGTCTATAATTTGGAAAAGGACAAACTTAAATAAGAGGCAATAAATAAAGATTAATAAACTTAATAAATAAATATTTTAAATGCTTTGTCAAAAATAAATTATAAGCCAACTAAAAAGACAAATGACAAACAGAAAAACATTTCCAACATTAATGCTGGCAAGGATTGGTATCTCTAAAACAGACAATAAATAGATAATTATCTAATACACACAAGAAAAACTCCAATAACCCTATTGAAAAATGAAAAAGAGATGTGAATATTGATTTCACAGAAAAATAAAAATGAAAATATGTTCAACATCATTCATAATAAGAGAACAGAAGGTGAAAACTTCAGATATCATTTTCACCTATCAGACTGTCAAAAGTTCAAAAATGTTATGATATGTTCTTATTGGTAAGCCTTTGGGGAAAGTTTCATACCTTGCTGAGATGCCGAATGGTACAACTGCTGGAGAAAAGAATTAAGCAGTACCTAGAAAAATTACATATTTTTACCATTTGAATCAGCAATCTCACATCAAAGATTATTATGCAATTATACATTGACAATCCCCTTTCCCCCATAAAGGCATATGCATGAGGCTATTCATTATGTCATTCTTTTAAATTTTTATTTTTTTTATTGTTTATGCTATTACAGTTCCCACTTTTTCTCCCTTTTCCCACCTTCTCCCAGCCCCACCCTCTCCCTTCCCTAAGTCAATCTTCATATTGTCATCCATAGGTTATGCATAAATGTTCTTTGGTTAATCCCTTCACGATCTTTCATTCCAACCCCCCACCTCCCCTCCAGCAGCTGTCAGTCTGTTCCATGTGTCTGTGCTCTGTTTCTATTCTGTTCATTAGTTCATCGTGTTTGTTTGATTCCTCCTGTGAGATCATGTGGTATTTGTCTCTTCACTGGCTGACTTAATTCACTTATGTCATTGTTTTTAATAGCCAAGGAATGGAAACAACTCAAATGTCTATTCAATAGGAGAGAAGATAAATTAACTGTAGTACATTTACACACTGGAGTAGAAAAAAAGGTCATCTCTAGAACTATTATGCTATGTTACTGACAGAGAGATCTGATCAGATCACTGGGGAGGAGAAGGGAGAGGGCCTAGGAGGAGGTTGCCTGAGGCAATGGTAAACAGTCTAGGACGGGATTGGCCGAGAAGCTGAATGTCTCCGGAGTGCATGGAATTGTGGGCTGGATGATTTAAAATAAAAAGAAAAGGACAGATACAGGTTCTCGGGCTTTCTTGCTCAAAGGTGACTGGGTGATGGCGCTGCAGCTGCCTGTGTTTCCCAGAGGACAGAGTTTTGGATGGGAGGGAACTCGGCACAGGGGAACTCAGGAGTTAAAGATGATTTGATAGGCTTAAGTGACTAACACCTGTGGAAAGCTGTTATCCCAAAATTGTGTAGTTTTTTGAATAAACTCTCCTTTCCTTTATCACCAAACCTTTGCCTCTGGAATTTTGCGTAGAGGGTAGTGGTGGGCAGCAGGACCCAATTGCTATTTAGTTACATTATAGAATCATATAAATGTTTTACAAAACTGTAAAACAAACCTATTCAAAAAATTAATTATTAAGAGTTGGAAACAAAATGAAACAAATGAGCTTAACTGTGTATTGAGTTGTTTCACACAGACAAAAATTATTTAGAGTGATTTGAAAAGACAGTGACTTGACTATCCCCAGAAGGATATAGCCTAACAGCAAAGTGAACTGCAAAGAATCTTAATTTGTTTTTGGTGTTAACGTTGGTGGTGTTATTCTAAACTGTTGTATGTCTGCATAGGACAAAACAAGTGGGCAATAATGTCAGTGATGTTGGGAGTAGAATTTTTGCCATGTGAGAAGAGAGTCAGAGAAGTTAAGTAAAACACTATAATAATAAATTTCAGTTGAAGGTATCAATTAAATTTATGATGTCTTTTATTTAAAAGTATGCATTTCCCACTTTTGTCAACTAAAAAAAATCTAGAGATGATGGTGAATCCAGTAGCAATGGACAGATGCATTTCCTTATCTCTTTATAGCATTTCCCACCATAGCAAACTCTGGTACCTAGAAGAAACTGTTGATTCTAGATCTGGGCCAGTAAAGTACTACTACAGTTTTCATTTTTGAAAAATAAGTCATCAAAGTCCACTGGAGTTTTATCAAAAGGACTCAAAAGCCAACTTCAAAGGACCTGAAATAACTAAAGATAGAATAATGTGAACATTAAAATCAATAAATATCTTCATGAAATTTAAATCCATCATATGTGTTTTTTTTAATGATTCTAAAAATTTTAAACCAGCTCATTGCTCACCATCGAAGGTGCTAGATCAACCAAAATGTAATTCTAAAACTTATTAAATAAATGTAGAGAACTAAGCATTTGTCCTGCCTTTCCTGTATCATTATGTCTTAAAGAAACCAAATACTTGATAATAGAAAGTTACTCTTTTTAAAAGAATTACAATTAATGAATAACACTGTATGTAATCTCTCATGAAGCTAGATCAAAACAATGATCATCAGTGACTCTGAAGCCATTAGGTGAAAAGCTGATGAGCAACTTTACAATGTCTGGGTGAAGCTGATAAGGCCTGAGCCCACTAATTAATCTTAACATCACAAAAGGAAAGAAATCAGCCATTGAACTCTACCTGAGGTAATGAACTACAAAGTTCTCACCTCTATGAAGTATTCTGTCAAAAATGTGAAGCTAAATCTGATCACACCTCCAAGTCTAATTATTAAGTTGAAGCATATAAAATTTCCCATCCTAGACCATTTTGATCTACAAAAGTATAATTTCATTTGGTTCCACCCAGCATGTAAAGAGGGAGCAGAGAAGCAAGTTAAAGTAAATTCAGTGGTGAAACATTTGCAAAATCCAGACTGTACAAATCACCCTCAGTTTCTGCAACAACAATAAAACAACAAAAAAAAATTATAAGGAAATTTTAAAAGGAGTGAAGAGAGTACTTACAGCTAAAAAAGACCTGAGATTTATTTGTGAAACATAGACTGTGGGCATTATTAGGATTCTGATTCAAATAATAATTCTTTCAAAAGAAAATTGGACAATGAAAAAATTTTAAACTAGATATTTAATTAATGATAAATAAGTACTGTTAAAGTTTTGGTACTTTAATGGTGGTGTCATTATTTTAAAAAGGAGTACTTATTTTTTAGAGATATATACTAGAGTGTATTACAGATGAAATTTGATTAGGCTGGTTGTGCTTTAACAGTTAAATTAAAACGTACTGTGGGAAAGAAAGGAGATGTGCACATAGGTAAACAAGATGGACAATGTTAATAATTAAGGAAGGTGAGTGCTGGGTACGTGGGCATTCATTAAACTATTCTCTATAGTTTTGTATAGATATAGGTATAGATAGATATAGATATAGATAGATATATGACATTTTCCATCATTTTAAAAAACAAGGTAAAAAAGGTTTAGACTTTAATCATTGGAGGGTCATTGAAAGTCTCTTCAGGGGAGAACAGATTCATCAAATTATTTTTTTTAATGGCACACACATCTTTCTTGCATTTTTCTGGTACTCACAGGTGCCTGATATAACTGCAATTCCTTTCAACCTGACTGAAGCCCAAAGCAAAGTTATCTCCAGAATGAGTGGATGGTAGACACACTTGTCTTCCAGCTATTTTGTGAGAGAAATAAAACAAAAAAGTCAACATGCAGGTCAGATCTTTATTATTCTCTAATGCTCCAACAGGTCAGCTAGAAAAGCTTTCCCCCAAATAAATTGATGTTGTATAACTCAAAGACAGGAAAGGTTGTGCAAAGTTTGTGCATCTTTTTTTTTTTTTTGAACAAAACTTTAAAAGTGAACCAATTTAAACTCCCTGAGCCAGAAGTTAAAATAACATATTACTTTTGTTTCCCTCCAATGGGATTAGTTCTATATTTTCAAACAGTCTTAGTAATCTAAGACACATTAACATGGTCTCTTTGCAAACATGGTTATGTTATTAATTTTCTTAAGAAAACTTTTTTCAAAAAAACATAAATTTAAGCCTCTGTGTGTCTTTAAGTCTATTTACTTTAAATTTCAGACAGGGCATCCAAGTATATTCAAGATCCAATTCCTGCCACCCTTCATTTTTTTGTTTTCCTACCATGTGATCACTCTCTGTGGCAGATACAACAGAAAGTGTAAATCCGGTTACACCTTCAAGGATTTCTGCCCCCTGGTGTTCAAGCTCTTGTGTAATCTGCTTCTCCTGAATGGTAGGCAAGACGTGGGACTTGGTTTGGAATGATAACTCAGCAAAGGAGATGGGAGGTTATTCCTGTGACAAGGTTACATTAAATGACAGAAGTGGTGAGATTTGTCACTCCCGTGATGAGCTTATAAAATACTTGTTACTCTGTCTTGCTAGCATGCACTATCTCCATCACTTTCTTTCTGGCCTTGAAGCAGCAAACTGTTATGATGTAAATGAGAAGGCCACAAGGCAGGGCCCCTAGGTGTTGAGGGCCTTGATTCCATGACTGTAAGGAGATGAATTTTGCTAACAACTGTATGAACTTGAAAGAGAATCTTGAGCTCCAGAAAGGAATGCAGCCCAGCTGACATCATGATTACAGCCCTCTGAGGTCCCAAACCCAGGATTCAGGTTAGCCACTGCTCATCCATGGAAACGAGGTGATAAAGGCATGTTGTGTTAAGCTGCTAGCTTGTGGTTATGTTTACTTAGGCAGCAATAAAAATAATATACTTGTGAGAATATTTCCATGGTCCTCATCCTGTGTTCATGGTAGCCTTTTTATTTTGAACAAACTCCCTGCCTTACATACTTCTTACATGTTTAAAGATCTTGTTTAAGCATCTTCTCTGGTAATTTTCTCCAATCCTTGCTTCTATCCATGCTCCCACCATCAGCCTTCATGTATCACAGTTGTGTTAAACATGCATGTATTTGTTGCAGATATGGTCTTACATTATAATTATTTATGGCCTTCATTCCTTACCAGGGGTTGAGTTCCTCATTTGCTCATTCATTTATTTAACAAACATTTCCTGCTTATAACATGCTAGAAAGCATGTTGAGTGCTAGGAAGACAGATTTGAACATCTTTTCTCAAAAGATAGGGAACATCCCTTATTCATCTTCATGTTTCCTGATGAGTACTGTATCTAGAACATTAAGAGGAGTGGAGGGAGGTCACTCTATGTTAATTTGCCAAAACATCAATTCTCCAAAGATAGTTTGCCAAATGGCCAATTCATCAAAAACTGCCAAGCGCTTTAAACTGGCTTTTCACAGCTATTTCACTTTGGGAGGCAGAGACAGATTCAGAGACAATTCTCAAAGCCTGCAAAAATTGTGAGTTGTGTTAAATGAAAAGCTCACCACTTGACTTTTGAGACATTTGCATACTACAATATGAATCCCATGCAACACTGATAGTTAGCCAAGTGGAACTCAATGGGGAAAAGACAAGCTTAGCTGAGCAAATTGATTGGATTATAGGTTATTATTCTCATCACTGGTAGAAACAGTAAGAGCAACAGCGCTTTTAGGGAAGACAAGATCCACATGAGCTAGAGAAATTGGTGAGACCACTCTGGAAAGGATAGGACATGCACTAAACTTTCGAAGAGAAGAATCTAACTGAATGACGAAAAGTAATTGTTTACAAAGGACAGTGAGGCTACCTTTCACCAAAGCATTTAGGTTCAAATTTAATTTATTGATTATTATAAGCATTAATTATTTATTAATTTTATTGATGAGACATATAATAAAAAATAGACATTCACGAAGAAACTTAAGATTTAGAATATTGTTTGAGGGGCAAAATGCTGACCTTGAAGAGAATTTCATTGCTCTGACAGTCAACTCTGGAGAATTTAGATTGAGACACTGGGAGGCTTTTTATTCTTCCTAAGCGGCATGTTTACTTTAAAAACAAAAAGAAATGTGAAGGCATTCTCTTTCATCACACCAGTAACTAAAATACAAATGCACCCCCCTTTTCTGTTATTTGCTCTTACCCATGATCTGCATGTGGCTCCCATGGGTGTGTTATCAGTTGTCTTTATTGCTTCTTGATTTCTTGTCTATCATTTGATCTGTGTCACTTCATAAAATGAGTTCAAAGTATTTATTTGTTGGTTTTTACTTTGTGTTTCCTATCATTGTTTGTGAAATCTTGGAATTATTTCTTCCTTCAATGATTGATAGAACTTAATGACATGACCATTTTGGCCCAGTCTTTCTTTATCCTGATAGGGATATGCAGGTTTTCTATATCTTCCTGGGAAAATTAAATTTTTCTAGGATTCTTATTTCATCTAAACTTTAAATGGATTGGCATAAAATTGTTCATAATGTCCTTATATTATTTGTTTAATTTTTATAGCATATGCGGTTATGTCTACTTTATACTCTTAATAATATGTATTGTACCTTCACTCCCTTTTTATTGGTCAATCTTGTCAATTTTGTTTGTCAATTTTATTTTCATCAAAAATGATTTTTGTCTTTGTTGATTCTCTACTTTATCTTCACTTTAATTTTTATTAATTTTTGCCTCATTATTATCAGTTTATTCAGTCTCTCTTTCTATTTATTCTGCTTTTCGCATTTTTGAAGTTTAGTACTTAGCTCATAATGTTCTTTAATGTATGCATTTCTTTTAAGTTCATTTTTATTTTCTAGACCTTTTTCTTAATATGTGTTTATTTAATTTCTAAGATTGTACAATTTGTTAGAAATTTATTGAATTGTGTTTTATGGCCTAGTATGAGGTCAGTTCTCCAAATATTTCAAGTGTACTCGAAAATCTGTAATTATTAGGTGCAATATTTCATATATGTCCAATAAGTCAAGATGGTTATTTGTAATGTTCAAATAACATGTATCCTTTTGATATATATTTTTGTCTGAACTCAGTACTGAGATGTGCTATAACCTTCCTCTATCATGATAGATTAATCAATTTCTTCCTTGAATTCTCCCAAGTTTTGTTTTATACAATTTGAATATGCCTTCCTATAGTCAAACTAATTTAGAATTATACTTTCCTAAGAAGTTAAACTATTTATTGCTAGTGATATTTCTGCCTTAAAGCCTTCTGGTTTTAATATAGCTAATCCAGTATCTTTTTGCTTTTTGTGACATTTGTGAAAGCATATAGCCTCATTTCATGTTTCTTTTTCAATCTGATAAATTTTGTCTTTTAAATGAAAAAATTAGTCCATTTTTATTTATTTGAATTACTAATGTTTTGTATATATTTATGCTGTACTATTTTATGCTTTCTATTTGTCCCAGTTTGTTTGTTTGTTTAGGGGGAATTTTTTTAAATGTCCCCTTTCTTTGTTTTGCAGTAATTCTAAAATATTTTAACCTGTATACTTAGTTGAGATAAATGTTAATAAATATCTTCATCTTGCTCTCAACAAGACAAGGACACAGGAACACCGAGTTCAACACCTACTGCGGTGGCTACGGAAGTGCACTTCCCACACCTTTTGACTCCAGCTTTCATACTAAAAACTCCATCACTGCAGACAGCCTAAGATTTTTTTCACAAACCTTCCACCTTTTATTTGCAAAGGTCAGAATATCATTAAGGTCTTGGGGCTCTCCCAGCCTTCCCCAGCTTCCCATTTTCCCTTGTAGACATTTCCCATAAAAAATCATTTGTGTGTCTAATCCTGTTTTGCAGTCTGCTTTCAGAGATTCCAGGCTAACAAAAGTGGTGCCATAAGTGGTACACAAAAATGAGTGTTATAACAGGGCTGGCTCCCCTACCACTGAGGGGGCAAACTGTATAGCATCCTGGTTGGCAGGTAGGACACAGATTGCCATTGTCATTAATGGTAAAGAACTTTAGCTCAGTACTTAGTAGATTCAACACTGAACTAGTCTAAAAGCTCCTACTGGCTTTACAACCAAATTCTAGGGACCTTACCTTTGCTCTGTTAATAAAATTCCACTCTTTCTTTGTAATCAGTATTTTTTTCTCTTTGCCTGGGTCCTTGCCATGATAGTCTGCCATAACCCTATTTCTTCCAACATTGAGTCCCTATTTAGCTCTAGAAAAATCTGCTCATAACTCCTGATTATGTGGTTTCTATTTACTGAGAAGCCTACCTACCATATGCCTGGTGTTAATCCTCACTAATCCTCAGAACTCTGCCAATAGTCATTATTACCTCATCTGGTGGTGAGACTCAGAAATATTCAGTGAATGGAGTGAGGCTGTAGCTGTACATGTGATTCTATTTGACTATGTTTATTTACATAGAAGATGAGGAAAATCCTGAATCCTGGCTAGTACAGACATGTACAAGATGTGTCCAACAGACAGAAGGGCCAGTGTGGACAGAGCCAGCTTGCAGAGATTATAAAACCTGTGGAAGAAAATTCACAAGAAATAAATGAGTCACAGTGCACATGACTCGTAAATAATGTATATAGACTAGTAAGTAGGAAGGAGACCAAGACAAAGTATGGAAGCTGTTGCCCAGCCTAGTCCTTTTGCAAACATGCTGTAGGTGTGTGTGCTCTCTGGAGAAGAACAGAACTACAGGTGTTCATTGAAAGAACTACCACAATAACTGATGAAGAATCTGGGAACTAGGTAATCTTGTTGTGAGAATTTTGTCCATTCCACCACCACCATCACCACCACCCCAGCCAAATACAAAATAAATAATAAAGAAAGGAGGAGTAGTTTCTTCATACTGTAAAAAGCATGAGAAAGAAGAAAAAGTGGACGGATGGAAATGCAAGGAGAAGCAGGAATGGATGACAGTGGAATTTCCAGAAGCCAACACCAACATATTGGCAAGCAACTGGGTCAGTTGGTGGCAGTGGAAGAACTGTCTCTCTCTGTACAACAAAGATGTACCAGAAGGAGAATTCTTTCTAGAATGGTACTAGGTGGGTTGGGGAAACGTTCGTTCATTTAATCAAAAATATTTATCGAGGACACACTGCAAGCCAGGCATTGTGTTAAATCCTTCTGTTGACTGACAATGAGGCAGCAGAGATGTTTGAATCTACAGCAGAGTGAGAAAAAGAGCTGCCTCACTTAAGTCAGTAATACTTGACTCCAACAGCCCCATTGTAAAATCCAAGCTTCCTTCTTTGCAATTGTTCTAATCATAGTTTTGATCCATTTATCTAACATGTTGTCCTTTCCTTATTGATTAATTGGAGACAGTTTTGTTGAGGGATGCTAATATTTTGAGAATTATATGGATTGAAAATATCTTCTTGTGTTATTTTCCTTCCTCATTTATTTATGGCAGGACCAGGCATTTGTTGTTTTGTGGTCTGATGTCTTTATTCATGACTTTGTTGCAGAGCTAAACTTCTTGCCCACAATATGTCCCCATTAAGGCTCCATAACAATGCTACATTACAACGGGAATATCTAGATTATGATAAAAATCCTCTGATATTACTGGTACTATGACCTTGGGTAAGTTTCTTGAAACTAACATCAAACCCAGCAGCATCAGACACTCTGCTAGGCTCTATATAAAAGAAAACTGATTTAATTTTTATAATTATTTACCTATTTTTCAGATGAAGAAACAGTCTCAGTGAAATAAATTGGTTTACCCAGTAATTCACAGGTAGTGAATGACAGAGCTGGGAATCAAATGTAGATATAACTCTAAAATCTATGTTGCCTTTAATGTGTGTTTCAGGATTTTCATGTGAAAAAAATACTGGATATACACACTTGCACACACAGGTAGTTAAAGGGAATTATGGTTTCTAAATCCCTCTGAGATTCCATGATTCAAAGCATCTATTGAAAAGCAGTAACCATGAGACACTCTAAGGAGAAACTACTGACTGGAATCCCACTGGTTCCCAAA
The DNA here is from genome assembly GCA_004024845.1 of Tonatia bakeri. Taxonomy (NCBI): domain Eukaryota; kingdom Metazoa; phylum Chordata; class Mammalia; order Chiroptera; family Phyllostomidae; genus Tonatia; species Tonatia bakeri. The sequence continues at coordinate 92 of PVIA01002114.1, read as the reverse complement.
AGGAAAGCAATTAACAGCAAACAATAATGGCGTTACTGATAATCTTAATTTTAAAAAGCCATTCAACACTGATTTAGAACAGGATTACTCCA